>JAILYF010000027.1:1800000-2380030 GCA_025491095.1 Brachionus asplanchnoidis | reverse complement strand
TAAGAAGTTCGTCGTCGATTTCAGATTCTGAACGTTGCATTATCAATTCTAATTAATTATTATTTTAATCTAAATAAATTTTTATATTTTTTAATAATAGTTATTACTCTTACCATAATTCAATTAACAAAAAATTCCTTTATATTCTAGATAATTTCAAATAAAAAGCAATTGCTATTTTGTATTACTTAAATTAAAAAATGTGAATATGAAAATATTTTTTCGTTCAAATATTTATTATAAAAACATAGTCATTTATTTCAAAATTAAAAAATTTTTTGTAAGAATAGATTTAATTTTTCTAGGCGTTTTGGACTATTTTCTGCCAAATAGAACTTAAAATAATTGTCAAAAATTGTCAAAAAAACTTCGCACTTTATGGTAAATTTTGAAAATTTAAAAAAAATTGAAAAATTAAAAGAATTAATTTAGAGTAGGAAATATTTTTTATCAAAATTCAAGCAACAGTTAACTGTTAAAAAATAAAATTTTTTTTTTTTTTATTTATTTATTTATTAAACATTGTAAATAATATTTAATATAACACATAATTAGAAAATTTAGATTCATTTTTTTATAATTGGTGAATCAAAGGAAAGAGAAGCAGACCTTTTTATGGTTTTACATAAGTCTTCCAATAATTCTGATGGTTCTTCTTTTACGAAGTTGATTATATCATAGGTTAATTGGTCTCTTTGTTGCTGCTCCCATTGGATCATGAAGATAGTAAGAAGTTCGTCGTCGATTTCAGATTCTGAACGTTGCATTATCAATTCTAATTAATTATTATTTTAATCTAAATAAATTTTTTATATTTTTTAATAATAGTTATTACTCTTACCATAATTCAATTAACAAAAAATTCCTTTATATTCTAGATAATTTCAAATAAAAAGCAATTGCTATTTTGTATTAACTTAAATTAAAAAATGTGAATATGAAAATATTTTTTCGTTCAAATATTTATTATAAAAACATAGTCATTTATTTCAAAATTAAAAAATTTTTTGTAAGAATAGATTTAATTTTTCTAGGCGTTTTGGACTATTTTCTGCCAAATAGAACTTAAAATAATTGTCAAAAATTGTCAAAAAAACTTCGCACTTTATGGTAAATTTTGAAAATTTAAAAAAAATTGAAAAATTAAAAGAATTAATTTAGAGTAGGAAATATTTTTTATCAAAATTTAAGCAACAGTTAACTGTTAAAAAATAAAATTTTTTTTTTTTTTATTTATTTATTTATTAAACATTGTAAATAATATTTAATATAACACATAATTAGAAAATTTAGATTCATTTTTTTATAATTGGTGAATCAAAGGAAAGAGAAGCAGACCTTTTTATGGTTTTACATAAGTCTTCCAATAATTCTGATGGTTCTTCTTTTACGAAGTTGATTGTATCATAGGTTAATTGGTCTCTTTGTTGCTGCTCCCATTGGATCATGAAGATAGTAAGAAGTTCGTCGTCGATTTCAGATTCTGAACGTTGCATTATCAATTCTAATTAATTATTATTTTAATCTAAATAAATATTTTATATTTTTTATAATAGTTATTACTCTTACCATAATTCAATTAACAAAAAATTCCTTTATATTCTAGATAATTTCAAATAAAAAGCAATTGCTATTTTGTATCAACTTAAATTAAAAAATGTGAATATGAAAATATTTTTGCGTTCAAATATTTATTATAAAAACATAGTCATTTATTTCAAAATTAAAAAATTTTTTGTAAGAATAGATTTAATTTTTCTAGGCGTTTTGGACTATTATTGGAATATGGAATATTTCTCTAAATTTTCAAAAATTTACTATATTGCACCATCAGAAGCTATTGACTTAAAGTTTTTGAGAATTATTTTTTAAAATTTTGTGAACTCAATCTATTAGGCATTTTCTGAATAAGAAAAATAAGCTGAATTCAAAAATATCATTTATTTTAGGACCGCAAAAAAACTTAGCACTTTATGGTGAATTTTGAATATTTAAAAAAAAATTGAAAAATTAAAAAACTTAATTTAGAGTAGGAAATATTTTTTTTCATGCCTTAAAATATAGCCTATCAAATCCAAAATTTAATTTGGAATCTAATGGTATACTGAACTCAAAAAAATGTTGAATATTTCTCTAAATTTTCAAAAATTAACTATATTGCACCATCAGAAGCTATTGACTTAAAGTTTTTTAGAATTATTTTTTAAAATTTTGGGAGCCCAATCAATTTGGCATTTTCTGAATCAAAAAAATTAGCTGAATTCAAAAATATCATTTATATTTAGATCGCAAAAAAACTTAGTACTTTATGGTTAATTTTGAAAATCTAAAAAAAAAAAAAAAATTAAAAAAATAAAGTTAGAGAAGGAATTATTTTTTTTCATGCTCTAAAATGTTGCCTATCAAATCCAAAATTTAATTTGGAATCAAATGGTATACTGAACTCAAAAAAATGTTGAATATTTCTCTAAATTTTCAAAAATTAACTATATTGCACCATCAGAAGCTATTGACTTTAACTTTGTTGAAAATTATTTTTTTAAATTAAGTGAACTCAATCTATTAGGCATTTTCTGAATCAGAAAAATTAGCTGAATTTAAAAATTACATTTATTTTAGGACCTCAAAAAAACTTGGTACTTTATGCTGAATTTTGAAAATTTAAAAAAAAAATCAAAAATTAAAAAAATTTATTTAGAGTAGGAAATATTTATTTTCATGCTTTTAAATGTACTTTTTCAAACTCAAAATTTAATTTGGAATCTAATGGTATACTATATTCCAAAAAAATTCTGAAAATTACTCTAAATTTCCTCAAAATGGCAATATTGTACTATTAAGAGCCATTGACTTTTACTTTTTTGAAAATTATTTTTTAAATTTTGTCAGCTCAATCAATTATACTTTTTCTGAATCAGAAATATTAGCTGAATTCAAAAATATCATTTGTTTTTAGATCGCAAAAAAACTTAGTGCTTTATGGTGGATTTTTGAAATTTAAAAAAAAAATGAAAAATTAAAAAAATTAATTTAGCGAAGGAATTATTTTTTTTCATGCTCTAAAATGTTGCCTATCAAATCCAAAATTTAATTTGGAATCAAATGGTATACTGAACTCAAAAAAATGTTGAATATTTCTCTAAATTTTCAAAAATTAACTATATTGCACCATCAGAAGCTATTGACTTTAACTTTGTTGAAAATTATTTTTTTAAATTAAGTGAACTCAATCTATTAGGCATTTTCTGAATCAGAAAAATTAGCTGAATTTAAAAATTACATTTATTTTAGGACCTCAAAAAAACTTGGTACTTTATGCTGAATTTTGAAAATTTAAAAAAAAAATCAAAAATTAAAAAAATTTATTTAGAGTAGGAAATATTTATTTTCATGCTTTTAAATGTACTTTTTCAAACTCAAAATTTAATTTGGAAACTAATGGTATACTATATTCCAAAAAAATTCTGAAAATTACTCTAAATTTCCTCAAAATGGCAATATTGTACTATTAAGAGCCATTGACTTATACTTTTTTGAAAATTATTTTTTAAATTTTGTCAGCTCAATCAATTATACTTTTTCTGAATCAGAAATATTAGCTGAATTCAAAAATATCATTTGTTTTTAGATCGCAAAAAAACTTAGTGCTTTATGGTGGATTTTTGAAATTTAAAAAAAAAATGAAAAATTAAAAAAATTAATTTAGCGAAGGAATTATTTTTTTTCATGCTCTAAAATGTAGCCTTTCAAGTTCAAAATTTAATTTGGAATCTAATGGTATACTATATTCCAAAAAAATTCCGAAAATTACTCTAAATTTCCTGAAATAAGCAATTTTGTACTATTTGAAGCCATTGACTTAAATAATTTAAGAATTATTTTTTTAAATTTTGCGAGCCCGATCAATATGGCATTATCTGAATCAGAAAAATTAGCTGAATTCAAAACTATCATTTGTTTTTAGATCGAAAAAAAACTTAGTACTTTAGGGTGAATTTTGAAAATTTCGAAAAAAAATGAAAAATTAAAAAAATCAATTTAGAGAAGGAACTATTATTTTTCATGCCTTAAAATGTAGCCTATCAAATCCAAAATTTAATTTGGAATCTAATGGTATACTGAACTCAAAAAAAGGTTGAATAATTCTCAAAATTTTCAAAAATTAACTAAATTGCACCATCAGAAGCTATTGACTTAAACTTTTTTGAAAATTATTTCTTTAATTTTTGTGAACTCAATCTTTAAGGCATTATCTGAATCAGAAAAATTAGCTGAATTCAAAAATATCATTTGTAACAAGATAGGAAAAAATCTTAGTACTTGGTGGTCAATTTAAAAATTTTTAATAACATAAAAAGTTTTTATTAGTTTTTCATATCAAGATAATCAAGTAAGAAAAGAAATTAAATAAATTTAATAAAATGCAAAATAAAATTGAATCTAAAATATAATAATTTGTTAAATAATGTGAAAAAGACTTTATTAATTTTAATTATTTTTTTAATTTTTTTCCAAGTATATTTTAGCTGAAAATTTTTATTTTAAATTTTTACAATATATCAAATGAGTTTTTTATAGTATTTTAGCCTTTGAAAATCCAAAAATAACATAAAAAATTTAAAAAAATTATTCTTAAAACAGAGAGAATTATTTCAATTTTTTAAATATATTTTAAGATTATTAGTAGTATTTTGGTCTTTAAAAATCCAATAATAACATAAAAAATTAAAAAAAATTAGTTTTAAATCAAAGGGAATTTTGACAATTTTTTAAATATATTTAAAGGGTTAAAAGTTGTATTTTTGGCTTTAAAAATCCAAAAATAGCGGGAAAAATTTAAAAAAATTATTTTTATATAAGAAATCTTTTTGCGATATTTCTTAAAATAATTAATTTATTTTGGTAGTATTTTGAGCTTTAAAAATCCAAAAATAAAAGGAAAAATTTAAAAAAATTATTTTTAGAAATATTCATTGAAATATTGCTCTATTGAAAATATTGCAATTTAAAATTAAAGTAATTTAAAAATTTTTTTAAAGCATAGAGGATCGAACTCGGATACTTGGGATTGAATGAACTGAACGCTTACCACTGTGCTATCAGTTCTTATTTTAAATTTACTCCAAACAAATATTTAAAAGCTATTATATTTTTATATTCATTAATTTTAATTCAGGTTAATACAAAATAGCAAATGCTATTTCTTAAAGAATATTACCTATAAAAGACCATTTAATTATGAATAAATTATAAGCTGCAAGTTTAAAGAGTTCCTTTGTTTAGGGTTCATCGGACTCCTAAGTACTTCGGTACCTAGGATACGTCCCCTTGGCTTATGGTTGTTGTCTAGAGTCTGGAAAGTCGGAAAAAAAAAAAAAAAAAAAAATATTAGTTGGGGCATAGAACCTCTCGGGTAACGAAAGCCATTGATGGGCCGGAGGATGAACCATAGAGAAATTTCTGTTTTTTATTTTGGAAAATTTTTGCAATTTCTTCCTTTATAATAAAGGAATATTGGTAAATTTTGTCTAAAAATTCAAAAAAAGCGGGAAAAATTTAAAATAATTATTTTTAGATTTAAAATATTTTTTGCAATTTTTTTTATTATAATTGAATAATATTGGTAGTAATTAGCGCTTTTAAAATCTAAAAATAGCGGGAAAATATAGATTTTTTTTTTAAATTTAAAATAAAATTAAATTTTTTGAATTTTTTCTGAAACAAAGGGGATCGTACCCTCTACCTTTTGATTTGATGAACATGACTTTAACCATTGTACTACAGATTCTTACATTTGCTTAATGTTTAATATTTACATTCAAATGATATAATAGATAGAAAAACATAATTTAGACATAATTTAGACATAATTTTCAATTTGGCAATGATAAAGCAAAATTGAAAATTAACATGAAATTATTAGTTTGTTTAATTGACAAATTAGTTAATAATAAAAATTGTCAGGATTAATAATCAAAGACTTAATCCTATTATCGTCTATATATTGACGTAAATCGGGTAAGGTCTTTATCTCCTGCTGTGGTCGCTGCCACCATCCACGGTATACACTATGTTTGGTGGGCGACAATATACAGTGAGCGACTCCATAATTAGGGTAGGGTAAAAACCTTTAAGAGCCTTTTTACCCTGTTCTTATTAGCATCTTCCTGGTGTCTTATTAAAACGCCATTTTTCTAATGGCTACCAGTCTTTACGGCTTTTGTCAATTCCTGAGAGGGGTTGATTTGGATATCACTCGCCCGGGTCGAAGCGGTTTTTCTCCGATTAGATCAGGACTCGAGTTGAGTCAGCGAGACTATGTTGTCATGGTGACAGATAGTCGTTGGATGCTGACGATGACCTCTCTGCCTACCGTCGTGATTGACTTAAAACATTCATTATGGTGGGGTCAAGGGATCGACAAAAGCTCTCTTTACACGTATGCGCCTAAAAAGGGTTCCCGTGGAACGGAACACCTAAAAATATATATTAAAACTGCGGGGTGCCATTTTTAATCAAACTAGATCTCTGTATCGTGCTATAGGCATTTTCATGGACTATGACTATGACTATGTACCGGATAGCGTGATTCAGAGTAAATAGTTTATTGGGGATGGCATCGTGATGAGCGCAGTATGGAATGGAATGGATTATGGAATGAATTTATGGAATGGATTTATGGAATGGAATGGTATGGAATGGATTAATGGAATGTTAGAGGATCTTTGGAAAAGAAGGCAATCAACAATCATCTTACCATAATTTTTCCTTTTTCCTCTTTTTAAGTTTTAAGTTAACGTAATAAATTAGAATTAAATTTAAAATAAAATATTGCTTTGCACTTATTTGGCAAGGTACGCAGAACCTGTACCTGTAAATGTACTCGGCTGTATAAAGGACTATAACTATCCCGCTTTCTATAGTCACTCAAAGCTTCACCTCTTTTAATCATTTTTTAAGGTTTTTATGCAAGCAAATTATTTTTAAATCGAAAAAATAATCGAGCAATTTATTCTACATTTTCTTTAATCGAGCAATTTATTCGACATTTTCTTTTATTTATTGTATAATATAAGTTTTGTTTAAAATATTTACATTTTCTTATTTTTGTTCTAAATATAATCTTATTTAAATAAACTTGAAAATTAAAATTCTTTGGTTTTAACTTACTTTAGACTATTTAAACTTTGCTAAAATAAACTTAAAATTAAAATTCTTTTGTTTAAATCCCACTTGAATTTTTTTAGTTTTTGTTCTAGAAATAAACCTCTGTTAAAATAAACTTGAAATAAAAATTCTTTTGTTTTAAATTACATTAGACTCTCTAATATAGTACATTACACTTAAATTATGATAATTTTTAATCTAAATCACTCTTGCAATTTTTTTTGAGACCATCTGATTGCTAATATGTTTTTTATTTTGATTTTAGTGTCTCGGTGCAACTCACAGGCCAAATAAATTTTATATTATTGAAATTGTCACAAAATGACAAATCCATTTATATAAAAATATTTTGATTTAAATTAAATATAGCCTTAATATATCATTTATAAAATATTTTTATCTAAATTCAAGCAACAGTTAACTGTTGAACAATAAAAATTAAACTAAGTCAAACTTGCAATATTTTTTTTGAGAGCACAATTTTTTTTTTAAAGCACTAATTTCATTTTACTTATTTTGTTCTAATTATAGTGTCTAAATGCGTTTTACAGACCAAATGAATTATATATTTTTGAAATCGTCAAAAAATGACGAATATATTGATCTAAAAATTTTTTGATTTTAATTAAATTTAGGCGTCAAAAATTGATTTCTAAAATATCTTATCTAAATTCAAGCAATAGCTAACTGTTAAACAATGAAAAAATAAAATAATAGCAAACTTGCGATATTTTATATGGTAATCTGTAAATTAATGTCAAATGATTCTAATGTCAAAAATTTAACGTCAAAAAAAATAATGCCAAAATATTTTATAGTCAAAAAATATTTTAAGAAAAATAATGCTAAATAGATTATTGCTAATTTAGAAAATAAGAAAATAGTGCCAAAAAAATTTAATGTTAAAGTAATCTACTGCTAATAAAAAAAATGCCAAAAAAAATCAATTATAAGATAAAAAAAATTAAGAAATTCTAGAGATAACTCTGAGTCTCCCCGTATTTGTTTAGAAACTCAGATGCTAATTGAACTTCCACTTTTTCAGCAACTTTTTTGCGTAAAATAAACATTGCAGCGTCTCGATCCTTTTTCGAAATACGTTTTCTTGATTCGCTCCCACTGGATCTCCACATGCGTTTTACTTCATCTTCCATATCCTTCGAGGTAATAGCAGCTGTGTATTCATCTGTTAATTGTTTTTTTCGCTCTTCTTCAGCTTTCTTTGCGTTTGACATGGCATCTAAAGTTTCATGGTTCATCAAAGAACGAATATAGTTGAAATGCGGCTCCTCTGGATCTTCGTCTAACGTATCTAGAAATTGTGCTGTACTTGGAGTAGATCTAGTTTGGCAATTTTCAGCCTGAACATTCATTTGGTTTGATTGCCAAGTTAAATCCGGGAGATCATGAATGGTTACTAGTTGAGCATACACAATCTCTTGATCATGGTTTCCACATTCTTGTATTTCGCTAGATTGTTCAATGGTTGTGTCTTCATCGTTATTAATTGCTCCTTCAGAATCAAACCAATACTCGTATGGATACTGAATTAACTGACAAAGTGCCAGCAAATAGTCATCAATGTTGTTTGAATTTTCGTATTGCACTTTGATTAACTCAAAACTTAACTCTTTGTCTTTGTTTTTTTTTGACATTTCCTGAACTTTCTGGCCTAGTTGGATGCGAGTATAATCTACCAATGAACAGTCTTGTTGAACTTTCAGGTGTTTGATCAGCACAAAAATATTCGGATGATAACTAGTTATCATTTTGTTAAGACCCGAATGGAAACCCTCGATACGATTATTTGTGCGTACATTTGAGTTGTGATGATTCCACTCTGAAATGTTCGTATTTTTAATCCACTGGCGTTCAAAATATTTATAAAGGTTGTCACATTTTGGATCGTTTGGCATGTAGGATTTTATTTTTTGGAATCCTTCTTCAACTTTATCTAGCGGCAAGAGCGAGAGAGCTCCTAATAAATTAATAAATTCTCTATATTCATCTTTGTGATAGTGCTGTTTTAAACCAAATTTTACTGCATTTCTAAAAACAGCTTGACGAAAGTGGAACCAACAACCTTTCAGAATCACATTAGGAAAGTGAAACTTTATTGCGTTAATGCTTGCAATTTCAAAATCGGCCATTACTGTCACTGGATTCAATGTGAATTTTTTCTCAATCGCAAGATCTTTAATAAACCCAAATGCTTCTCGGTAAGTTTTTTCGTCCTTTTCCCTTGTAACATTTTTGTATTGATTTTGTTATATCTGCTGTTACCTCTTTTTTTAGATCTTGAGTTGACTTGAGTAAAATGATCTCGGAGTCTGTCAACGAATCATGGTAATGCTTTCCATTTTGCTTCACTACTTTGTTCTGTTTAATACGAATGCTGGCAAAGCAATTGGTTTCACTACAGACATATCTTGTTGAAGAGTCTTTATTGTCAGTTCTCCACCAATATCGAAAATTTTTATATATAATTATGGGATGAGAATTTTTTATATTATCGATACCGAAATTACTTGTAATATATATTATATCTTGATTCATTTTTAGATATAATGTAAATAAATAGAATGGAGAAGAATGGTTTACTTATTTTTGAAGAGTTTAAATTTATATAATGTAAATTTGCGGTTTCTATTTCTTTATTATTGTAAATCAAAAAATTTTAATTAAATCAAGGAATTCAATCAAAAAAATTTTGTCATTGCTTTCATTAACACTAGTTTCTTTAATTTTTATTCGGCAATAAATTCTTTATTTAGAGAGAAGACATTAATTTCCTAAATATAAAATTGGCATTAGTTTCATTATTTAAGAAAGAACAATAGATTCCTTATTTGATTTTTGGCATTTTTTTCTTATTTAACGATTTGACATTAAAGTAATTGACATTAAATTTTTGGCATTAGATTCATTTAGCATTAGATTATAGTATATCATTTTATATAAAGCACAAAGTTTATTCATAAAGAACAATATTTTTTGGACATCACCAATTTGTGTTCATTCTCATTGTTCTAATTATAGTGTCCAGGAGCAAGTCACAGGCAAATTAATTTTTTGATTTTTAGAATCGTCACATTATGGTGAATAAATTGATAAAAAAATATTTCGATTTTTAATTAATTTAAGCAGTTAAAAGTCATTTTTAAATTAATTTTATTTAAATACAAATGTCTTTTAGCTCTAAAACAATGAAAAATTAAACAATACCTAACTTGTAATATTTTATCGAGAGCACAATTTTTTTTAGAGAGCACTTAATATTATCGAGAGCACTAAATTTAATTTACTAATTTTATCTTAATTATTGTGTCCAAGTGCGACACACAGGCCAAATTAATTTAATATTTTTGAAATCGTCACAAAATGACGAATCTATTGAACCAAAAATTTTTTGATTTTAATAAAATTTAGGCCTCAAAAATTGATTTTAAAAATATCTTATTTAAATTCAAGCAATACCTAACTGTTAAAAATTAAAAATTTAAACAATAGCCAACTTGCGATATTTTATATAGAGCACAGTATTTTTTTAAGAGAGCGCAATATTTTTAAGACAGCTCCAAATTGATTTCATAAATATTAATTAATTTTAGTGTTCCAGGGTAACTCACAGGCCAATTGATTTTTAGTTATTCGGAACCGTCACATAGAGACAAATACAATGAACTAAAAAATTTGATTTTTTAATTAATTTAAACAATCTAAAGTTATTTTAATAATTTTTTTATTTAAATTCAAATGTCAAAAAAACTTAATAAAAAATTTCAATTATATTTTTAATTAAACTATTTGTAAAACAATTTTATTTTTTAATTTACATTTAAAATACCAAAAATAAGGCCGTAATTTGCCTTTTAAAATTTTCAAAAATTTTAAAAGGCATAAATAGACTCTAATTTTAAATTTAAATCTAAATATTAAATAAATTTTAGAAAAATATTACCAAAACAACTCATAAAATTAAAAATGCCTCCAAGTAATTATTGAATAATAATTTTAAATTTTTTTAATTAATTGCCTTAATAAAGAGACCGTATTCACCAAACAAGATGATGAAATCTTATTGGAAATCATCAGAACACGAGTTCAAAACAATTGGTCCGATGCTGAAGTTGAGCGTCAATTTAAACAGAGCACTGGTCGAAAAGTCTCTTTTAAGACTTTAAGAGCCAGACTAAATGATAAAATTAAAATTTCCAATTTAATAATTTAATTTTAATTAATTTTGAAATTTAGTTTTGCAACCAGTTCAGACTTCCATCCCGATTAACTACTCAAATGTTAGACCTGGCACATCAGCATCATTTATAAACAGTGAGTTTTGCTTGCCAGAAGATCAGCCTATGATTTTAGGTCATGAGCAGCCAATTATCGATCAGGATATGACTTCGTTAACTCATGAGGCTGATGTTGCCAATTTAGCGGCGGAACTCGACCAAAGTAAGTTTTATTTGACGTTTAAAATAAACAAGTTTATAATTTTATTTAATTAAGGTCTTAGTATTATTGAGGATACAAGTGAGGCTGGAAGTTCATTTCAATTGAATGTTGAAGGCAATGACAGTGTGACCCCCAAACCAAGAAAGAGGGGAAGACCAATTGGCTCCAAAAACAAGAAAAAAACACCTGCTACAATTGAATGGGAAGTGAGGCAAAGTCGTGTTAAACGAATTACTACAAATGATCCTATAGCCCCTTCTAATCGTATAAGCAGAAATTTACAGGATCAACTCGATCAAATTGAAAGTGTGTCGACTCCTGAATCGCAAAACTCAAATATTTCTGATGCTATGCGAAAAAGCTTACGTAGAATGATGGAAACACCTGCACAAATTGCGCAAAGATTGACTCGCGAATTCGAACGTGAAAGAGAAAGGCGGGAAAATGAAACACCTGAAGAGACTCTTGAGCGACAAACTAGACAAGCCCAGTTCCAAAGAGAAAGACGAGCAAATGAAACCAACGATGGGCTGAATGGGCGTCTCAATAACGAAACAACAAGAATTCGGATTCGTCGTGCTAATGAAACTCTGGAACAGACCGCAAATCGTTTAAAAAAAGCTGCTGAGAGAGATAGAAATAAACGTGCAAATGAGACTCCTGAACAACGCAAAAAACGTCTTCAATACAACAAGGACTATTACGCCAAGAACAAGGTAGTTGAAACTGATCAAGAGAAAATGGATCGGCTGGGTTTAAACATTCAGCAAAGATGTGCTCAGCAACACACATTACCAACTCACATGCTTTGGAGCATATTGAGACAAACTATTGAAGAAGTGGACGACCAGGGTGAATTGATTAACGTGTGCGAGTTTTGTGGAGCCCTTTATTGGAGTGGTGAAGTCAATTCGGCTGGAGTTTACACCGAATGTTGGGAACGAGACAAAATTAGACCGAATTCACCCATTAATCGACCTGTGGACTAATGCTGCTAATCAAATTGGGTTGGATCTGGTGAATTCAGTCGATTTTTTGACCAACATCAGGCAATACAACGCTTTATTTGGTATGTGTGCGGTCAAATCTAATTTTGATCCACAAGATCTGGACAACGGCGCAAATGACCAGCGTCGTTTCAATGCTACGGGCCGATATATATTGCCATTTTTGTATAAATGTCACGAAGCTATGTACTATCGGATGCCACCAATGTATAATGGTCCAACTGGTGTGATGCGCACAAGGGCAGCCCAATATTTAATGATGGACTCAGATACGTCCATGTTAGAAAGCATGAGAACAAATTGGGCCCAAAATCATGGAGATGTTTCCGAAGAAGTGATTGGATTGCTAAATGATATGCTTAGGCAATCCAATCCACTTGTACAATTTTTCCGGAACAATAAGGAGATTTTGGCCCAACAAAACGCTCGAGATCCTTTGAAAATTGGCATGTGGATGACCAGAATTGTGCCTCGAAACGCAAACGTTCCCATCAATGCCAAAGGTCGCCGTCAAATTGTGGATACAGCTGTTAATGGCGAAGTTGCTGTGGTATTTAATGATCAAGATGGTCTGCCTGACGATGGCTTCATAATGTATGCTGTAGCCCGTCAGCAAGGGCTAAATTTGATAAACATTGTGCCACAAACGGTCAATAACCATATGCAAAGTATTGACATGCGGAATCAGAATTGTGACCCCCTGTGTTTCCCATTGTTGTTCCCTTATGGCGAGGCTGGCTATGATGACCGATACGAGCACAATCAAGCAGTGCTAACAAAAAATTCAAGGGTGACAATGAAAGAATTTTATAAATACCGAATTCACCCACGAGACGGACTGCCAAATGCAATTTTTCGCCTGAGCAAATTGTTCCAAGAATACCTTGTGAGTGCTTGGATCAAAATTGAAAAAAATAACCTTCAATTTCTGCGCAAGAACCAAAATCAACTCCGAATTCACGATTACCTTGGAGTTATGGAACATGTAAATAATCCCAATTTCAATCAAAATGATCCGATTGGTCGAGGGTTTATATTACCATCTTCATTTGAAGGCAGTGACCGAGCAATGAAGCAACACTATTATGAAATAGCCGGTCAGTTTGGTAAAGCAGACTATTTTCTCACATTTACGTCCAATCCACATTGGCCTGAACTAAAAAGAACATTGGCAAATGGACAAGGGTATTTGTCTCGCTCTGACATGTGTTCTCGGCTTTACAATTTGAAATTCAAAGAGCTGTTCAAAGACATAATGGAACTACACAAAATTGGTGAAGTCATAGCTTATGTTTTTGTAAAAGAATTTCAAAAACGTGGACTTCCTCATAACCACTTGCTTATTTGGATGCACGAGAACGATAAGCCATCTACACCCGAAGCCATTGACCAAATCATTAGCTGCGAGTTGCCGGACCCAGAAGTTGATCCAGAGTTATACGAATTGGTCACTACAAAAATGATGCATGGACTATGTACTGAGAATAGTCCGTGCATGAAAAAGTTTGGCAATCGGTGCGAAAAAGGATATCCAAAACAATTCAGTGAGACTCCTGTATTGGTACCAAATGGATATCCTATTTATAAGCGGCCAGATAATGGTAGATTTGTGACAGTCAAGGGAAAAGTGCTTGACAACCGATATGTTAATATAATAAGCTTACAAAATTTAGAAAAATTGATTTTTTTTTTTTTTTTAAAATATTCAAAATTCACCATAAAGCGCTAAGTTTTTTTGCAGTCCTAAAATAAATGATATTTTTGAATTCAGCTTATATTTCTTATTCAGAAAATGCCTAATAGATTGAGTTCACAAAATTAAAAAAAATTATTTTCGAAAAAGTATAAGTCAATAGCTTCTGATGGTGCAATATGGTTAATTTTTGAAAATTTAGAGAAATATTCAACATTATTTGAGTTCAGTATACGATTAGATTCCAAAATAAATTATGGATTTGAAAGGAAACATTTAAGAGCATGAAAAAAAATAATTCCTTCTCTAAATTAATTTTTTTAATTTTTTTTTTTTGTTTATTTTCAAAATTCACCATAAAGTACTAAGTTTTTTTGCGATCTAAATATAAATTATATTTTTGAATTCAGCTTATATTTCTTATTCAGAAAATGCCTAATAGATTGAGTTCACAAAATTTAAAAAAATTATTTTCAAAAAAGTATAAGTCAATAGCTTATGATGGTGCAATATGCTTAATTTTTGAAAATTTAGAGAAATATTCATTATTTTTTTGAGTTCAGTATACCATTAGATTCCAAATTAAATTTTGGATTTGAAATGCAACATTTAAGAGCATGAAAAAAAATAATTCCTTCTCTAAATTAAGTTTTTTAATTTTTCAATTTTTTTTTAGATTTTCAAAATTCAACATAAAGTGCTAAGTTTTTTTGCAGTCCTAAAATAAATAATATTTTTGAATTCAGCTTATATTTCTTATTCAGAAAATGCCTAATAGATTGAGTTGACAAAATTTAAAAAAATTATTTTCGAAAAAGTATAAGTCAATAACTTCTGATGGTGCAATATGGTTAATTTTTGAAAATTTAGAGAAATATTCAACATTATTTTGAGTTCAGTATACGATTAGATTCCAAATTAAATTTTGAGTTAGAAAAAGTACATTTTAAAGCATGAAAAAAAATATTTCCTTCTCTAAATTAATTTTTTTAATTTTTTTTTTTTAGCTCAATCAATTAGGTTTTTTCTGAATCAGAAATATTAGCTATTAATCTAATAACATAATAGAAATATTTAGAACTTAATCTAATGGTATACTATACTCCAAAAAAATTCTGAAAATTAATCTAAATTTCATTAAATAAGCAATTTAGTACTATTTGAAGCCATTGACTTAAAGTTTTTGAGAATTATTTTTTAAAATTTTGTGAACTCAATCGATTAGGCATTTTCTGAATAAGAAATATTAGCTGAATTCAAAAATATCATTTATATTTAGAGCGCAAAAAAACTTACTTTATGGTGAATTTTGAAAAACTAAAAAAAAATTGAAAAATTTAAAAAACTTAATTTAGTGATTTAAATATTTTTTTTCATGCCTTTAAATGTTGCCTATCAAATCCAAAATTTAATTTGGAATCTAATTGTAAACTGAACTTAAAAAAATGTTGAATATTTCTCTAAATTTTCAAAAATAAACTATATTGCACCATCAGAAGCTATTGACTAATACTTTTTCGAAAATAATTTTTTTAAATTTTGTGAACTCAATATTTAGGCATTTTCTGAACAAGAAATATAAGCTAAATTCAAAAATTTCATTTATTTTAGGACCGCAAAAAAACTTAGTACTTTATGTTGAATTTTGAAAATCTAAAAAAAAATTGAAAAATTAAAAAACTTAATTTAGAGTAGGAAATATTTATTTTCATGCTTTAAAATGTACTTTTTCTAACTCAAAATTTAATTTGGAATCTAATGGTATACTGAACTAAAAAAAGGTTGAATAATTCTCAAACTTTTTAAAAATTAACTATTTTGCACCATCATAAGCTATTGACTTAAATTTTTTTGAAAATTATTTTTCTAAATTTTGTAAGCTTAATATATTAAGCTTTTTCTGAATCAGAAAAATTAGCTGAGCTCAAAAATATCATTTATTTTTAGATCACAAAAAAACTCAGCACTTTATGGTAAATTTTGAAAATTTAAAAAAAAATTGAAAAATTTAAAAAACTTAATTTAGTGATTTAAATATTTTTTTTCATGCCTTTAAATGTTGCCTATCAAATCCAAAATTTAATTTGGAATCTAATTGTAAACTGAACTCAAAAAAATGTTGAATATTTCTCTAAATTTTCAAAAATAAACTATATTGCACCATCAGAAGCTATTGACTAATACTTTTACGAAAATAATTTTTTTAAATTTTGTGAACTCAATCTATTAGGCATTTTCTGAACAAGAAATATAAGCTAAATTCAAAAATTTCATTTATTTTAGGACCGCAAAAAAACTTAGTACTTTATGTTGAATTTTGAAAATCTAAAAAAAAATTGAAAAATTAAAAAACTTAATTTAGAGTAGGAAATATTTATTTTCATGCTTTAAAATGTACTTTTTCTAACTCAAAATTTAATTTGGAATCTAATGGTATACTGAACTAAAAAAAGGTTGAATAATTCTCAAACTTTTTAAAAATTAACTATTTTGCACCATCATAAGCTATTGACTTAAACTTTTTTGAAAATTATTTTTCTAAATTTTGTAAGCTTAATATATTAAGCTTTTTCTGAATCAGAAAAATTAGCTGAGCTCAAAAATATCATTTATTTTTAGATCACAAAAAAACTCAGCACTTTATGGTAAATTTTGAAAATTTAAAAAAAAATTGAAAAATTAAAAAAATTAATTTAGTGATTTAAATATTTTTTTTCATGCCTTAAAATGTTGCCTATCAAATCCAAAATTTAATTTGGAATCTAATTGTAAACTGAACTCAAAAAAATGTTGAATATTTCTCTAAATTTTCAAAAATTAACTATATTGCACCATCAGAAGCTATTGACTTATACTTTTTCGAAAATAATTTTTTTAAATTTTGTGAACTCAATCGATTAGGCATTTTCTGAATAAGAAATATTAGCTGAATTCAAAAATATCATTTATATTTAGAGCGCAAAAAAACTTACTTTATGGTGAATTTTGAAAAACTAAAAAAAAATTGAAAAATTTAAAAAACTTAATTTAGTGATTTAAATATTTTTTTTCATGCCTTTAAATGTTGCCTATCAAATCCAAAATTTAATTTGGAATCTAATTGTAAACTGAACTCAAAAAAATGTTGAATATTTCTCTAAATTTTCAAAAATAAACTATATTGCACCATCAGAAGCTATTGACTAATACTTTTTCGAAAATAATTTTTTTAAATTTTGTGAACTCAATATTTAGGCATTTTCTGAACAAGAAATATAAGCTAAATTCAAAAATTTCATTTATTTTAGGACCGCAAAAAAACTTAGTACTTTATGTTGAATTTTGAAAATCTAAAAAAAAATTGAAAAATTAAAAAACTTAATTTAGAGTAGGAAATATTTATTTTCATGCTTTAAAATGTACTTTTTCTAACTCAAAATTTAATTTGGAATCTAATGGTATACTGAACTAAAAAAAGGTTGAATAATTCTCAAACTTTTTAAAAATTAACTATTTTGCACCATCATAAGCTATTGACTTAAACTTTTTTGAAAATTATTTTTCTAAATTTTGAAAGCTTAATATAATAAGCTTTTTCTGAATCAGAAAAATTAGCTGAGCTCAAAAATATCATTTATTTTTAGATCACAAAAAAACTCAGCACTTTATGGTAAGTTTTGAAAATTTAAAAAAAAATTGAAAAATTAAAAAAATTAATTTAGTGATTTAAATATTTTTTTTCATGCCTTAAAATGTTGCCTATCAAATCCAAAATTTAATTTGGAATCTAATTGTAAACTGAACTCAAAAAAATGTTGAATATTTCTCTAAATTTTCAAAAATAAACTATATTGCACCATCAGAAGCTATTGACTAATACTTTTTCGAAAATAATTTTTTTAAATTTTGTGAACTCAATCTATTAGGCATTTTCTGAACAAGAAATATAAGCTAAATTCAAAAATTTCATTTATTTTAGGACCGCAAAAAAACTTAGCACTTTATGGTGAATTTTGAAAATCTAAAAAAAATTGAAAAATTAAAAAACTTAATTTAGAGTAGGAAATATTTTTTTTTATGCTTTAAAATGTACTTTTTCTAACTCAAAATTTAATTTGGAATCTAAAGGTATACTGAACTAAAAAAAGGTTGAATAATTCTCAAACTTTTTAAAAATTAACTATTTTGCACCATCATAAGCTATTGACTTAAACTTTTTTGAAAATTATTTTTCTAAATTTTGAAAGCTTAATATAATAAGCTTTTTCTGTATCAGAAAAATTAGCTGAGCTCAAAAATATCATTTATTTTTAGATCACAAAAAAACTCAGCACTTTATGGTAAGTTTTGAAAATTTAAAAAAAAATTGAAAAATTAAAAAAATTAATTTAGTGATTTAAATATTTTTTTTCATGCCTTAAAATGTTGCCTATCAAATCCAAAATTTAATTTGGAATCTAATTGTAAACTGAACTCAAAAAAATGTTGAATATTTCTCTAAATTTTCAAAAATTAACTATATTGCACCATCAGAAGCTATTGACTTATACTTTTTCGAAAATAATTTTTTTAAATTTTGTGAACTCAATCGATTAGGCATTTTCTGAATAAGAAATATTAGCTGAATTCAAAAATATCATTTATATTTAGAGCGCAAAAAAACTTACTTTATGGTGAATTTTGAAAAACTAAAAAAAAATTGAAAAATTTAAAAAACTTAATTTAGTGATTTAAATATTTTTTTTCATGCCTTAAAATGTTGCCTATCAAATCCAAAATTTAATTTGGAATCTAATTGTAAACTGAACTCAAAAAAATGTTGAATATTTCTCTAAATTTTCAAAAATTAACTATATTGCACCATCAGAAGCTATTGACTTATACTTTTTCGAAAATAATTTTTTTAAATTTTGTGAACTCAATCGATTAGGCATTTTCTGAATAAGAAATATTAGCTGAATTCAAAAATATCATTTATATTTAGAGCGCAAAAAAACTTACTTTATGGTGAATTTTGAAAAACTAAAAAAAAATTGAAAAATTTAAAAAACTTAATTTAGTGATTTAAATATTTTTTTTCATGCCTTTAAATGTTGCCTATCAAATCCAAAATTTAATTTGGAATCTAATTGTAAACTGAACTCAAAAAAATGTTGAATATTTCTCTAAATTTTCAAAAATTAACTATATTGCACCATCAGAAGCTATTGACTTATACTTTTTCGAAAATAATTTTTTTAAATTTTGTGAACTCAATCGATTAGGCATTTTCTGAATAAGAAATATTAGCTGAATTCAAAAATA
This sequence comes from Brachionus asplanchnoidis, assembly GCA_025491095.1. Taxonomy (NCBI): domain Eukaryota; kingdom Metazoa; phylum Rotifera; class Eurotatoria; order Ploima; family Brachionidae; genus Brachionus; species Brachionus asplanchnoidis. Next base: position 2,360,422 of record JAILYF010000027.1, on the reverse strand, counting down.
TCATTTATATTTAGAGCGCAAAAAAACTTACTTTATGGTGAATTTTGAAAAACTAAAAAAAAATTGAAAAATTTAAAAAACTTAATTTAGTGATTTAAATATTTTTTTTCATGCCTTTAAATGTTGCCTATCAAATCCAAAATTTAATTTGGAATCTAATTGTAAACTGAACTCAAAAAAATGTTGAATATTTCTCTAAATTTTCAAAAATAAACTATATTGCACCATCAGAAGCTATTGACTAATACTTTTTCGAAAATAATTTTTTTAAATTTTGTGAACTCAATATTTAGGCATTTTCTGAACAAGAAATATAAGCTAAATTCAAAAATTTCATTTATTTTAGGACCGCAAAAAAACTTAGTACTTTATGTTGAATTTTGAAAATCTAAAAAAAAATTGAAAAATTAAAAAACTTAATTTAGAGTAGGAAATATTTATTTTCATGCTTTAAAATGTACTTTTTCTAACTCAAAATTTAATTTGGAATCTAATGGTATACTGAACTAAAAAAAGGTTGAATAATTCTCAAACTTTTTAAAAATTAACTATTTTGCACCATCATAAGCTATTGTCTTAATTTTTTTTGAAAATTATTTTTCTAAATTTTGTAAGCTTAATATATTAAGCTTTTTCTGAATCAGAAAAATTAGCTGAGCTCAAAAATATCATTTATTTTTAGATCACAAAAAAACTCAGCACTTTATGGTAAATTTTGAAAATTTAAAAAAAAATTGAAAAATTTAAAAAACTTAATTTAGTGATTTAAATATTTTTTTTCATGCCTTTAAATGTTGCCTATCAAATCCAAAATTTAATTTGGAATCTAATTGTAAACTGAACTCAAAAAAATGTTGAATATTTCTCTAAATTTTCAAAAATAAACTATATTGCACCATCAGAAGCTATTGACTAATACTTTTTCGAAAATAATTTTTTTAAATTTTGTGAACTCAATATTTAGGCATTTTCTGAACAAGAAATATAAGCTAAATTCAAAAATTTCATTTATTTTAGGACCGCAAAAAAACTTAGCACTTTATGGTGAATTTTGAAAATCTAAAAAAAATTGAAAAATTAAAAAACTTAATTTAGTGATTTAAATATTTTTTTTTATGCTTTAAAATGTACTTTTTCTAACTCAAAATTTAATTTGGAATCTAAAGGTATACTGAACTAAAAAAAGGTTGAATAATTCTCAAACTTTTTAAAAATTAACTATTTTGCACCATCATAAGCTATTGACTTAAACTTTTTTGAAAATTATTTTTCTAAATTTTGAAAGCTTAATATAATAAGCTTTTTCTGAATCGGAAAAATTAGCTGAGCTCAAAAATATCATTTATTTTTAGATCACAAAAAAACTCAGCACTTTATGGTAAGTTTTGAAAATTTAAAAAAAAATTGAAAAATTAAAAAAATTAATTTAGTGATTTAAATATTTTTTTTCATGCCTTAAAATGTTGCCTATCAAATCCAAAATTTAATTTGGAATCTAATTGTAAACTGAACTCAAAAAAATGATGAATATTTCTCTAAATTTTCAAAAATAAACTATATTGCACCATCAGAAGCTATTGACTAATACTTTTTCGAAAATAATTTTTTTAAATTTTGTGAACTCAATCTATTAGGCATTTTCTGAACAAGAAATATAAGCTAAATTCAAAAATTTCATTTATTTTAGGACCGCAAAAAAACTTAGTACTTTATGTTGAATTTTGAAAATCTAAAAAAAAATTGAAAAATTAAAAAACTTAATTTAGAGTAGGAAATATTTATTTTCATGCTTTAAAATGTACTTTTTCTAACTCAAAATTTAATTTGGAATCTAATGGTATACTGAACTAAAAAAAGGTTGAATAATTCTCAAACTTTTTAAAAATTAACTATTTTGCACCATCATAAGCTATTGACTTAAACTTTTTTGAAAATTATTTTTTAAATTTTGTAAGCTTAATATAATAAGCTTTTTCTGAATCAGAAAAATTAGCTGAGCTCAAAAATATCATTTATTTTTAGATCACAAAAAAACTCAGCACTTTATGGTAAATTTTGAAAATTTAAAAAAAAATTGAAAAATTAAAAAAATTAATTTAGTGATTTAAATATTTTTTTTCATGCCTTAAAATGTTGCCTATCAAATCCAAAATTTAATTTGGAATCTAATTCTAAACTGAACTCAAAAAAATAATGAATATTTCTCTAAATTTTCAAAAATTAACTATATTGCACCATCAGAAGCTATTGACTTATACTTTTTAGAAAATAATTTTTTTAAATTTTGTGAACTCAATCTATTAGGCATTTTCTGAATCAGAAAAATTAGCTGAGCTCAAAAATATCATTTATTTTTAGATCACAAAAAAACTCAGCACTTTATGGTAAATTTTGAAAATTTAAAAAAAAATTGAAAAATTAAAAAAATTAATTTAGTGATTTAAATATTTTTTTTCATGCCTTAAAATGTTGCCTATCAAATCCAAAATTTAATTTGGAATCTAATTGTAAACTGAACTCAAAAAAATGTTGAATATTTCTCTAAATTTTCAAAAATAAACTATATTGCACCATCAGAAGCTATTGACTAATACTTTTTCGAAAATAATTTTTTTAAATTTTGTGAACTCAATCTATTAGGCATTTTCTGAACAAGAAATATAAGCTAAATTCAAAAATTTCATTTATATTTAGAGCGCAAAAAAACTTAGTTCTTTATGTTGAATTTTGAAAATCTAAAAAAAAATTGAAAAATTAAAAAACTTAATTTAGAGTAGGAAATATTTATTTTCATGCTTTAAAATGTACTTTTTCTAACTCAAAATTTAATTTGGAATCTAATGGTATACTGAACTAAAAAAAGGTTGAATAATTCTCAAACTTTTTAAAAATTAACTATTTTGCACCATCATAAGCTATTGACTAAAACTTTTTTGAAAATTATTTTTTTAATTTTGTAAGCTTAATATAATAAGCTTTTTCTGAATCAGAAAAATTAGCTGAGCTCAAAAATATCATTTATTTTTAGATCACAAAAAAACTCAGCACTTTATGGTAAATTTTGAAAATTTAAAAAAAAATTGAAAAATTAAAAAAATTAATTTAGTGATTTAAATATTTTTTTTCATGCCTTAAAATGTTGCCTATCAAATCCAAAATTTAATTTGGAATCTAATTGTAAACTGAACTCAAAAAAATGTTGAATATTTCTCTAAATTTTCAAAAATAAACTATATTGCACCATCAGAAGCTATTGACTAATACTTTTTCGAAAATAATTTTTTTAAATTTTGTGAACTCAATCTATTAGGCATTTTCTGAACAAGAAATATAAGCTAAATTCAAAAATTTCATTTATTTTAGGACCGCAAAAAAACTTAGTACTTTATGTTGAATTTTGAAAATCTAAAAAAAAATTGAAAAATTAAAAAACTTAATTTAGAGTAGGAAATATTTATTTTCATGCTTTAAAATGTACTTTTTCTAACTCAAAATTTAATTTGGAATCTAATGGTATACTGAACTAAAAAAAGGTTGAATAATTCTCAAACTTTTTAAAAATTAACTATTTTGCACCATCATAAGCTATTGACTAAAACTTTTTTGAAAATTATTTTTTAAATTTTGTAAGCTTAATATAATAAGCTTTTTCTGAATCAGAAAAATTAGCTGAGCTCAAAAATATCATTTATTTTTAGATCACAAAAAAACTCAGCACTTTATGGTAAATTTTGAAAATTTAAAAAAAAATTGAAAAATTAAAAAAATTAATTTAGTGATTTAAATATTTTTTTTCATGCCTTAAAATGTTGCCTATCAAATCCAAAATTTAATTTGGAATCTAATTGTAAACTGAACTCAAAAAAATGTTGAATATTTCTCTAAATTTTCAAAAATAAACTATATTGCACCATCAGAAGCTATTGACTTATACTTTTTCGAAAATAATTTTTTTAAATTTTGTGAACTCAATCTATTAGGCATTTTCTGAACAAGAAATATAAGCTAAATTCAAAAATTTCATTTATTTTAGGACCGCAAAAAAACTCAGCACTTTATGGTGAATTTTGAATATTTAAAAAAAAAAAAAAATAAAAAAACTTAATTTAGAGTAGGAAATATTTTTTCATGCCTTAAAATATAGCCTATCAAATCCAAAAATTAATTTGAAATCTAATGGTATACTATACTCCAAAAAAATTCTGAAAATTAATCTAAATTTCATGAAATAAGCAATTTAGTACTATTTGAAGCCATTGACTTAAAGTTTTTGAGAATTATTTTTTAAAATTTTGTGAACTCAATCGATTAGGCATTTTCTGAATAAGAAATATTAGCTGAATTCAAAAATATCATTTATATTTAGAGCGCAAAAAAACTTAGTACTTTATGGTGAATTTTGAAAATTTAAAAAAAAATTGAAAAATTAAAAAAATTAATTTAGTGATTTAAATATTTTTTTTCATGCCTTAAAATGTTGCCTATCAAATCCAAAATTTAATTTGGAATCTAATTCTAAACTGAACTAAAAAAAGGTTGAATAATTCTCAAACTTTTTAAAAATTAACTATTTTGCACCATCATAAGCTATTGACTAAAACTTTTTTGAAAATTATTTTTTAAATTTTGTAAGCTTAATATAATAAGCTTTTTCTGAATCAGAAAAATTAGCTGAGCTCAAAAATATCATTTATTTTTAGATCACAAAAAAACTCAGCACTTTATGGTAAATTTTGAAAATTTAAAAAAAAATTGAAAAATTAAAAAAATTAATTTAGTGATTTAAATATTTTTTTTCATGCCTTAAAATGTTGCCTATCAAATCCAAAATTTAATTTGGAATCTAATTGTAAACTGAACTCAAAAAAATGTTGAATATTTCTCTAAATTTTCAAAAATAAACTATATTGCACCATCAGAAGCTATTGACTTATACTTTTTCGAAAATAATTTTTTTAAATTTTGTGAACTCAATCTATTAGGCATTTTCTGAACAAGAAATATAAGCTAAATTCAAAAATTTCATTTATTTTAGGACCGCAAAAAAACTCAGCACTTTATGGTGAATTTTGAATATTTAAAAAAAAAAAAAAATAAAAAAACTTAATTTAGAGTAGGAAATATTTTTTCATGCCTTAAAATATAGCCTATCAAATCCAAAAATTAATTTGAAATCTAATGGTATACTATACTCCAAAAAAATTCTGAAAATTAATCTAAATTTCATGAAATAAGCAATTTAGTACTATTTGAAGCCATTGACTTAAAGTTTTTGAGAATTATTTTTTAAAATTTTGTGAACTCAATCGATTAGGCATTTTCTGAATAAGAAATATTAGCTGAATTCAAAAATATCATTTATATTTAGAGCGCAAAAAAACTTAGTACTTTATGGTGAATTTTGAAAATTTAAAAAAAAATTGAAAAATTAAAAAAATTAATTTAGTGATTTAAATATTTTTTTTCATGCCTTAAAATGTTGCCTATCAAATCCAAAATTTAATTTGGAATCTAATTGTAAACTGAACTCAAAAAAATGTTGAATATTTCTCTAAATTTTCAAAAATAAACTATATTGCACCATCAGAAGCTATTGACTAATACTTTTTCGAAAATAATTTTTTTAAATTTTGTGAACTTAATCTATTAGGCATTTTCTGAACAAGAAATATAAGCTAAATTCAAAAATTTCATTTATTTTAGGACCGCAAAAAAACTTAGTAATTTATGTTGAATTTTGAAAATCTAAAAAAAAATTGAAAAATTAAAAAACTTAATTTAGAGTAGGAAATATTTATTTTCATGCTTTAAAATGTACTTTTTCTAACTCAAAATTTAATTTGGAATCTAATGGTATACTGAACTAAAAAAAGGTTGAATAATTCTCAAACTTTTAAAAATTAACTATTTTGCACCATCATAAGCTATTGACTTAAACTTTTTTGAAAATTATTTTTCTAAATTTTGTAAGCTTAATATATTAAGCTTTTTCTGAATCAGAAAAATTAGCTGAGCTCAAAAATATCATTTATTTTTAGATCACAAAAAAACTCAGCACTTTATGGTAAATTTTGAAAATTTAAAAAAAAATTGAAAAATTAAAAAAATTAATTTAGTGATTTAAATATTTTTTTTCATGCCTTAAAATGTTGCCTATCAAATCCAAAATTTAATTTGGAATCTAATTCTAAACTGAACTCAAAAAAATGTTGAATATTTCTCTAAATTTTCAAAAATTAACTATATTGCACCATCAGAAGCTATTGACTTATACTTTTTCGAAAATAATTTTTTTAAATTTTGTGAACTCAATCTATTAGGCATTTTCTGAATCAGAAAAATTAGCTGAGCTCAAAAATATCATTTAATTTTAGATCACAAAAAAACTCAGCACTTTATGGTAAATTTTGAAAATTTAAAAAAAAATTGAAAAATTAAAAAAATTAATTTAGTGATTTAAATATTTTTTTTCATGCCTTAAAATGTTGCCTATCAAATCCAAAATTTAATTTGGAATCTAATTGTAAACTGAACTCAAAAAAATGTTGAATATTTCTCTAAATTTTCAAAAATTAACTATATTGCACCATCAGAAGCTATTGACTTATACTTTTTAGAAAATAATTTTTTTAAATTTTGTGAACTCAATCTATTAGGCATTTTCTGAATCAGAAAAATTAGCTGAGCCCAAAAATATCATTTATTTTTAGATCACAAAAAAACTCAGCACTTTATGGTAAATTTTGAAAATTTAAAAAAAAATTGAAAAATTAAAAAAATTAATTTAGTGATTTAAATATTTTTTTTCATGCCTTAAAATGTTGCCTATCAAATCCAAAATTTAATTTGGAATCTAATTGTAAACTGAACTCAAAAAAATGTTGAATATTTCTCTAAATTTTCAAAAATAAACTATATTGCACCATCAGAAGCTATTGACTAATACTTTTTCGAAAATAATTTTTTTAAATTTTGTGAACTCAATCTATTAGGCATTTTCTGAACAAGAAATATAAGACAAATTCAAAAATTTCATTTATATTTAGAGCGCAAAAAAACTTAGTACTTTATGTTGAATTTTGAAAATCTAAAAAAAAATTGAAAAATTAAAAAACTTAATTTAGAGTAGGAAATATTTATTTTCATGCTTTAAAATGTACTTTTTCTAACTCAAAATTTAATTTGGAATTTAATGGTATACTGAACTAAAAAAAGGTTGAATAATTCTCAAACTTTTTAAAAATTAACTATTTTGCACCATCATAAGCTATTGACTAAAACTTTTTTGAAAATTATTTTTTAAATTTTGTAAGCTTAATATAATAAGCTTTTTCTGAATCAGAAAAATTAGCTGAGCTCAAAAATATCATTAATTTTTAGATCACAAAAAAACTCAGCACTTTATGGTAAATTTTGAAAATTTAAAAAAAAATTGAAAAATTAAAAAAATTAATTTAGTGATTTAAATATTTTTTTTCATGCCTTAAAATGTTGCCTATCAAATCCAAAATTTAATTTGGAATCTAATTCTAAACTGAACTCAAAAAAATGTTGAATATTTCTCTAAATTTTCAAAAATAAACTATATTGCACCATCAGAAGCTATTGACTTATACTTTTTCGAAAATAATTTTTTTAAATTTTGTGAACTCAATCTATTAGGCATTTTCTGAACAAGAAATATAAGCTAAATTCAAAAATTTCATTTATTTTAGGACCGCAAAAAAACTTAGCACTTTATGGTGAATTTTGAATATTTAAAAAAAAAAAAAAATAAAAAAACTTAATTTAGAGTAGGAAATATTTTTTCATACCTTAAAATATAGCCTATCAAATCCAAAAATTAATTTGAAATCTAATGGTATACTATACTCCAAAAAAATTCTGAAAATTAATCTAAATTTCATGAAATAAGCAATTTAGTACTATTTGAAGCCATTGACTTAAAGTTTTTGAGAATTATTTTTTAAAATTTTGTGAACTCAATCGATTAGGCATTTTCTGAATAAGAAATATTAGCTGAATTCAAAAATATCATTTATATTTAGAGCGCAAAAAAACTTAGTACTTTATGTTGAATTTTGAAAATCTAAAAAAAAATTGAAAAATTAAAAAACTTAATTTAGAGTAGGAAATATTTATTTTCATGCTTTAAAATGTACTTTTTCTAACTCAAAATTTAATTTGGAATCTAATGGTATACTGAACTCAAAAAAAGGTTGAATAATTCTCAAACTTTTTAAAAATTAACTATTTTGCACCATCATAAGCTATTGACTAAAACTTTTTTGAAAATTATTTTTTAAATTTTGTAAGCTTAATATAATAAGCTTTTTCTGAATCAGAAAAATTAGCTGAGCTCAAAAATATCATTTATTTTTAGATCACAAAAAAACTCAGCACTTTATGGTAAATTTTGAAAATTTAAAAAAAAATTGAAAAATTAAAAAACTTAATTTAGAGTAGGAAATATTTTTTTCATGCCTTAAAATATAGCCTATCAAATCCAAATATTAATTTGAAATCTAATAGTATACTATACTCCAAAAAAATTCTGAAAATTAATCTAAATTTCATGAAATAAGCAATTTTGTACTATTTGAAGCCATTGACTTAAAGTTTTTGAGAATTATTTTTTAAAATTTTGTGAACTCAATCGATTAGGCATTTTCTGAATAAGAAATATTAGCTGAATTCAAAAATATCATTTATATTTAGAGCGCAAAAAAACTTAGTACTTTATGGTGAATTTTGAAAATCTAAAAAAATATTGAAAAATTAAAAAACTTAATTTAGAGTAGGAAATATTTTTTTTCATGCTTTAAAATGTACTTTTTCTAACTCAAAATTTAATTTGGAATCTAATGGTATACTGAACTCAAAAAAAGGTTGAATAATTCTCAAACTTTTTAAAAATTAACTATTTTGCACCATCATAAGCTATTGACTAAAACTTTTTTGAAAATTATTTTTTAAATTTTGTAAGCTTAATATAATAAGCTTTTTCTGAATCAGAAAAATTAGCTGAGCTCAAAAATATCATTTATTTTTAGATCACAAAAAAACTCAGCACTTTATGGTAAATTTTGAAAATTTAAAAAAAAATTGAAAAATTAAAAAACTTAATTTAGAGTAGGAAATATTTTTTTCATGCCTTAAAATATAGCCTATCAAATCCAAATATTAATTTGAAATCTAATGGTATACTATACTCCAAAAAAATTCTGAAAATTAATCTAAATTTCATGAAATAAGCAATTTTGTACTATTTGAAGCCATTGACTTAAAGTTTTTGAGAATTATTTTTTAAAATTTTGTGAACTCAATCGATTAGGCATTTTCTGAATAAGAAATATTAGCTGAATTCAAAAATATCATTTATATTTAGAGCGCAAAAAAACTTAGTACTTTATGGTGAATTTTGAAAATCTAAAAAAAATTGAAAAATTAAAAAACTTAATTTAGAGTAGGAAATATTTTTTTTCATGCTTTAAAATGTACTTTTTCTAACTCAAAATTTAATTTGGAATCTAATGGTATACTGAACTCAAAAAAAGGTTGAATAATTCTCAAACTTTTTAAAAATTAACTATTTTGCACCATCATAAGCTATTGACTTAAACTTTTTTGAAAATTATTTTTCTAAATTTTGTAAGCTTAATATATTTAGCTTTTTCTGAATCAGAAAAATTAGCTGAGCTCAAAAATATCATTTATTTTTAGATCACAAAAAAACTCAGCACTTTATGGTAAATTTTGAAAATTTAAAAAAAAATTGAAAAATTAAAAAAATTAATTTAGTGATTTAAATATTTTTTTTCATGCCTTAAAATGTTGCCTATGAAATCCAAAATTTAATTTGGAATCTAATTGTAAACTGAACTCAAAAAAATGTTGAATATTTCTCTAAATTTTCAAAAATAAACTATATTGCACCATCAGAAGCTATTGACTTATACTTTTTCGAAAATAATTTTTTTAAATTTTGTGAACTCAATCTATTAGGCATTTTCTGAACAAGAAATATAAGCTAAATTCAAAAATTTCATTTATTTTAGGACCGCAAAAAAACTTAGCACTTTATGGTGAATTTTGAATATTTAAAAAAAAAAAAAAATTAAAAAACTTAATTTAGAGTAGGAAATATTTATTTTCATGCCTTAAAATATAGCCTATCAAATCCAAAAATTAATTTGAAATCTAATGGTATACTATACTCCAAAAAAATTCTGAAAATTAATCTAAATTTCATGAAATAAGCAATTTTGTACTATTTGAAGCCATTGACTTAAAGTTTTTGAGAATTATTTTTTAAAATTTTGTGAACTCAATCGATTAGGCATTTTCTGAATAAGAAATATTAGCTGAATTCAAAAATATCATTTATATTTAGAGCGCAAAAAAACTTAGTACTTTATGGTGAATTTTGAAAATCTAAAAAAATATTGAAAAATTAAAAAACTTAATTTAGAGTAGGAAATATTTTTTTTCATGCTTTAAAATGTACTTTTTCTAACTCAAAATTTAATTTGGAATCTAATGGTATACTGAACTCAAAAAAAGGTTGAATAATTCTCAAACTTTTTAAAAATTAACTATTTTGCACCATCATAAGCTATTGACTAAAACTTTTTTGAAAATTATTTTTTAAATTTTGTAAGCTTAATATAATAAGCTTTTTCTGAATCAGAAAAATTAGCTGAGCTCAAAAATATCATTTATTTTTAGATCACAAAAAAACTCAGCACTTTATGGTAAATTTTGAAAATTTAAAAAAAAATTGAAAAATTAAAAAACTTAATTTAGAGTAGGAAATATTTTTTTCATGCCTTAAAATATAGCCTATCAAATCCAAATATTAATTTGAAATCTAATGGTATACTATACTCCAAAAAAATTCTGAAAATTAATCTAAATTTCATGAAATAAGCAATTTTGTACTATTTGAAGCCATTGACTTAAAGTTTTTGAGAATTATTTTTTAAAATTTTGTGAACTCAATCGATTAGGCATTTTCTGAATAAGAAATATTAGCTGAATTCAAAAATATCATTTATATTTAGAGCGCAAAAAAACTTAGTACTTTATGGTAAATTTTGAAAATTTAAAAAAAAATTGAAAAATTAAAAAAATTAATTTAGTGATTTAAATATTTTTTTTCATGCCTTAAAATGTTGCCTATGAAATCCAAAATTTAATTTGGAATCTAATTGTAAACTGAACTCAAAAAAATGTTGAATATTTCTCTAAATTTTCAAAAATAAACTATATTGCACCATCAGAAGCTATTGACTTATACTTTTTCGAAAATAATTTTTTTAAATTTTGTGAACTCAATCTATTAGGCATTTTCTGAACAAGAAATATAAGCTAAATTCAAAAATTTCATTTATTTTAGGACCGCAAAAAAACTTAGCACTTTATGGTGAATTTTGAATATTTAAAAAAAAAAAAAAATTAAAAAACTTAATTTAGAGTAGGAAATATTTATTTTCATGCCTTAAAATATAGCCTATCAAATCCAAAAATTAATTTGAAATCTAATGGTATACTATACTCCAAAAAAATTCTGAAAATTAATCTAAATTTCATGAAATAAGCAATTTTGTACTATTTGAAGCCATTGACTTAAAGTTTTTGAGAATTATTTTTTAAAATTTTGTGAACTCAATCGATTAGGCATTTTCTGAATAAGAAATATTAGCTGAATTCAAAAATATCATTTATATTTAGAGCGCAAAAAAACTTAGTACTTTATGGTGAATTTTGAAAATCTAAAAAAATATTGAAAAATTAAAAAACTTAATTTAGAGTAGGAAATATTTTTTTTCATGCTTTAAAATGTACTTTTTCTAACTCAAAATTTAATTTGGAATCTAATGGTATACTGAACTCAAAAAAAGGTTGAATAATTCTCAAACTTTTTAAAAATTAACTATTTTGCACCATCATAAGCTATTGACTTAAACTTTTTTGAAAATTATTTTTCTAAATTTTGTAAGCTTAATATATTTAGCTTTTTCTGAATCAGAAAAATTAGCTGAGCTCAAAAATATCATTTATTTTTAGATCACAAAAAAACTCAGCACTTTATGGTAAATTTTGAAAATTTAAAAAAAAATTGAAAAATTAAAAAAATTAATTTAGTGATTTAAATATTTTTTTTCATGCCTTAAAATGTTGCCTATCAAATCCAAAATTTAATTTGGAATCTAATTCAAAACTGAACTCAAAAAAATGTTGAATATTTCTCTAAATTTTCAAAAATAAACTATATTGCACCATCAGAAGCTATTGACTTATACTTTTTCGAAAATAATTTTTTTAAATTTTGTGAACTCAATCTATTAGGCATTTTCTGAACAAGAAATATAAGCTAAATTCAAAAATTTCATTTATTTTAGGACCGCAAAAAAACTTAGCACTTTATGGTGAATTTTGAATATTTAAAAAAAAAAAAAAATTAAAAAACTTAATTTAGAGTAGGAAATATTTATTTTCATGCCTTAAAATATAGCCTATCAAATCCAAAAATTAATTTGAAATCTAATGGTATACTATACTCCAAAAAAATTCTGAAAATTAATCTAAATTTCATGAAATAAGCAATTTTGTACTATTTGAAGCCATTGACTTAAAGTTTTTGAGAATTATTTTTTAAAATTTTGTGAACTCAATCGATTAGGCATTTTCTGAATAAGAAATATTAGCTGAATTCAAAAATATCATTTATATTTAGAGCGCAAAAAAACTTAGTACTTTATGGTGAATTTTGAAAATCTAAAAAAAAATTGAAAAATTAAAAAACTTAATTTAGAGTAGGAAATATTTTTTTTCATGCTTTAAAATGTACTTTTTCTAACTCAAAATTTAATTTGGAATCTAATGGTATACTGAACTCAAAAAAAGGTTGAATAATTCTCAAACTTTTTAAAAATTAACTATTTTGCACCATCATAAGCTATTGACTTAAACTTTTTTGAAAATTATTTTTCTAAATTTTGTAAGCTTAATATATTTAGCTTTTTCTGAATCAGAAAAATTAGCTGAGCTCAAAAATATCATTTATTTTTAGATCACAAAAAAACTCAGCACTTTATGGTAAATTTTGAAAATTTAAAAAAAAATTGAAAAATTAAAAAAATTAATTTAGTGATTTAAATATTTTTTTTCATGCCTTAAAATGTTGCCTATGAAATCCAAAATTTAATTTGGAATCTAATTGTAAACTGAACTCAAAAAAATGTTGAATATTTCTCTAAATTTTCAAAAATAAACTATATTGCACCATCAGAAGCTATTGACTTATACTTTTTCGAAAATAATTTTTTTAAATTTTGTGAACTCAATCTATTAGGCATTTTCTGAACAAGAAATATAAGCTAAATTCAAAAATTTCATTTATTTTAGGACCGCAAAAAAACTTAGCACTTTATGGTGAATTTTGAATATTTAAAAAAAAAAAAAAATTAAAAAACTTAATTTAGAGTAGGAAATATTTATTTTCATGCCTTAAAATATAGCCTATCAAATCCAAAAATTAATTTGAAATCTAATGGTATACTATACTCCAAAAAAATTCTGAAAATTAATCTAAATTTCATGAAATAAGCAATTTTGTACTATTTGAAGCCATTGACTTAAAGTTTTTGAGAATTATTTTTTAAAATTTTGTGAACTCAATCGATTAGGCATTTTCTGAATAAGAAATATTAGCTGAATTCAAAAATATCATTTATATTTAGAGCGCAAAAAAACTTAGTACTTTATGGTGAATTTTGAAAATCTAAAAAAAAATTGAAAAATTAAAAAACTTAATTTAGAGTAGGAAATATTTTTTTTCATGCTTTAAAATGTACTTTTTCTAACTCAAAATTTAATTTGGAATCTAATGGTATACTGAACTCAAAAAAAGGTTGAATAATTCTCAAACTTTTTAAAAATTAACTATTTTGCACCATCATAAGCTATTGACTTAAACTTTTTTGAAAATTATTTTTCTAAATTTTGTAAGCTTAATATATTTAGCTTTTTCTGAATCAGAAAAATTAGCTGAGCTCAAAAATATCATTTATTTTTAGATCACAAAAAAACTCAGCACTTTATGGTAAATTTTGAAAATTTAAAAAAAAATTGAAAAATTAAAAAAATTAATTTAGTGATTTAAATATTTTTTTTCATGCCTTAAAATGTTGCCTATGAAATCCAAAATTTAATTTGGAATCTAATTGTAAACTGAACTCAAAAAAATGTTGAATATTTCTCTAAATTTTCAAAAATAAACTATATTGCACCATCAGAAGCTATTGACTTATACTTTTTCGAAAATAATTTTTTTAAATTTTGTGAACTCAATCTATTAGGCATTTTCTGAACAAGAAATATAAGCTAAATTCAAAAATTTCATTTATTTTAGGACCGCAAAAAAACTTAGCACTTTATGGTGAATTTTGAATATTTAAAAAAAAAAAAAAATTAAAAAACTTAATTTAGAGTAGGAAATATTTATTTTCATGCCTTAAAATATAGCCTATCAAATCCAAAAATTAATTTGAAATCTAATGGTATACTATACTCCAAAAAAATTCTGAAAATTAATCTAAATTTCATGAAATAAGCAATTTTGTACTATTTGAAGCCATTGACTTAAAGTTTTTGAGAATTATTTTTTAAAATTTTGTGAACTCAATCGATTAGGCATTTTCTGAATAAGAAATATTAGCTGAATTCAAAAATATCATTTATATTTAGAGCGCAAAAAAACTTAGTACTTTATGGTGAATTTTGAAAATCTAAAAAAAAATTGAAAAATTAAAAAACTTAATTTAGAGTAGGAAATATTTTTTTTCATGCTTTAAAATGTACTTTTTCTAACTCAAAATTTAATTTGGAATCTAATGGTATACTGAACTCAAAAAAAGGTTGAATAATTCTCAAACTTTTTAAAAATTAACTATTTTGCACCATCATAAGCTATTGACTTAAACTTTTTTGAAAATTATTTTTCTAAATTTTGTAAGCTTAATATATTTAGCTTTTTCTGAATCAGAAAAATTAGCTGAGCTCAAAAATATCATTTATTTTTAGATCACAAAAAAACTCAGCACTTTATGGTAAATTTTGAAAATTTAAAAAAAAATTGAAAAATTAAAAAAATTAATTTAGTGATTTAAATATTTTTTTTCATGCCTTAAAATGTTGCCTATGAAATCCAAAATTTAATTTGGAATCTAATTGTAAACTGAACTCAAAAAAATGTTGAATATTTCTCTAAATTTTCAAAAATAAACTATATTGCACCATCAGAAGCTATTGACTTATACTTTTTCGAAAATAATTTTTTTAAATTTTGTGAACTCAATCTATTAGGCATTTTCTGAACAAGAAATATAAGCTAAATTCAAAAATTTCATTTATTTTAGGACCGCAAAAAAACTTAGCACTTTATGGTGAATTTTGAATATTTAAAAAAAAAAAAAAATTAAAAAACTTAATTTAGAGTAGGAAATATTTATTTTCATGCCTTAAAATATAGCCTATCAAATCCAAAAATTAATTTGAAATCTAATGGTATACTATACTCCAAAAAAATTCTGAAAATTAATCTAAATTTCATGAAATAAGCAATTTTGTACTATTTGAAGCCATTGACTTAAAGTTTTTGAGAATTATTTTTTAAAATTTTGTGAACTCAATCGATTAGGCATTTTCTGAATAAGAAATATTAGCTGAATTCAAAAATATCATTTATATTTAGAGCGCAAAAAAACTTAGTACTTTATGGTGAATTTTGAAAATCTAAAAAAAAATTGAAAAATTAAAAAACTTAATTTAGAGTAGGAAATATTTTTTTTCATGCTTTAAAATGTACTTTTTCTAACTCAAAATTTAATTTGGAATCTAATGGTATACTGAACTCAAAAAAAGGTTGAATAATTCTCAAACTTTTTAAAAATTAACTATTTTGCACCATCATAAGCTATTGACTTAAACTTTTTTGAAAAATATTTTTCTAAATTTTGTAAGCTTAATATATTAAGCTTTTTCTGAATCAGAAAAATTAGCTGAGCTCAAAAATATCATTTATTTTTAGATCACAAAAAAACTCAGCACTTTATGGTAAATTTTGAAAATTTAAAAAAAAATTGAAAAATTAAAAAACTTAATTTAGAGTAGGAAATATTTTTTTCATGCCTTAAAATATAGCCTATCAAATCCAAAAATTAATTTGAAATCTAATAGTATACTATACTCCAAAAAAATTCTGAAAATTAATCTAAATTTCATGAAATAAGCAATTTTGTACTATTTGAAGCCATTGACTTAAAGTTTTTGAGAATTATTTTTTAAAATTTTGTGAACTCAATCGATTAGGCATTTTCTGAATAAGAAATATTAGCTGAATTCAAAAATATCATTTATATTTAGAGCGCAAAAAAACTTAGTACTTTATGGTGAATTTTGAAAATCTAAAAAAAAATTGAAAAATTAAAAAACTTAATTTAGAGTAGGAAATATTTTTTTTCATGCTTTAAAATGTACTTTTTCTAACTCAAAATTTAATTTGGAATCTAATAGTATACTGAACTCAAAAAAGGTTGAATAATTCTCAAACTTTTTAAAAATTAACTATATTGCACCATCATAAGCTATTGACTTAAACTTTTTTGAAAATTATTTTTCTAAATTTTGTAAGCTTAATATATTTAGCTTTTTCTGAATCAGAAAAATTAGCTGAGCTCAAAAATATCATTTATTTTTAGATCACAAAAAAACTCAGCACTTTATGGTAAATTTTGAAAATTTAAAAAAAATTGAAAAATTAAAAAAATTAATTTAGTGATTTAAATATTTTTTTTCATGCCTTAAAATGTTGCCTATGAAATCCAAAATTTAATTTGGAATCTAATTGTAAACTGAACTCAAAAAAATGTTGAATATTTCTCTAAATTTTCAAAAATAAACTATATTGCACCATCAGAAGCTATTGATTATACTTTTTCGAAAATAATTTTTTTAAATTTTGTGAACTCAATCTATTAGGCATTTTCTGAACAAGAAATATAAGCTAAATTCAAAAATTTCATTTATTTTAGGACCGCAAAAAAACTTAGCACTTTATGGTGAATTTTGAATATTTAAAAAAAAAAAAAAATTAAAAAACTTAATTTAGAGTAGGAAATATTTATTTTCATGCCTTAAAATATAGCCTATCAAATCCAAAAATTAATTTGAAATCTAATGGTATACTATACTCCAAAAAAATTCTGAAAATTAATCTAAATTTCATGAAATAAGCAATTTTGTACTATTTGAAGCCATTGACTTAAAGTTTTTGAGAATTATTTTTTAAAATTTTGTGAACTCAATCGATTAGGCATTTTCTGAATAAGAAATATTAGCTGAATTCAAAAATATCATTTATATTTAGAGCGATAAAAAACTTAGTACTTTATGGTGAATTTTGAAAATCTAAAAAAAAATTGAAAAATTAAAAAACTTAATTTAGAGTAGGAAATATTTTTTTTCATGCTTTAAAATGTACTTTTTCTAACTGAAAATTTAATTTGGAATCTAATGGTATACTGAACTCAAAAAAAGGTTGAATAATTCTCAAACTTTTTAAAAATTAACTATTTTGCACCATCATAAGCTATTGACTTAAACTTTTTTGAAAAATATTTTTCTAAATTTTGTAAGCTTAATATATTAAGCTTTTTCTGAATCAGAAAAATTAGCTGAGCTCAAAAATATCATTTATTTTTAGATCACAAAAAAACTCAGCACTTTATGGTAAATTTTGAAAATTTAAAAAAAAATTGAAAAATTAAAAAACTTAATTTAGAGTAGGAAATATTTTTTTCATGCCTTAAAATATAGCCTATCAAATCCAAAAATTAATTTGAAATCTAATAGTATACTATACTCCAAAAAAATTCTGAAAATTAATCTAAATTTCATGAAATAAGCAATTTTGTACTATTTGAAGCCATTGACTTAAAGTTTTTGAGAATTATTTTTTAAAATTTTGTGAACTCAATCGATTAGGCATTTTCTGAATAAGAAATATTAGCTGAATTCAAAAATATCATTTATATTTAGAGCGCAAAAAAACTTAGTACTTTATGGTGAATTTTGAAAATCTAAAAAAAAATTGAAAAATTAAAAAACTTAATTTAGAGTAGGAAATATTTTTTTTCATGCTTTAAAATGTACTTTTTCTAACTGAAAATTTAATTTGGAATCTAATAGTATACTGAACTCAAAAAAAGGTTGAATAATTCTCAAACTTTTTAAAAATTAACTATATTGCACCATCAGAAGCTATTGACTTATACTTTTTAGAAAATAATTTTTTTAAATTTTGTGAACTCAATCTATTAGGCATTTTCTGAATCAGAAAAATTAGCTGAGCTCAAAAATATCATTTATTTTTAGATCACAAAAAAACTCAGCACTTTATGGTAAATTTTGAAAATTTAAAAAAAAATTGAAAAATTAAAAAAATTAATTTAGTGATTTAAATATTTTTTTTCATGCCTTAAAATGTTGCCTATCAAATCCAAAATTTAATTTGGAATCTAATTCTAAACTGAACTCAAAAAAATGTTGAATATTTCTCTAAATTTTCAAAAATTAACTATTTTGGTGGGGGTACGATGGTACTTGTGAGAACTGATTATACTGAGTCCATAACTAGACTACCTGCTACACCACCAATCATTAAAGGCTGGCATACAGAAGAAGGCCGGGAAAAACTCGGCTTATTAGAATTCACGATAACTCGCACCCGACCACATCGTCTTCCAAGAGGCTATTCCTGCGTACTTGCTGTAGCCGTTTACATTCCAGAATTTAATGTATCGCGTCTTCGTAGCTCGATCAGTCAATTGTGTCATGCCCTTGAAGAACCAGTGACTAAGTGCTCGAGCAACAGCAAGCCTCTTATATTCGTGGCTGGTGATTTCAATGGAGCAGACGTTCGACCACTTTGCACCAAGTTCTACTTACGTCAAATCAATCGTGAACCAACTAGAGCTGCAAAATGCCTCGACATAATTCTCTCAAATGCCCCTGACTGTTACATCTCCGAGACACGTAACCCACTCGGTCCACCAACCAGCTCACTCCAGTATTTCAACTTAGCTGACGAGGCTAGTACAAACTCGGAAAACAACGAACCGAGCTGCAGCGATCACCGAATCGTCCTGGCCGTTGCCCCAAAACACCTTTATTCGGCAACCAGACCTTCCGGACGAAAAATTTTAATCCGATCAGGTCAACTTCGCGACACAGTTGCTGCAATACGACAGCTTGACACCAATGCCCTTCTCGCTGACATTGAAACAGACCCGCACAGCTCCATCAACCGATTCATGCAAGCCATTCGTAACGCACAAGACCTTCACCAGCCATTGCGAATCGTTAAGACTAAGGGTGACCAAGAGTGGATGAATCTCGAAATCAAGCAGCTGATCCGTGAACGCCAGCGTCTACACTCTGCAGGTGAACACAACCTGCGTGATCAACTTGCTCTTCGCATTGTAGGTTTAATCGCCACCCGCAAAGCTACTTTCTACCGCGAGAAGTATACGAGGAGTAAAGCCGGCATGTGGGAACATGCAAACAAGTTGCGCAAGCCACCAACCACTCTCCCACCGGATCCTGAGTATGGCGAACGACTAAACGAGCAGTTCTCGGATACTGTTTGGCAAGGAGTGACTCAAGCTAACTTATCACGCTTTATTCGTCGCGATGCCTTGCCACCCGACGTTCCGGTTTTCAACTTTACCAACGTAGGCGAACAACTTCGCAACGTGAAGTCAACCTCGGCTGGCCCAGATGGCATCTCAGGAAAGCTACTTTACTCAGCAAGACTCGAATTAGTTTCACCTTTAGTTACCATCTTTAACCATTGCGTAAACAAAGGTATTGTCATTGACGAATGGCGACTTGGTAACATCACGCCAATCCCGAAAGTGCAGAATCCAGCTACACCTAGCGACATGCGACCAATTGCCATCACTTCAACACCATGTAAGATCATGGAGCGCATTATCACCAAGCAGATATTGCGCCTTGTTCGTGTAAGGCTTCTTACTAACAAGCAATTTGGCTTCTTAACTGGTAGAAGCACCACCGATGCATTGATTATGGTATTAGATGAATGGGGAAAAGCTATAGACAGTGGGAACCAGAAGGTGATAGGAATTTTCTTCGACTTCGCCAAGGCATTCGACTTAGTTGACCATGAGCGACTCATTATCAAGATCGAGTCTATGCTTCCTCAATGGCTAATCACTTGGATTGCAACTTGGCTGTCACATCGTAAGCAACGAGTTGTCTACAGAGGTAAGGCAACAAAATGGCGAGATGTACGTGCTGGTGTTATTCAGGGCAGTGTCCTTGGACCTATCCTATTCCTCCTCTTCATACTCGACATCAATGAGTACCTGCCTTTTGGAGTTGAGTTACTAAAGTACGCCGACGATATCCTAGCCTACATTGTAGGAAACACATTTGGCAAAGTCCCTCAAGAGATAGTTGATGCCGTTCAACGCTGGTGTGTTGATAATAAGATGCGCTTAAACGTGGGCAAGTGCAAAATGATCTTCATTAATCCCCCGCGCGTACTCGGCTCAAGTGTTCCTCCTGTTTATCTGCTCGGCCAAATGCTTGAGACAGTCAAGTCCTATAAGTATCTCGGCTTTGAACTTTCTGACTCGCTCGACCTCGATCTCCAATGGAGACGTGTACGCTCAATTGTCAGCCCTGTCGAGTTCTTGCTCAAGCAGCTTAAAATCAATGGCTGGTCTACGCCGATGCTCATTTGTGTATACCGAGCATATTGTCTCAGCCACTTTACGTACAGCGCCGTAATGCTTACTTCAACCTCTTCTGCTGCCAAGTGTGAGATGAACGCTTTCAACTCCCGTTTATGGCGAATCATGGGAATCGATGATCAGACTGCTGACTCCTACAAACTCCTCCCAATAGCCGAGTTTATAGACCATGTCTGCGAACAAACACTCAATAGAATTCTGGCTGACCCAAACCATCCCATCACGTCATGTCTACCACGCAACCTTCGCTTGAAAGCACGCTTCCCTTTCCAAACAAGAAAAGCAAACAAGGCTGCTTATCACAACAGCTTCTTACAGAAGTTCCTTCGAAAACTTCGCAACGAATCCAACAGCCAAAACGCGAGAGCTAGTCTCTATCTTGTTTAATCATATAACTAGTTTATAATTTATAATTTATATTTTTGTAGCAATTTACGATATGTCTGACAATTCTTACTTTATATTTTAATAACAATTATTGTACAATTAGATTTAATTCTCAAATCAATAATTTTTAATCAATAAAACGTTTGAAACTTAAAATTGCACCATCAGAAGCTATTGACTTATACTTTTTAGAAAATAATTTTTTTAAATTTTGTGAACTCAATCTATTTGGCATTTTCTGAATCAGAAAAATTAGCTGAGCTCAAAAATATCATTTATTTTTAGATCACAAAAAAACTCAGCACTTTATGGTAAATTTTGAAAATTTAAAAAAAAATTGAAAAATTAAAAAAATTAATTTAGTGATTTAAATATTTTTTTTCATGCCTTAAAATGTTGCCTATCAAATCCAAAATTTAATTTGGAATCTAATTGTAAACTGAACTCAAAAAAATGTTGAATATTTCTCTAAATTTTCAAAAATTAACTATATTGCACCATCAGAAGCTTTTGACTTATACTTTTTAGAAAATAATTTTTTTAAATTTTGTGAACTCAATCTATTAGGCATTTTCTGAACAAGAAATATAAGCTAAATTCAAAAATTTCATTTATATTTAGAGCGCAAAAAAACTTAGTACTTTATGGTGAATTTTGAAAATCTAAAAAAAAATTGAAAAATTAAAAAACTTAATTTAGAGTAGGAAATATTTTTTTTCATGCTTTAAAATGTACTTTTTCTAACTCAAAATTTAATTTGGAATCTAATGGTATACTGAACTCAAAAAAAGGTTGAATAATCCTCAAACTTTTTAAAAATTAACTATTTTGCACCATCATAAGCTATTAACTTAAACTTTTTTGAAAATTATTTTTCTAAATTTTGTAAGCTTAATATATTAAGCTTTTTCTGAATCAGAAAAATTAGCTGAGCTCAAAAATATCATTTATTTTTAGATCACAAAAAAACTCAGCACTTTATGGTAAATTTTGAAAATTTAAAAAAAAATTGAAAAATTAAAAAAATTAATTTAGTGATTTAAATATTTTTTTTCATGCCTTAAAATGTTGCCTATCAAATCCAAAATTTAATTTGGAATCTAATTCTAAACTGAACTCAAAAAAATGTTGAATATTTCTCTAAATTTTCAAAAATTAACTATATTGCACCATCAGAAGCTATTGACTTATACTTTTTAGAAAATAATTTTTTTAAATTTTGTGAACTCAATCTATTAGGCATTTTCTGAATCAGAAAAATTAGCTGAGCTCAAAAATATCATTTATTTTTAGATCACAAAAAAACTCATCACTTTATGGTAAATTTTGAAAATTTAAAAAAAAATTGAAAAATTAAAAAAATTAATTTAGTGATTTAAATATTTTTTTTCATGCCTTTAAATGTTGCGTATCAAATCCAAAATCTAATTTGGAATCTAATTGTAAACTGAACTCAAAAAAATGTTGAATTTTTCTCTAAATTTTCAAAAATAAACTATATTGCACCATCAGAAGCTATTGACAAATACTTTTTCGAAAATAATTTTTTTAAATTTTGTGAACTCAATCTATTAGGCATTTTCTGAACAAGAAATATAAGCTAAATTCAAAAATTTCATTTATTTTAGGACCGCAAAAAAACTTAGCACTTTATGGTGAATTTTGAAAATCTAAAAAAAAATTGAAAAATTAAAAAACTTAATTAAGAGTAGGAAATATTTTTTTTCATACTTTAAAGTGTACTTTTTCTAACTCAAAATTTAATTTGGAATCTAATGGTATACTGAACTCAAAAAAAGGTTGAATAATTCTCAAACTTTTTAAAAATTTACTATTTTTTACCATCATAAGCTATTGACTTAAACTTTTTTGAAAATTATTTTTCTAAATTTTGTAAGCTTAATATATTAAGCTTTTTCTGAATCAGAAAAATTAGCTGAGCTCAAAAATATCATTTATTTTTAGATCACAAAAAGACTCAGCACTTTATGGTAAATTTTGAAAATTTAAAAAAAAATTGAAAAATTAAAAAAATTAATTTAGTGATTTAAATATTTTTTTTCATGCCTTTAAATGTTGCGTATCAAATCCAAAATTTAATTTGGAATCTAATTGTAAACTGAACTCAAAAAAATGTTGAATATTTCTCTAAATTTTCAAAAATAAACTATATTGCACCATCAGAAGCTATTGACTAATACTTTTTCGAAAATAATTTTTTTAAATTTTGTGAACTCAATCTATTAGGCATTTTCTGAACAAGAAAAATTAGCTGAGCTCAAAAATATCATTTATTTTTAGATCACAAAAAAACTCAGCACTTTATGGTAAATTTTGAAAATTTAAAAAAAAATTGAAAAATTTAAAAAAATTAATTTAGTGATTTAAATATTTTTTTTCATGCCTTAAAATGTTGCCTATCAAATCCAAAATTTAATTTGGAATCTAATTCTAAACTGAACTCAAAAAAATGTTGAATATTTCTCTAAATTTTCAAAAATTAACTATATTGCACCATCAGAAGCTATTGACTTATACTTTTTAGAAAATAATTTTTTTAAATTTTGTGAACTCAATCTATTAGGCATTTTCTGAACAAGAAAAATTAGCTGAGCTCAAAAATATCATTTATTTTTAGATCACAAAAAAACTCAGCACTTTATGGTAAATTTTGAAAATTTAAAAAAAAATTGAAAAATTTAAAAAAATTAATTTAGTGATTTAAATATTTTTTTTCATGCCTTAAAATGTTGCCTATCAAATCCAAAATTTAATTTGGAATCTAATTGTAAACTGAACTCAAAAAAATGTTGAATATTTCTCTAAATTTTCAAAAATAAACTATATTGCACCATCAGAAGCTATTGACTTATACTTTTTCGAAAATAATTTTTTTAAATTTTGTGAACTCAATCTATTAGGCATTTTCTGAATAAGAAATATTAGCTGAATTCAAAAATATCATTTATATTTAGATCGCAAAAAAACTTAGTACTTTATGGTGAATTTTGAAAATCTAAAAAAAAATTGAAAAATTAAAAAACTTAATTTAGAGTAGGAAATATTTTTTTTCATGCTTTAAAATGTACTTTTTCTAACTCAAAATTTAATTTGGAATCTAATGGTATACTGAACTCAAAAAAAGGTTGAATAATTCTCAAACTTTTTAAAAATTTACTATTTTGCACCATCATAAGCTATTGACTTAAACTTTTTTGAAAATTATTTTTCTAAATTTTGTAAGCTTAATATATTAAGCTTTTTCTGAATTAGAAAAATTAGCTGAGCTCAAAAATATCATTTATTTTTAGATCACAAAAAAACTCAGCACTTTATGGTAAATTTTGAAAATTTAAAAAAAAATTGAAAAATTAAAAAAATTAATTCAGTGATTTATATATTTTTTTTTTCATGCCTTAAAATGTTGCCTATCAAATCCAAAATTTAATTTGGAATCTAATTCTAAACTGAACTCAAAAAATTGTTGAATATTTCTCTAAATTTTCAAAAATTAACTATATTGCACCATCAGAAGCTTTTGACTTATACTTTTTAGAAAATAATTTTTTTAAATTTTGTGAACTCAATCTATTAGGCATTTTCTGAATAAAAAATATTAGCTGAATTCAAAAATATCATTTTTATTTAGATCGCAAAAAAACTTAGCACTTTATGGTGAATTTTGAAAATCTAAAAAAAAATTGAAAAATTAAAAAACTTAATTTAGAGTAGGAAATATTTTTTTTCATGCCTTAAAATTTAGCCTATCAAATCCAAAAATTAATTTGAAATCTAATGGTATACTATACTCCAAAAAAATTCTGAAAATTAATCTAAATTTCATGAAATAAGCAATTTTGTACTATTTGAAGCCATTGACTTAAAGTTTTTGAGAATTATTTTTTAAAATTTTGTGAACTCAATCGATTAGGCATTTTCTGAACAAGAAATATAAGCTAAATTCAAAAATTTCATTTTTATTTAGAGCGCAAAAAAACTTAGTACTTTATGGTGAATTTTGAAAATCTAAAAAAAAATTGAAAAATTAAAAAACTTAATTTAGAGTAGGAAATATTTTTTTTCATGCTTTAAAGTGTACTTTTTCTAACTCAAAATTTAATTTGGAATCTAATGGTATACTGAACTCAAAAAAAGGTTGAATAATCCTCAAACTTTTTAAAAATTAACTATTTTGCACCATCATAAGCTATTAACTTAAACTTTTTTGAAAATTATTTTTCTAAATTTTGTAAGCTTAATATATTAAGCTTTTTCTGAATCAGAAAAATTAGCTGAGCTCAAAAATATCATTTATTTTTAGATCACAAAAAAACTCAGCACTTTATGGTAAATTTTGAAAATTTAAAAAAAAATTGAAAAATTAAAAAAATTAATTTAGTGATTTATATATTTTTTTTCATGCCTTAAAATGTTGCCTATCAAATCCAAAATTTAATTTGGAATCTAATTCTAAACTGAACTCAAAAAATTGTTGAATATTTCTCTAAATTTTCAAAAATAAACTATATTGCACCATCAGAAGCTATTGACAAATACTTTTTCGAAAATAATTTTTTTAAATTTTGTGAACTCAATCTATTAGGCATTTTCTGAACAAGAAATATAAGCTAAATTCAAAAATTTCATTTATATTTAGAGCGCAAAAAAACTTAGTACTTTATGGTGAATTTTGAAAATCTAAAAAAAAATTGAAAAATTAAAAAACTTAATTTAGAGTAGGAAATATTTTTTTTCATGCCTTAAAATATAGCCTATCAAATCCAAAAATTAATTTGAAATCTAATGGTATACTTAACTCCAAAAAAATTCAGAAAATTAATCTAAATTTCATGAAATAAGCAATTTTGTACTATTTGAAGCCATTGACTTAAAGTTTTTGAGAATTATTTTTTAAAATTTTGTGAACTCAATCGATTAGGCATTTTCTGAATAAGAAATATTAGCTGAATTCAAAAATATCATTTATATTTAGAGCGCAAAAAAACTTAGTACTTTATGGTGAATTTTGAAAATCTAAAAAAAAATTGAAAAATTAAAAAACTTAATTTAGAGTAGAAAATATTTTTTTTCATGCTTTAAAATGTACTTTTTCTAACTCAAAATTTAATTTGGAATCTAATGGTATACTGAACTCAAAAAAAGGTTGAATAATTCTCAAACTTTTTAAAAATTTACTATTTTGCACCATCATAAGCTATTGACTTAAACTTTTTTGAAAATTATTTTTCTAAATTTTGTAAGCTTAATATATTAAGCTTTTTCTGAATCAGAAAAATTAGCTGAGCTCAAAAATATCATTTATTTTTAGATCACAAAAAAACTCAGCACTTTATGGTAAATTTTGAAAATTTAAAAAAAAATTGAAAAATTTAAAAAAATTAATTTAGTGATTTAAATATTTTTTTTCATGCCTTAAAATGTTGCCTATCAAATCCAAAATTTAATTTGGAATCTAATTGTAAACTGAACTCAAAAAAATGTTGAATATTTCTCTAAATTTTCAAAAATAAACTATATTGCACCATCAGAAGCTATTGACAAATACTTTTTCGAAAATAATTTTTTTAAATTTTGTGAACTCAATCTATTAGGCATTTTCTGAACAAGAAATATAAGCTAAATTCAAAAATTTCATTTATTTTAGGACCGCAAAAAAACTTAGCACTTTATGGTCAATTTTGAAAATCTAAAAAAAAATTGAAAAATTAAAAAACTTAATTTAGAGTAGGAAATATTTTTTTTCATACTTTAAAGTGTACTTTTTCTAACTCAAAATTTAATTTGGAATCTAATGGTATACTGAACTCAAAAAAAGGTTGAATAATTCTCAAACTTTTTAAAAATTAACTATTTTGCACCATCATAAGCTATTGACTTAAACTTTTTTGAAAATTATTTTTCTAAATTTTGTAAGCTTAATATATTAAGCTTTTTCTGAATCAGAAAAATTAGCTGAGCTCAAAAATATCATTTATTTTTAGATCACAAAAAAACTCAGCACTTTATGGTAAATTTTGAAAATTTAAAAAAAAATTGAAAAATTAAAAAAATTAATTTAGTGATTTATATATTTTTTTTCATGCCTTAAAATGTTGCCTATCAAATCCAAAATTTAATTTGGAATCTAATTGTAAACTGAACTCAAAAAATTGTTGAATATTTCTCTAAATTTTCAAAAATAAACTATATTGCACCATCAGAAGCTATTGACAAATACTTTTTCGAAAATAATTTTTTTAAATTTTGTGAACTCAATCTATTAGGCATTTTCTGAACAAGAAATATAAGCTAAATTCAAAAATTTCATTTATTTTAGGACCGCAAAAAAACTTAGCACTTTATGGTCAATTTTGAAAATCTAAAAAAAAATTGAAAAATTAAAAAACTTAATTTAGAGTAGGAAATATTTTTTTTCATACTTTAAAGTGTACTTTTTCTAACTCAAAATTTAATTTGGAATCTAATGGTATACTGAATTAAAAAAAAGGTTGAATAATTCTCAAACTTTTTAAAAATTAACTATTTTGCACCATCATAAGCTATTGACTTAAACTTTTTTGAAAATTATTTTTCTAAATTTTGTAAGCTTAATATATTAAGCTTTTTCTGAATCAGAAAAATTAGCTGAGCTCAAAAATATCATTTATTTTTAGATCACAAAAAAACTCAGCACTTTATGGTAAATTTTGAAAATTTAAAAAAAAATTGAAAAATTAAAAAAATTAATTTAGTGATTTATATATTTTTTTTCATGCCTTAAAATGTTGCCTATCAAATCCAAAATTTAATTTGGAATCTAATTCTAAACTGAACTCAAAAAATTGTTGAATATTTCTCTAAATTTTCAAAAATAAACTATATTGCACCATCAGAAGCTATTGACAAATACTTTTTCGAAAATAATTTTTTTAAATTTTGTGAACTCAATCTATTAGGCATTTTCTGAACAAGAAATATAAGCTAAATTCAAAAATTTCATTTATTTTAGGACCGAAAAAAAACTTAGCACTTTATGGTTAATTTTGAATATTTAAAAAAAAAAAAAAATTAAAAAACTTAATTTAGAGTAGGAAATATTTATTTTCATGCCTTAAAATATAGCCATCAAATCCAAAAATTAATTTGAAATCTAATGGTATACTTAACTCCAAAAAAATTCTGAAAATTAATCTAAATTTCATGAAATAAGCAATTTTGTACTATTTGAAGCCATTGACTTAAAGTTTTTGAGAATTATTTTTTAAAATTTTGTGAACTCAATCGATTAGGCATTTTCTGAATAAGAAATATTAGCTGAATTCAAAAATATCATTTATATTTAGAGCGCAAAAAAACTTAGTACTTTATGGTGAATTTTGAAAATCTAAAAAAAAATTGAAAAATTAAAAAACTTAATTTAGAGTAGGAAATATTTTTTTTCATGCTTTAAAATGTACTTTTTCTAACTCAAAATTTAATTTGGAATCTAATGGTATACTGAACTCAAAAAAAGGTTGAATAATTCTCAAACTTTTTAAAAATTAACTATTTTGCACCATCATAAGCTATTGACTTAAACTTTTTTGAAAATTATTTTTCTAAATTTTGTAAGCTTAATATATTAAGCTTTTTCTGAATCAGAAAAATTAGCTGAGCTCAAAAATATCATTTATTTTTAGATCACATAAAAACTCAGCACTTTATGGTAAATTTTGAAAATTTAAAAAAAAATTGAAAAATTAAAAAAATTAATTTAGTGATTTAAATATTTTTTTTCATGCCTTAAAATGTTGCCTATCAAATCCAAAATTTAATTTGGAATCTAATTCTAAACTGAACTCAAAAAAATGTTGAATATTTCTCTAAATTTTCAAAAATAAACTATATTGCACCATCAGAAGCTATTGACAAATACTTTTTCGAAAATAATTTTTTTAAATTTTGTGAACTCAATCTATTAGGCATTTTCTGAACAAGAAATATAAGCTAAATTCAAAAATTTCATTTATTTTAGGACCGCAAAAAAACTTAGCACTTTATGGTGAATTTTGAAAATCTAAAAAAAAATTGAAAAATTAAAAAACTTAATTTAGAGTAGGAAATATTTTTTTTCATACTTTAAAGTGTACTTTTTCTAACTCAAAATTTAATTTGGAATCTAATGGTATACTGAACTCAAAAAAAGGTTGAATAATTCTCAAACTTTTTAAAAATTAACTATTTTGCACCATCATAAGCTATTGACTTAAACTTTTTTGAAAATTATTTTTCTAAATTTTGTAAGCTTAATATATTAAGCTTTTTCTGAATCAGAAAAATTAGCTGAGCTCAAAAATATCATTTATTTTTAGATCACAAAAAAACTCAGCACTTTATGGTAAATTTTGAAAATTTAAAAAAAAATTGAAAAATTAAAAAAATTAATTTAGTGATTTAAATATTTTTTTTCATGCCTTTAAATGTTTCCTATCAAATCCAAAATTTAATTTGGAATCTAATTGTAAACTGAACTCAAAAAAATGTTGAATATTTCTCTAAATTTTCAAAAATAAACTATATTGCACCATCAGAAGCTATTGACAAATACTTTTTCGAAAATAATTTTTTTAAATTTTGTAACTCAATCTATTAGGCATTTTCTGAACAAGAAATATTAGCTAAATTCAAAAATTTCATTTATTTTAGGACCGCAAAAAAACTTAGCACTTTATGGTGAATTTTGAAAATCTAAAAAAAAATTGAAAAATTAAAAAGCTTAATTTAGAGTAGGAAATATTTTTTTTCATACTTTAAAGTGTACTTTTTCTAACTCAAAATTTAATTTGGAATCTAATGGTATACTGAACTCAAAAAAAGGTTGAATATTTCTCTAAATTTTCAAAAATTAACTATATTGCACCATCATAAGCTATTGACTTAAACTTTTTTGAAAATTATTTTTCTAAATTTTGTAAGCTTAATATATTAAGCTTTTTCTGAATCAGAAAAATTAGCTGAGCTCAAAAATATCATTTATTTTTAGATCACAAAAAAACTCAGCACTTTATGGTAAATTTTGAAAATTTAAAAAAAAATTGAAAAATTAAAAAAATTAATTTAGTGATTTAAATATTTTTTTTCATGCCTTTAAATGTTGCCTATCAAATCCAAAATTTAATTTGGAATCTAATTCTAAACTGAACTCAAAAAAATGTTGAATATTTCTCTAAATTTTCAAAAATTAACTATATTGCACCATCAGAAGCTATTGACTTATACTTTTTAGAAAATAATTTTTTTAAATTTTGTGAACTCAATCTATTAGGCATTTTCTGAATAAGAAATATTAGCTGAATTCAAAAATATCATTTATATTTAGATCGCAAAAAAACCTAGTACTTTATGGTGAATTTTGAAAATCTAAAAAAAAATAGAAAAATTAAAAAACAAAATTTAGAGTAGGAAATATTTTTTTTCATGCCTTAAAATATAGCCTATAAATTCCAAAAATTAATTTGAAATCTAATGGTATACTATACTCCAAAAAAATTCTGAAAATTAATCTAAATTTCATGAAATAAGCAATTTTGTACTATTTGAAGCCATTGACTTAAAGTTTTTGAGAATTATTTTTTAAAATTTTGTGAACTCAATCGATTAGGCATTTTCTGAACAAGAAATATTAGCTAAATTCAAAAATTTCATTTATTTTAGGACCGCAAAAAAACTTAGCACTTTATGGTGAATTTTGAAAATCTAAAAAAAAATTGAAAAATTAAAAAACTTAATTTAGAGTAGGAAATATTTTTTTTCATACTTTAAAGTGTACTTTTTCTAACTCAAAATTTAATTTGGAATCTAATGGTATACTGAACTCAAAAAAAGGTTGAATATTTCTCTAAATTTTCAAAAATTAACTATATTGCACCATCATAAGCTATTGACTTAAACTTTTTTGAAAATTATTTTTCTAAATTTTGTAAGCTTAATATATTAAGCTTTTTCTGAATCAGAAAAATTAGCTGAGCTCAAAAATATCATTTATTTTTAGATCACAAAAAAACTCAGCACTTTATGGTAAATTTTGAAAATTTAAAAAAAAATTGAAAAATTAAAAAAATTAATTTAGTGATTTAAATATTTTTTTTCATGCCTTAAAATGTTGCCTATCAAATCCAAAATTTAATTTGGAATCTAATTCTAAACTGAACTCAAAAAAATGTTGAATATTTCTCTGAATTTTCAAAAATTAACTATATTGCACCATCAGAAGCTATTGACTTATACTTTTTAGAAAATAATTTTTTTAAATTTTGTAAGCTTAATATATTAAGCTTTTTCTGAATCAGAAAAATTAGCTGAGCTCAAAAATATCATTTATTTTTAGATCACAAAAAAACTCAGCACTTTATGGTAAATTTTGAAAATTTAAAAAAAAATAGAAAAATTAAAAAACAAAATTTAGAGTAGGAAATATTTTTTTTCATGCCTTAAAATATAGCCTATCAAATCCAAAAATTAATTTGAAATCTAATGGTATACTATACTCCAAAAAAATTCTGAAAATTAATCTAAATTTCATGAAATAAGCAATTTTGTACTATTTGAAGCCATTGACTTAAAGTTTTTGAGAATTATTTTTTAAAATTTTGTGAACTCAATCGATTAGGCATTTTCTGAACAAGAAATATTAGCTAAATTCAAAAATTTTATTTATTTTAGGACCGCAAAAAAACTTAGT
This sequence comes from Brachionus asplanchnoidis, assembly GCA_025491095.1. Lineage (NCBI taxonomy): Eukaryota > Metazoa > Rotifera > Eurotatoria > Ploima > Brachionidae > Brachionus > Brachionus asplanchnoidis. Next base: position 2,328,472 of record JAILYF010000027.1, on the reverse strand, counting down.
ACTTTATGGTGAATTTTGAAAATCTAAAAAAAAATTGAAAAATTAAAAAACTTAATTTAGAGTAGGAAATATTTTTTTTCATACTTTAAAGTGTTTTTTTTCTTACTCAAAATTTAATTTGGAATCTAATGGTATACTTAACTCAAAAAAAGGTTGAATAATTCTCAAACTTTTTAAAAATTAACTATTTTGCACCATCATAAGCTATTGACTTAAACTTTTTTGAAAATTATTTTTCTAAATTTTGTAAGCTTAATATATTAAGCTTTTTCTGAATCAAAAAAATTAGCTGAGCTCAAAAATATCATTTATTTTTAGATCACAAAAAAACTCAGCACTTTATGGTAAATTTTGAAAATTTAAAAAAAAATTGAAAAATTAAAAAAATTAATTTAGTGATTTAAATATTTTTTTTCATGCCTTTAAATGTTGCCTCTCAAATCCAAAATTTAATTTGGAATCTAATTGTAAACTGAACTCAAAAAAATGTTGAATATTTCTCTAAATTTTCAAAAATAAACTATATTGCACCATCAGAAGCTATTGACAAATACTTTTTCGAAAATAATTTTTTTAAATTTTGTGAACTCAATCTATTAGGCATTTTCTGAACAAGAAATATAAGCTAAATTCAAAAATTTCATTTATTTTAGGACCGCAAAAAAACTTAGCACTTTATGGTGAATTTTGAAAATCTAAAAAAAAATTGAAAAATTAAAAAGCTTAATTTAGAGTAGGAAATATTTTTTTTCATACTTTAAAGTGTTTTTTTTCTAACTCAAAATTTAATTTGGAATCTAATGGTATACTTAACTCAAAAAAAGGTTGAATAATTCTCAAACTTTTTAAAAATTAACTATTTTGCACCATCATAAGCTATTGACTTAAACTTTTTTGAAAATTATTTTTCTAAATTTTGTAAGCTTAATATATTAAGCTTTTTCTGAATCAGAAAAATTAGCTGAGCTCAAAAATATCATTTATTTTTAGATCACAAAAAAACTCAGCACTTTATGGTAAATTTTGAAAATTTAAAAAAAAATTGAAAAATTAAAAAAATTAATTTAGTGATTTAAATATTTTTTTTCATGCCTTTAAATGTTGCCTATCAAATCCAAAATTTAATTTGGAATCTAATTCTAAACTGAACTCAAAAAAATGTTGAATATTTCTCTAAATTTTCAAAAATTAACTATATTGCACCATCAGAAGCTATTGACTTATACTTTTTAGAAAATAATTTTTTTAAAATTTGTGAACTCAATCTATTAGGCATTTTCTGAATAAGAAATATTAGCTGAATTCAAAAATATCATTTATATTTAGATCGCAAAAAAACTTAGTACTTTATGGTGAATTTTGAAAATCTAAAAAAAAATAGAAAAATTAAAAAACTTAATTTAGAGTAGGAAATATTTTTTTTCATGCCTTAAAATATAGCCTATCAAATCCAAAAATTAATTTGAAATCTAATGGTATACTATACTCCAAAAAAATTCTGAAAATTAATCTAAATTTCATGAAATAAGCAATTTTGTACTATTTGAAGCCATTGACTTAAAGTTTTTGAGAATTATTTTTTAAAATTTTGTGAACTCAATCGATTAGGCATTTTCTGAACAAGAAATATTAGCTAAATTCAAAAATTTTATTTATTTTAGGACCGCAAAAAAACTTAGCACTTTATGGTGAATTTTGAAAATCTAAAAAAAAATTGAAAAATTAAAAAACTTAATTTAGAGTAGGAAATATTTTTTTTCATACTTTAAAGTGTACTTTTTCTAACTCAAAATTTAATTTGGAATCTAATGGTATACTGAACTCAAAAAAAGGTTGAATAATTCTCAAACTTTTTAAAAATTAACTATTTTGCACCATCATAAGCTATTGACTTAAACTTTTTTGAAAATTATTTTTCTAAATTTTGTAAGCTTAATATATTAAGCTTTTTCTGAATCAGAAAAATTAGCTGAGCTCAAAAATATCATTTATTTTTAGATCACAAAAAAACTCAGCACTTTATGGTGAATTTTGAAAATCTAAAAAAAAATAGAAAAATTAAAAAACAAAATTTAGAGTAGGAAATATTTTTTTTCATGCCTTAAAATATAGCCTATCAAATCCAAAAATTAATTTGAAATCTAATGGTATACTATACTCCAAAAAAATTCTGAAAATTAATCTAAATTTCATGAAATAAGCAATTTTGTACTATTTGAAGCCATTGACTTAAAGTTTTTGAGAATTATTTTTTAAAATTTTGTGAACTCAATCGATTAGGCATTTTCTGAACAAGAAATATTAGCTAAATTCAAAAATTTCATTTATTTTAGGACCGCAAAAAAACTAAGCACTTTATGGTGAATTTTGAAAATCTAAAAAAAAATTGAAAAATTAAAAAGCTTAATTTAGAGTAGGAAATATTTTTTTTCATACTTTAAAGTGTTTTTTTTCTTACTCAAAATTTAATTTGGAATCTAATGGTATACTTAACTCAAAAAAAGGTTGAATAATTCTCAAACTTTTTAAAAATTAACTATTTTGCACCATCATAAGCTATTGACTTAAACTTTTTTGAAAATTATTTTTCTAAATTTTGTAAGCTTAATATATTAAGCTTTTTCTGAATCAAAAAAATTAGCTGAGCTCAAAAATATCATTTATTTTTAGATCACAAAAAAACTCAGCACTTTATGGTAAATTTTGAAAATTTAAAAAAAAATTGAAAAATTAAAAAAATTAATTTAGTGATTTAAATATTTTTTTTCATGCCTTTAAATGTTGCCTATCAAATCCAAAATTTAATTTGGAATCTAATTCTAAACTGAACTCAAAAAAATGTTGAATATTTCTCTAAATTTTCAAAAATTAACTATATTGCACCATCAGAAGCTATTGACTTAAACTTTTTTGAAAATTATTTTTCTAAATTTTGTAAGCTTAATATATTAAGCTTTTTCTGAATCAGAAAAATTAGCTGAGCTCAAAAATATCATTTATTTTTAGATCACAAAAAAACTCAGCACTTTATGGTGAATTTTGAAAATCTAAAAAAAAATAGAAAAATTAAAAAACAAAATTTAGAGTAGGAAATATTTTTTTCATGCCTTAAAATATAGCCTATCATATCCAAAAATTAATTTGAAATCTAATGGTATACTATACTCCAAAAAAATTCTGAAAATTAATCTAAATTTCATGAAATAAGCAATTTTGTACTATTTGAAGCCATTGACTTAAAGTTTTTGAGAATTATTTTTTAAAATTTTGTGAACTCAATCGATTAGGCATTTTCTGAACAAGAAATATTAGCTAAATTCAAAAATTTTATTTATTTTAGGACCGCAAAAAAACTTAGCACTTTATGGTGAATTTTGAAAATCTAAAAAAAAATTGAAAAATTAAAAAACTTAATTTAGAGTAGGAAATATTTTTTTTCATACTTTAAAGTGTACTTTTTCTAACTCAAAATTTAATTTGGAATCTAATGGTATACTGAACTCAAAAAAAGGTTGAATAATTCTCAAACTTTTTAAAAATTAACTATTTTGCACCATCATAAGCTATTGACTTAAACTTTTTTGAAAATTATTTTTCTAAATTTTGTAAGCTTAATATATTAAGCTTTTTCTGAATAAGAAATATTAGCTGAATTCAAAAATATCATTTATATTTAGATCGCAAAAAAACCTAGTACTTTATGGTGAATTTTGAAAATCTAAAAAAAAATAGAAAAATTAAAAAACAAAATTTAGAGTAGGAAATATTTTTTTTCATGCCTTAAAATATAGCCTATCAAATCCAAAAATTAATTTGAAATCTAATGGTATACTTTACTCCAAAAAAATTCTGAAAATTAATCTAAATTTCATGAAATAAGCAATTTTGTACTATTTGAAGCCATTGACTTAAAGTTTTTGAGAATTATTTTTTAAAATTTTGTGAACTCAATCGATTAGGCATTTTCTGAACAAGAAATATTAGCTAAATTCAAAAATTTTATTTATTTTAGGACCGCAAAAAAACTTAGTACTTTATGGTGAATTTTGAAAATCTAAAAAAAAATTGAAAAATTAAAAAACTTAATTTAGAGTAGGAAATATTTTTTTTCATACTTTAAAGTGTACTTTTTCTAACTCAAAATTTAATTTGGAATCTAATGGTATACTGAACTCAAAAAAAGGTTGAATAATTCTCAAACTTTTTAAAAATTAACTATTTTGCACCATCATAAGCTATTGACTTAAACTTTTTTGAAAATTATTTTTCTAAATTTTGTAAGCTTAATATATTAAGCTTTTTCTGAATCAGAAAAATTAGCTGAGCTCAAAAATATCATTTATTTTTAGATCACAAAAAAACTCAGCACTTTATGGTGAATTTTGAAAATCTAAAAAAAAATAGAAAAATTAAAAAACAAAATTTAGAGTAGGAAATATTTTTTTTCATGCCTTAAAATATAGCCTATCAAATCCAAAAATTAATTTGAAATCTAATGGTATACTATACTCCAAAAAAATTCTGAAAATTAATCTAAATTTCATGAAATAAGCAATTTTGTACTATTTGAAGCCATTGACTTAAAGTTTTTGAGAATTATTTTTTAAAATTTTGTGAACTCAATCGATTAGGCATTTTCTGAACAAGAAATATTAGCTTAATTCAAAAATTTTATTTATTTTAGGACCGCAAAAAAACTTAGCACTTTATGGTGAATTTTGAAAATCTAAAAAAAAATTGAAAAATTAAAAAACTTAATTTAGAGTAGGAAATATTTTTTTTCATACTTTAAAGTGTACTTTTTCTAACTCAAAATTTAATTTGGAATCTAATGGTATACTGAACTCAAAAAAAGGTTGAATAATTCTCAAACTTTTTAAAAATTTACTATTTTGCACCATCATAAGCTATTGACTTAAACTTTTTTGAAAATTATTTTTCTAAATTTTGTAAGCTTAATATATTAAGCTTTTTCTGAATCAGAAAAATTAGCTGAGCTCAAAAATATCATTTATTTTTAGATCACAAAAAAACTCAGCACTTTATGGTAAATTTTGAAAATTTAAAAAAAAATTGAAAAATTAAAAAAATTAATTTAGAGTAGGAAATATTTTTTTTCATGCCTTAAAATATAGCCTATCAAATCCAAAAATTAATTTGAAATCTAATGGTATACTATACTCCAAAAAAATTCTGAAAATTAATCTAAATTTCATGAAATAAGCAATTTTGTACTATTTGAAGCCATTGACTTAAAGTTTTTGAGAATTATTTTTTAAAATTATGTGAACTCAATCGATTAGGCATTTTCTGAACAAGAAATATTAGCTAAATTCAAAAATTTTATTTATTTTAGGACCGCAAAAAAACTTAGCACTTTATGGTGAATTTTGAAAATCTAAAAAAAAATTGAAAAATTAAAAAGCTTAATTTAGAGTAGGAAATATTTTTTTTCATACTTTAAAGTGTTTTTTTTCTTACTCAAAATTTAATTTGGAATCTAATGGTATACTTAACTCAAAAAAAGGTTGAATAATTCTCAAACTTTTTAAAAATTAACTATTTTGCACCATCATAAGCTATTGACTTAAACTTTTTTGAAAATTATTTTTCTAAATTTTGTAAGCTTAATATATTAAGCTTTTTCTGAATCAAAAAAATTAGCTGAGCTCAAAAATATCATTTATTTTTAGATCACAAAAAAACTCAGCACTTTATGGTAAATTTTGAAAATTTAAAAAAAAATTGAAAAATTAAAAAAATTAATTTAGTGATTTAAATATTTTTTTTCATGCCTTTAAATGTTGCCTATCAAATCCAAAATTTAATTTGGAATCTAATTCTAAACTGAACTCAAAAAAATGTTGAATATTTCTCTAAATTTTCAAAAATTAACTATATTGCACCATCAGAAGCTATTGACTTAAACTTTTTTGAAAATTATTTTTCTAAATTTTGTAAGCTTAATATATTAAGCTTTTTCTGAATCAGAAAAATTAGCTGAGCTCAAAAATATCATTTATTTTTAGATCACAAAAAAACTCAGCACTTTATGGTGAATTTTGAAAATCTAAAAAAAAATAGAAAAATTAAAAAACAAAATTTAGAGTAGGAAATATTTTTTTTCATGCCTTAAAATATAGCCTATCAAATCCAAAAATTAATTTGAAATCTAATGGTATACTATACTCCAAAAAAATTCTGAAAATTAATCTAAATTTCATGAAATAAGCAATTTTGTACTATTTGAAGCCATTGACTTAAAGTTTTTGAGAATTATTTTTTAAAATTTTGTGAACTCAATCGATTAGGCATTTTCTGAACAAGAAATATTAGCTAAATTCAAAAATTTTATTTATTTTAGGACCGCAAAAAAACTTAGCACTTTATGGTGAATTTTGAAAATCTAAAAAAAAATTGAAAAATTAAAAAACTTAATTTAGAGTAGGAAATATTTTTTTTCATACTTTAAAGTGTACTTTTTCTAACTCAAAATTTAATTTGGAATCTAATGGTATACTGAACTCAAAAAAAGGTTGAATAATTCTCAAACTTTTTAAAAATTAACTATTTTGCACCATCATAAGCTATTGACTTAAACTTTTTTGAAAATTATTTTTCTAAATTTTGTAAGCTTAATATATTAAGCTTTTTCTGAATAAGAAATATTAGCTGAATTCAAAAATATCATTTATATTTAGATCGCAAAAAAACCTAGTACTTTATGGTGAATTTTGAAAATCTAAAAAAAAATAGAAAAATTAAAAAACAAAATTTAGAGTAGGAAATATTTTTTTTCATGCCTTAAAATATAGCCTATCAAATCCAAAAATTAATTTGAAATCTAATGGTATACTATACTCCAAAAAAATTCTGAAAATTAATCTAAATTTCATGAAATAAGCAATTTTGTACTATTTGAAGCCATTGACTTAAAGTTTTTGAGAATTATTTTTTAAAATTTTGTGAACTCAATCGATTAGGCATTTTCTGAACAAGAAATATTAGCTAAATTCAAAAATTTTATTTATTTTAGGACCGCAAAAAAACTTAGTACTATATGGTGAATTTTGAAAATCTAAAAAAAAATTGAAAAATTAAAAAACTTAATTTAGAGTAGGAAATATTTTTTTTCATACTTTAAAGTGTTTTTTTTCTTACTCAAAATTTAATTTGGAATCTAATGGTATACTTAACTCAAAAAAAGGTTGAATAATTCTCAAACTTTTTAAAAATTAACTATTTTGCACCATCATAAGCTATTGACTTAAACTTTTTTGAAAATTATTTTTCTAAATTTTGTAAGCTTAATATATTAAGCTTTTTCTGAATCAAAAAAATTAGCTGAGCTCAAAAATATCATTTATTTTTAGATCACAAAAAAACTCAGCACTTTATGGTAAATTTTGAAAATTTAAAAAAAAATTGAAAAATTAAAAAAATTAATTTAGTGATTTAAATATTTTTTTTCATGCCTTTAAATGTTGCCTATCAAATCCAAAATTTAATTTGGAATCTAATTGTAAACTGAACTCAAAAAAATGTTGAATATTTCTCTAAATTTTCAAAAATAAACTATATTGCACCATCAGAAGCTATTGACAAATACTTTTTCGAAAATAATTTTTTTAAATTTTGTGAACTCAATCTATTAGGCATTTTCTGAACAAGAAATATAAGCTAAATTCAAAAATTTCATTTATTTTAGGACCGCAAAAAAACTTAGCACTTTATGGTGAATTTTGAAAATCTAAAAAAAAATTGAAAAATTAAAAAGCTTAATTTAGAGTAGGAAATATTTTTTTTCATACTTTAAAGTGTTTTTTTTCTAACTCAAAATTTAATTTGGAATCTAATGGTATACTTAACTCAAAAAAAGGTTGAATAATTCTCAAACTTTTTAAAAATTTACTATTTTGCACCATCATAAGCTATTGACTTAAACTTTTTTGAAAATTATTTTTCTAAATTTTGTAAGCTTAATATATTAAGCTTTTTCTGAATCAGAAAAATTAGCTGAGCTCAAAAATATCATTTATTTTTAGATCACAAAAAAACTCAGCACTTTATGGTAAATTTTGAAAATTTAAAAAAAAATTGAAAAATTAAAAAAATTAATTTAGTGATTTAAATATTTTTTTTCATGCCTTTAAATGTTGCCTATCAAATCCAAAATTTAATTTGGAATCTAATTCTAAACTGAACTCAAAAAAATGTTGAATATTTCTCTAAATTTTCAAAAATTAACTATATTGCACCATCAGAAGCTATTGACTTATACTTTTTAGAAAATAATTTTTTTAAAATTTGTGAACTCAATCTATTAGGCATTTTCTGAATAAGAAATATTAGCTGAATTCAAAAATATCATTTATATTTAGATCGCAAAAAAACTTAGTACTTTATGGTGAATTTTGAAAATCTAAAAAAAAATAGAAAAATTAAAAAACTTAATTTAGAGTAGGAAATATTTTTTTTCATGCCTTAAAATATAGCCTATCAAATCCAAAAATTAATTTGAAATCTAATGGTATACTATACTCCAAAAAAATTCTGAAAATTAATCTAAATTTCATGAAATAAGCAATTTTGTACTATTTGAAGCCATTGACTTAAAGTTTTTGAGAATTATTTTTTAAAATTTTGTGAACTCAATCGATTAGGCATTTTCTGAACAAGAAATATTAGCTAAATTCAAAAATTTCATTTATTTTAGGACCGCAAAAAAACTTAGCACTTTATGGTGAATTTTGAAAATCTAAAAAAAAATTGAAAAATTAAAAAACTTAATTTAGAGTAGGAAATATTTTTTTTCATACATTAAAGTGTTTTTTTTCTTACTCAAAATTTAATTTGGAATCTAATGGTATACTTAACTCAAAAAAAGGTTGAATAATTCTCAAACTTTTTAAAAATTAACTATTTTGCACCATCATAAGCTATTGACTTAAACTTTTTTGAAAATTATTTTTCTAAATTTTGTAAGCTTAATATATTAAGCTTTTTCTGAATCAAAAAAATTAGCTGAGCTCAAAAATATCATTTATTTTTAGATCACAAAAAAACTCAGCACTTTATGGTAAATTTTGAAAATTTAAAAAAAAATTGAAAAATTAAAAAAATTAATTTAGTGATTTAAATATTTTTTTTCATGCCTTTAAATGTTGCCTATCAAATCCAAAATTTAATTTGGAATCTAATTCTAAACTGAACTCAAAAAAATGTTGAATATTTCTCTAAATTTTCAAAAATTAACTATATTGCACCATCAGAAGCTATTGACTTATACTTTTTAGAAAATAATTTTTTTAAAATTTGTGAACTCAATCTATTAGGCATTTTCTGAATAAGAAATATTAGCTGAATTCAAAAATATCATTTATATTTAGATCGCAAAAAAACTTAGTACTTTATGGTGAATTTTGAAAATCTAAAAAAAAATAGAAAAATTAAAAAACAAAATTTAGAGTAGGAAATATTTTTTTTCATGCCTTAAAATATAGCCTATCAAATCCAAAAATTAATTTGAAATCTAATGGTATACTATACTCCAAAAAAATTCTGAAAATTAATCTAAATTTCATGAAATAAGCAATTTTGTACTATTTGAAGCCATTGACTTAAAGTTTTTGAGAATTATTTTTTAAAATTTTGTGAACTCAATCGATTAGGCATTTTCTGAACAAGAAATATTAGCTAAATTCAAAAATTTCATTTATTTTAGGACCGCAAAAAAACTTAGCACTTTATGGTGATTTTTGAAAATCTAAAAAAAAATTGAAAAATTAAAAAGCTTAATTTAGAGTAGGAAATATTTTTTTTCATACTTTAAAGTGTTTTTTTTCTTACTCAAAATTTAATTTGGAATCTAATGGTATACTTAACTCAAAAAAAGGTTGAATAATTCTCAAACTTTTTAAAAATTAACTATTTTGCACCATCATAAGCTATTGACTTAAACTTTTTTGAAAATTATTTTTCTAAATTTTGTAAGCTTAATATATTAAGCTTTTTCTGAATCAAAAAAATTAGCTGAGCTCAAAAATATCATTTATTTTTAGATCACAAAAAAACTCAGCACTTTATGGTAAATTTTGAAAATTTAAAAAAAAATTGAAAAATTAAAAAACTTAATTTAGAGTAGGAAATATTTTTTTTCATACTTTAAAGTGTACTTTTTCTAACTCAAAATTTAATTTGGAATCTAATGGTATACTGAACTCAAAAAAAGGTTGAATAATTCTCAAACTTTTTAAAAATTAACTATTTTGCACCATCATAAGCTATTGACTTAAACTTTTTTGAAAATTATTTTTCTAAATTTTGTAAGCTTAATATATTAAGCTTTTTCTGAATCAGAAAAATTAGCTGAGCTCAAAAATATCATTTATTTTTAGATCACAAAAAAACTCAGCACTTTATGGTGAATTTTGAAAATCTAAAAATAAATAGAAAAATTAAAAAACAAAATTTAGAGTAGGAAATATTTTTTTTCATGCCTTAAAATATAGCCTATCAAATCCAAAAATTAATTTGAAATCTAATGGTATACTATACTCCAAAAAAATTCTGAAAATTAATCTAAATTTCATGAAATAAGCAATTTTGTACTATTTGAAGCCATTGACTTAAAGTTTTTGAGAATTATTTTTTAAAATTTTGTGAACTCAATCGATTAGGCATTTTCTGAACAAGAAATATTAGCTAAATTCAAAAATTTCATTTATTTTAGGACCGCAAAAAAACTTAGCACTTTATGGTGATTTTTGAAAATCTAAAAAAAAATTGAAAAATTAAAAAGCTTAATTTAGAGTGGGAAATATTTTTTTTCATACTTTAAAGTGTACTTTTTCTAACTCAAAATTTAATTTGGAATCTAATGGTATACTGAACTCAAAAAAAGGTTGAATAATTCTCAAACTTTTTAAAAATTAACTATTTTGCACCATCATAAGCTATTGACTTAAACTTTTTTGAAAATTATTTTTCTAAATTTTGTAAGCTTAATATATTAAGCTTTTTCTGAATAAGAAATATTAGCTGAATTCAAAAATATCATTTATATTTAGATCGCAAAAAAACCTAGTACTTTATGGTGAATTTTGAAAATCTAAAAAAAAATAGAAAAATTAAAAAACAAAATTTAGAGTAGGAAATATTTTTTTTCATGCCTTAAAATATAGCCTATCAAATCCAAAAATTAATTTGAAATCTAATGGTATACTATACTCCAAAAAAATTCTGAAAATTAATCTAAATTTCATGAAATAAGCAATTTTGTACTATTTGAAGCCATTGACTTAAAGTTTTTGAGAATTATTTTTTAAAATTTTGTGAACTCAATCGATTAGGCATTTTCTGAACAAGAAATATTAGCTAAATTCAAAAATTTCATTTATTTTAGGACCGCAAAAAAACTTAGCACTTTATGGTGAATTTTGAAAATCTAAAAAAAAATTGAAAAATTAAAAAACTTAATTTAGAGTAGGAAATATTTTTTTTCATACATTAAAGTGTTTTTTTTCTTACTCAAAATTTAATTTGGAATCTAATGGTATACTTAACTCAAAAAAAGGTTGAATAATTCTCAAACTTTTTAAAAATTAACTATTTTGCACCATCATAAGCTATTGACTTAAACTTTTTTGAAAATTATTTTTCTAAATTTTGTAAGCTTAATATATTAAGCTTTTTCTGAATCAAAAAAATTAGCTGAGCTCAAAAATATCATTTATTTTTAGATCACAAAAAAACTCAGCACTTTATGGTAAATTTTGAAAATTTAAAAAAAAATTGAAAAATTAAAAAAATTAATTTAGTGATTTAAATATTTTTTTTCATGCCTTTAAATGTTGCCTATCAAATCCAAAATTTAATTTGGAATCTAATTCTAAACTGAACTCAAAAAAATGTTGAATATTTCTCTAAATTTTCAAAAATTAACTATATTGCACCATCAGAAGCTATTGACTTATACTTTTTAGAAAATAATTTTTTTAAAATTTGTGAACTCAATCTATTAGGCATTTTCTGAATAAGAAATATTAGCTGAATTCAAAAATATCATTTATATTTAGATCGCAAAAAAACCTAGTACTTTATGGTGAATTTTGAAAATCTAAAAAAAAATAGAAAAATTAAAAAACAAAATTTAGAGTAGGAAATATTTTTTTTCATGCCTTAAAATATAGCCTATCAAATCCAAAAATTAATTTGAAATCTAATGGTATACTATACTCCAAAAAAATTCTGAAAATTAATCTAAATTTCATGAAATAAGCAATTTTGTACTATTTGAAGCCATTGACTTAAAGTTTTTGAGAATTATTTTTTAAAATTTTGTGAACTCAATCGATTAGGCATTTTCTGAACAAGAAATATTAGCTAAATTCAAAAATTTCATTTATTTTAGGACCGCAAAAAAACTTAGCACTTTATGGTGATTTTTGAAAATCTAAAAAAAAATTGAAAAATTAAAAAGCTTAATTTAGAGTAGGAAATATTTTTTTTCATACTTTAAAGTGTTTTTTTTCTTACTCAAAATTTAATTTGGAATCTAATGGTATACTTAACTCAAAAAAAGGTTGAATAATTCTCAAACTTTTTAAAAATTAACTATTTTGCACCATCATAAGCTATTGACTTAAACTTTTTTGAAAATTATTTTTCTAAATTTTGTAAGCTTAATATATTAAGCTTTTTCTGAATCAAAAAAATTAGCTGAGCTCAAAAATATCATTTATTTTTAGATCACAAAAAAACTCAGCACTTTATGGTAAATTTTGAAAATTTAAAAAGAAATTGAAAAATTAAAAAACTTAATTTAGAGTAGGAAATATTTTTTTTCATACTTTAAAGTGTACTTTTTCTAACTCAAAATTTAATTTGGAATCTAATGGTATACTGAACTCAAAAAAAGGTTGAATAATTCTCAAACTTTTTAAAAATTAACTATTTTGCACCATCATAAGCTATTGACTTAAACTTTTTTGAAAATTATTTTTCTAAATTTTGTAAGCTTAATATATTAAGCTTTTTCTGAATAAGAAATATTAGCTGAATTCAAAAATATCATTTATATTTAGATCGCAAAAAAACCTAGTACTTTATGGTGAATTTTGAAAATCTAAAAAAAAATAGAAAAATTAAAAAACAAAATTTAGAGTAGGAAATATTTTTTTTCATGCCTTAAAATATAGCCTATCAAATCCAAAAATTAATTTGAAATCTAATGGTATACTATACTCCAAAAAAATTCTGAAAATTAATCTAAATTTCATGAAATAAGCAATTTTGTACTATTTGAAGCCATTGACTTAAAGTTTTTGAGAATTATTTTTTAAAATTTTGTGAACTCAATCGATTAGGCATTTTCTGAACAAGAAATATTAGCTAAATTCAAAAATTTCATTTATTTTAGGACCGCAAAAAAACTTAGCACTTTATGGTGAATTTTGAAAATCTAAAAAAAAATTGAAAAATTAAAAAACTTAATTTAGAGTAGGAAATATTTTTTTTCATACTTTAAAGTGTACTTTTTCTAACTCAAAATTTAATTTGGAATCTAATGGTATACTTAACTCAAAAAAAGGTTGAATAATTCTCAAACTTTTTAAAAATTAACTATTTTGCACCATCATAAGCTATTGACTTAAACTTTTTTGAAAATTATTTTTCTAAATTTTGTAAGCTTAATATATTAAGCTTTTTCTGAATCAAAAAAATTAGCTGAGCTCAAAAATATCATTTATTTTTAGATCACAAAAAAACTCAGCACTTTATGGTAAATTTTGAAAATTTAAAAAAAAATTGAAAAATTAAAAAAATTAATTTAGTGATTTAAATATTTTTTTTCATGCCTTTAAATGTTGCCTATCAAATCCAAAATTTAATTTGGAATCTAATTCTAAACTGAACTCAAAAAAATGTTGAATATTTCTCTAAATTTTCAAAAATTAACTATATTGCACCATCAGAAGCTATTGACTTATACTTTTTAGAAAATAATTTTTTTAAAATTTGTGAACTCAATCTATTAGGCATTTTCTGAATAAGAAATATTAGCTAAATTCAAAAATATCATTTATATTTAGATCGCAAAAAAACTTAGTACTTTATGGTGAATTTTGAAAATCTAAAAAAAAATAGAAAAATTAAAAAACTTAATTTAGAGTAGGAAATATTTTTTTTCATGCCTTAAAATATAGCCTATCAAATCCAAAAATTAATTTGAAATCTAATGGTATACTATACTCCAAAAAAATTCTGAAAATTAATCTAAATTTCATGAAATAAGCAATTTTGTACTATTTGAAGCCATTGACTTAAAGTTTTTGAGAATTATTTTTTAAAATTTTGTGAACTCAATCGATTAGGCATTTTCTGAACAAGAAATATTAGCTAAATTCAAAAATTTTATTTATTTTAGGACCGCAAAAAAACTTAGCACTTTATGGTGAATTTTGAAAATCTAAAAAAAAATTGAAAAATTAAAAAACTTAATTTAGAGTAGGAAATATTTTTTTTCATACTTTAAAGTGTACTTTTTCTAACTCAAAATTTAATTTGGAATCTAATGGTATACTGAACTCAAAAAAAGGTTGAATAATTCTCAAACTTTTTAAAAATTAACTATTTTGCACCATCATAAGCTATTGACTTAAACTTTTTTGAAAATTATTTTTCTAAATTTTGTAAGCTTAATATATTAAGCTTTTTCTGAATAAGAAATATTAGCTGAATTCAAAAATATCATTTATATTTAGATCGCAAAAAAACCTAGTACTTTATGGTGAATTTTGAAAATCTAAAAAAAAATAGAAAAATTAAAAAACAAAATTTAGAGTAGGAAATATTTTTTTTCATGCCTTAAAATATAGCCTATCAAATCCAAAAATTAATTTGAAATCTAATGGTATACTATACTCCAAAAAAATTCTGAAAATTAATCTAAATTTCATGAAATAAGCAATTTTGTACTATTTGAAGCCATTGACTTAAAGTTTTTGAGAATTATTTTTTAAAATTTTGTGAACTCAATCGATTAGGCATTTTCTGAACAAGAAATATTAGCTAAATTCAAAAATTTCATTTATTTTAGGACCGCAAAAAAACTTAGCACTTTATGGTGAATTTTGAAAATCTAAAAAAAAATTGAAAAATTAAAAAACTTAATTTAGAGTAGGAAATATTTTTTTTCATACTTTAAAGTGTACTTTTTCTAACTCAAAATTTAATTTGGAATCTAATGGTATACTGAACTCAAAAAAAGGTTGAATAATTCTCAAACTTTTTAAAAATTAACTATTTTGCACCATCATAAGCTATTGACTTAAACTTTTTTGAAAATTATTTTTCTAAATTTTGTAAGCTTAATATATTAAGCTTTTTCTGAATCAAAAAAATTAGCTGAGCTCAAAAATATCATTTATTTTTAGATCACAAAAAAACTCAGCACTTTATGGTAAATTTTGAAAATTTAAAAAAAAATTGAAAAATTAAAAAAATTAATTTAGTGATTTAAATATTTTTTTTCATGCCTTTAAATGTTGCCTATCAAATCCAAAATTTAATTTGGAATCTAATTCTAAACTGAACTCAAAAAAATGTTGAATATTTCTCTAAATTTTCAAAAATTAACTATATTGCACCATCAGAAGCTATTGACTTATACTTTTTAGAAAATAATTTTTTTAAAATTTGTGAACTCAATCTATTAGGCATTTTCTGAATAAGAAATATTAGCTGAATTCAAAAATATCATTTATATTTAGATCGCAAAAAAACCTAGTACTTTATGGTGAATTTTGAAAATCTAAAAAAAAATAGAAAAATTAAAAAACAAAATTTAGAGTAGGAAATATTTTTTTTCATGCCTTAAAATATAGCCTATCAAATCCAAAAATTAATTTGAAATCTAATGGTATACTATACTCCAAAAAAATTCTGAAAATTAATCTAAATTTCATGAAATAAGCAATTTTGTACTATTTGAAGCCATTGACTTAAAGTTTTTGAGAATTATTTTTTAAAATTTTGTGAACTCAATCGATTAGGCATTTTCTGAACAAGAAATATTAGCTAAATTCAAAAATTTCATTTATTTTAGGACCGCAAAAAAACTTAGCACTTTATGGTGAATTTTGAAAATCTAAAAAAAAATTGAAAAATTAAAAAACTTAATTTAGAGTAGGAAATATTTTTTTTCATACTTTAAAGTGTACTTTTTCTAACTCAAAATTTAATTTGGAATCTAATGGTATACTGAACTCAAAAAAAGGTTGAATAATTCTCAAACTTTTTAAAAATTAACTATTTTGCACCATCATAAGCTATTGACTTAAACTTTTTTGAAAATTATTTTTCTAAATTTTGTAAGCTTAATATATTAAGCTTTTTCTGAATCAAAAAAATTAGCTGAGCTCAAAAATATCATTTATTTTTAGATCACAAAAAAACTCAGCACTTTATGGTAAATTTTGAAAATTTAAAAAAAAATTGAAAAATTAAAAAAATTAATTTAGTGATTTAAATATTTTTTTTCATGCCTTTAAATGTTGCCTATCAAATCCAAAATTTAATTTGGAATCTAATTCTAAACTGAACTCAAAAAAATGTTGAATATTTCTCTAAATTTTCAAAAATTAACTATATTGCACCATCAGAAGCTATTGACTTATACTTTTTAGAAAATAATTTTTTTAAAATTTGTGAACTCAATCTATTAGGCATTTTCTGAATAAGAAATATTAGCTGAATTCAAAAATATCATTTATATTTAGATCGCAAAAAAACTTAGTACTTTATGGTGAATTTTGAAAATCTAAAAAAAAATTGAAAAATTAAAAAGCTTAATTTAGAGTAGGAAATATTTTTTTTCATACTTTAAAGTGTACTTTTTCTAACTCAAAATTTAATTTGGAATCTAATGGTATACTGAACTCAAAAAAAGGTTGAATAATTCTCAAACTTTTTAAAAATTAACTATTTTGCACCATCATAAGCTATTGACTTAAACTTTTTTGAAAATTATTTTTCTAAATTTTGTAAGCTTAATATATTAAGCTTTTTCTGAATCAGAAAAATTAGCTGAGCTCAAAAATATCATTTATTTCCTAGATCACAAAAAAACTCAGCACTTTATGGTAAATTTTGAAAATTTAAAAAAAAATTGAAAAATTAAAAAAATTAATTTAGTGATTTAAATATTTTTTTTCATGCCTTTAAATGTTGCCTATTAATACCAAAATTTAATTTGGAATCTAATTCTAAACTGAACTCAAAAAAATGTTGAATATTTCTCTAAATTTTCAAAAATTAACTATATTGCACCATCAGAAGCTATTGACTTATACTTTTTAGAAAATAATTTTTTTAAATTTTGTGAACTCAATCTATTAGGCATTTTCTGAACAAGAAATATAAGCTAAATTCAAAAATTTCATTTATTTTAGGACCGCAAAAAAACTTAGCACTTTATGGTGAATTTTGAAAATCTAAAAAAAAATTGAAAAATTAAAAAACTTAATTTAGAGTAGGAAATATTTTTTTTCATACTTTAAAGTGTACTTTTTCTAACTCAAAATTTAATTTGGAATCTAATGGTATACTGAACTCAAAAAAAGGTTGAATAATTCTCAAACTTTTTAAAAATTAACTATTTTGCACCATCATAAGCTATTGACTTAAACTTTTTTGAAAATTATTTTTCTAAATTTTGTAAGCTTAATATATTAAGCTTTTTCTGAATCAGAAAAATTAGCTGAGCTCAAAAATATCATTTATTTTTAGATCACAAAAAAACTCAGCACTTTATGGTAAATTTTGAAAATTTAAAAAAAAATTGAAAAATTAAAAAAATTAATTTAGTGATTTAAATATTTTTTTTCATGCCTTTAAATGTTGCCTATCAAATCCAAAATTTAATTTGGAATCTAATTCTAAACTGAACTCAAAAAAATGTTGAATATTTCTCTAAATTTTCAAAAATTAACTATATTGCACCATCAGAAGCTATTGAATTATACTTTTTAGAAAATAATTTTTTTAAAATTTGTGAACTCAATCTATTAGGCATTTTCTGAATAAGAAATATTAGCTGAATTCAAAAATATCATTTATATTTAGATCGCAAAAAAACTTAGTACTTTATGGTGAATTTTGAAAATCTAAAAAAAAATTGAAAAATTAAAAAACTTAATTTAGAGTAGGAAATATTTTTTTTCATGCCTTAAAATATAGCCAATCAAATCCAAAAATTAATTTGAAATCTAATGGTATACTATACTCCAAAAAAATTCTGAAAATTAATCTAAATTTCATGAAATAAGCAATTTTGTACTATTTGAAGCCATTGACTTAAAGTTTTTGAGAATTATTTTTTAAAATTTTGTGAACTCAATCGATTAGGCATTTTCTGAACAAGAAATATTAGCTAAATTCAAAAATTTCATTTATTTTAGGACCGCAAAAAAACTAAGCACTTTATGGTGAATTTTGAAAATCTAAAAAAAAATTGAAAAATTAAAAAACTTAATTTAGAGTAGGAAATATTTTTTTTCATACTTTAAAGTGTACTTTTTCTAACTCAAAATTTAATTTGGAATCTAATGGTATACTGAACTCAAAAAAAGGTTGAATAATTCTCAAACTTTTTAAAAATTAACTATTTTGCACCATCATAAGCTATTGACTTAAACTTTTTTGAAAATTATTTTTCTAAATTTTGTAAGCTTAATATATTAAGCTTTTTCTGAATCAGAAAAATTAGCTGAGCTCAAAAATATCATTTATTTTTAGATCACAAAAAAACTCAGCACTTTATGGTAAATTTTGAAAATTTAAAAAAAAATTGAAAAATTAAAAAAATTAATTTAGTGATTTAAATATTTTTTTTCATGCCTTTAAATGTTGCCTATCAAATCCAAAATTTAATTTGGAATCTAATTGTAAACTGAACTCAAAAAAATGTTGAATATTTCTCTAAATTTTCAAAAATAAACTATATTGCACCATCAGAAGCTATTGACAAATACTTTTTCGAAAATAATTTTTTTAAATTTTGTGAACTCAATCTATTAGGCATTTTCTGAACAAGAAATATAAGCTAAATTCAAAAATTTCATTTATTTTAGGACCGCAAAAAACTTAGCACTTTATGGTGAATTTTGAAAATCTAAAAAAAAATTGAAAAATTAAAAAACTTAATTTAGAGTAGGAAATATTTTTTTTCATACTTTAAAGTGTACTTTTTCTAACTCAAAATTTAATTTGGAATCTAATGGTATACTGAACTCAAAAAAAGGTTGAATAATTCTCAAACTTTTTAAAAATTAACTAATTTGCACCATCATAGGCTATTGACTTAAACTTTTTTGAAAATTATTTTTCTAAATTTTGTAAGCTAAATATATTAAGCTTTTTCTGAATCAGAAAAATTAGCTGAGCTCAAAAATATCATTTATTTTTAGATCACAAAAAAACTCAGCACTTTATGGTAAATTTTGAAAATTTAAAAAAAAATTGAAAAATTAAAAAAATTAATTTAGTGATTTAAATATTTTTTTTCATGCCTTAAAATGTTGCCTATCAAATCCAAAATTTAATTTGGAATCTAATTCTAAACTGAACTCAAAAAAATGTTGAATATTTCTCTGAATTTTCAAAAATTAACTATATTGCACCATCAGAAGCTATTGACTTATACTTTTTTGAAAATTATTTTTCTAAATTTTGTAAGCTTAATATATTAAGCTTTTTCTGAATCAGAAAAATTAGCTGAGCTCAAAAATATCATTTATTTTTAGATCACAAAAAAACTCAGCACTTTATGGTAAATTTTGAAAATTTAAAAAAAAATTGAAAAATTAAAAAAATTAATTTAGTGATTTAAATATTTTTTTTCATGCCTTAAAATGTTGCCTATCAAATCCAAAATTTAATTTGGAATCTAATTCTAAACTGAACTCAAAAAAATGTTGAATATTTCTCTAAATTTTCAAAAATTAACTATATTGCACCATCAGAAGCTATTGACTTATACTTTTTAGAAAATAATTTTTTTAAATTTTGTGAACTCAATCTATTAGGCATTTTCTGAATAAGAAATATTAGCTAAATTCAAAAATTTCATTTATTTTAGGACCGCAAAAAAACTTAGCACTTTATGGTGAATTTTGAAAATCTAAAAAAAAATTGAAAAATTAAAAAACTTAATTTAGAGTAGGAAATATTTTTTTTCATACTTTAAAGTGTACTTTTTCTAACTCAAAATTTAATTTGGAATCTAATGGTATACTGAAATCAAAAAAAGGTTGAATAATTCTCAAACTTTTTAAAAATTAACTATTTTGCACCATCATAAGCTATTGACTTAAACTTTTTTGAAAAATTATTTTTCTAAATTTTGTAAGCTTAATATATTAAGCTTTTTCTGAATCAGAAAAATTAGCTGAGCTCAAAAATATCATTTATTTTTAGATCACAAAAAAACTCAGCACTTTATGGTAAATTTTGAAAATTTAAAAAAAAATTGAAAAATTAAAAAAATTAATTTAGTGATTTAAATATTTTTTTTCATGCCTTAAAATGTTGCCTATCAAATCCAAAATTTAATTTGGAATCTAATTCTAAACTGAACTCAAAAAAATGTTGAATATTTCTCTAAATTTTCAAAAATTAACTATATTGCACCATCAGAAGCTATTGACTTATACTTTTTAGAAAATAATTTTTTTAAATTTTGTGAACTCAATCGATTAGGCATTTTCTGAACAAGAAATATTAGCTAAATTCAAAAATTTCATTTATTTTAGGACCGCAAAAAAACTTAGCACTTTATGGTGAATTTTGAAAATCTAAAAAAAAATTGAAAAATTAAAAAACTTAATTTAGAGTAGGAAATATTTTTTTTCATACTTTAAAGTGTACTTTTTCTAACTCAAAATTTAATTTGGAATCTAATGGTATACTGAACTCAAAAAAAGGTTGAATAATTCTCAAACTTTTTAAAAATTAACTATTTTGCACCATCATAAGCTATTGACTTAAACTTTTTTGAAAATTATTTTTCTAAATTTTGTAAGCTTAATATATTAAGCTTTTTCTGAATCAGAAAAATTAGCTGAGCTCAAAAATATCATTTATTTTTAGATCACAAAAAAACTCAGCACTTTATGGTAAATTTTGAAAATTTAAAAAAAAATTGAAAAATTAAAAAAATTAATTTAGTGATTTAAATATTTTTTTTCATGCCTTAAAATGTTGCCTATCAAATCCAAAATTTAATTTGGAATCTAATTGTAAACTGAACTCAAAAAAATGTTGAATATTTCTCTAAATTTTCAAAAATAAACTATATTGCACCATCAGAAGCTATTGACTTATACCTTTTCGAAAATAATTTTTTTAAATTTTGTGAACTCAATCTATTAGGCATTTTCTGAATAAGAAATATTAGCTGAATTCAAAAATATCATTTATATTTAGATCGCAAAAAAACTCAGCACTTTATGGTGAATTTTGAAAATCTAAAAAAAAATTGAAAAATTAAAAAACTTAATTTAGAGTAGGAAATATTTTTTTTCATACTTTAAAGTGTACTTTTTCTAACTCAAAATTTAATTTGGAATCTAATGGTATACTGAACTCAAAAAAAGGTTGAATAATTCTCAAACTTTTTAAAAATTAACTATTTTGCACCATCATAAGCTATTGACTTAAACTTTTTTGAAAATTATTTTTCTAAATTTTGTAAGCTTAATATATTAAGCTTTTTCTGAATTAGAAAAATTAGCTGAGCTCAAAAATATCATTTATTTTTAGATCACAAAAAAACTCAGCACTTTATGGTAAATTTTGAAAATTTAAAAAAAAATTGAAAAATTAAAAAAATTAATTTAGTGATTTATATATTTTTTTTCATACTTTAAAATGTACTTTTTCTAACTCAAAATTTAATTTGGAATCTAATGGTATACTGAACTCAAAAAAAGGTTGAATAATTCTCAAACTTTTTAAAAATTAACTATTTTGCACCATCATAAGCTATTGACTTAAACTTTTTTGAAAATTATTTTTCTAAATTTTGAAAGCTTAATATATTAAGCTTTTTCTGAATCAGAAAAATTAGCTGAGCTCAAAAATATCATTTATTTTTAGATCACAAAAAAACTCAGCACTTTATGGTAAATTTTGAAAATTTAAAAAAAAATTGAAAAATTAAAAAAATTAATTTAGTGATTTATATATTTTTTTTCATGCCTTAAAATGTAGCCTATCAAATCCAAAAATTAATTTGAAATCTAATGGTATACTATACTCCAAAAAAATTCTGAAAATTAATCGAAATTTCATGAAATAAGCAATTTTGTACTATTTGAAGCCATTGACTTAAAGATTTTGAGAATTATTTTTTAAAATTTTGTGAACTCAATCTATTAGGCATTTTCTGAATAAGAAAAATAAGCTGAATTCAAAAATATCATTTATTTTAGGACCGCAAAAAAACTTAGCACTTTATGGTGAATTTTGAATATTTAAAAAAAAATTGAAAAATTAAAAAAATTAATTTAGTGATTAATTAATTTATTTTTTTTCATGCCTTAAAATGTTGCCTATCAAATCCAAAAATTAATTTGAAATCTAATGGTATACTTTACTCCAAAAAAATTCTGAAAATTAATCTAAATTTCATGAAATAAGCAATTTTGTACTTTTTGAAGCCATTGACTTAAAGATTTTGAGAATTATTTTTTAAAATTTTGTGAACTCAATCTATTAGGCATTTTCTGAATAAGAAATATAAGCTGAATTCAAAAATATCATTTATTTTAGGACCGCAAAAAAACTTAGCACTTTATGGTGAATTTTGAAAATAAAAAAAAATTGAAAAATTAAAAAACTTAATTTAGAGTAGGAAATATTTTTTTTCATGCCTTAAAATATAGCCTATCAAATCCAAAATTTAATTTGGAATCTAATGGTATACTGAACTCAAAAAAATGTTGAATATTTCTCTAAATTTTCAAAAATTAACTATATTGCACCATCAGAAGCTATTGACTTAAAGTTTTTGAGAATTATTTTTTAAAATTTTGTGAACTCAATCTATTAGGCATTTTCTGAATAAGAAAAATAAGCTGAATTCAAAAATATCATTTATTTTAGGACCGCAAAAAAACTTAGCACTTTATGGTGAATTTTGAAAATTTAAAAAAAAATTGAAAAATTAAAAAAATTAATTTAGTGATTAATTAATTTATTTTTTTTCATGCCTTAAAATGTTGCCTATCAAATCCAAAAATTAATTTGAAATCTAATGGTATACTATACTCCAAAAAAATTCTGAAAATTAATCTAAATTTCATGAAATAAGCAATTTTGTACTTTTTGAAGCCATTGACTTAAAGATTTTGAGAATAATTTTTTAAAATTTTGTGAACTCAATCTATTAGGCATTTTCTGAATAAGAAATATAAGCTGAATTCAAAAATATCATTTATTTTAGGACCGCAAAAAAACTTAGCACTTTATGGTGAATTTTGAAAATAAAAAAAAATTGAAAAATTAAAAAACTTAATTTAGAGTAGGAAATATTTTTTTTCATGCCTTAAAATATAGCCTATCAAATCCAAAATTTAATTTGGAATCTAATGGTATACTGAACTCAAAAAAATGTTGAATATTTCTCTAAATTTTCAAAAATTAACTATATTGCACCATCAGAAGCTATTGACTTAAAGTTTTTGAGAATTATTTTTTAAAATTTTGTGAACTCAATCTATTAGGCATTTTCTGAATAAGAAAAATAAGCTGAATTCAAAAATATCATTTATTTTAGGACCGCAAAAAAACTTAGCACTTTATGGTGAATTTTGAAAATTTAAAAAAAAATTGAAAAATTAAAAAAATTAATTTAGTGATTAATTAATTTATTTTTTTTCATGCCTTAAAATGTTGCCTATCAAATCCAAAAATTAATTTGAAATCTAATGGTATACTATACTCCAAAAAAATTCTGAAAATTAATCTAAATTTCATGAAATAAGCAATTTTGTACTTTTTGAAGCCATTGACTTAAAGATTTTGAGAATTATTTTTTAAAATTTTGTGAACTCAATCTATTAGGCATTTTCTGAATAAGAAATTTAAGCTGAATTCAAAAATATCATTTATTTTAGGACCGCAAAAAAACTTAGCACTTTATGATGAATTTTGAAAGTAAAAAAAAATTGAAAAATTAAAAAACTTAATTTTGAGTAGGAAATATTTTTTTTCATGCCTTAAAATATAGCCTATCAAATCCAAAATTTAATTTGGAATCTAATGGTATACTATACTCCAAAAAAATTCTGAAAATTAATCTAAATTTCCTGAAATAAGCAATTTTGTACTATTTGAAGCCATTGACTTAAAGTTTTTGAGAATTATTTTTTAAAATTTTGTGAACTTAATCGATTAGGCATTTTCTGAATAAGAAATATTAGCTGAATTCAAAAATATCATTTATTTTAGGACCGCAAAAAAACTTAGCACTTTATGGTGAATTTTGAATATTTAAAAAAAAATTGAAAAATTAAAAAACTTAATTTAGAGTAGGAAATATTTTTTTTCATGCCTTAAAATATAGCCTATCAAATCCAAAATTTAATTTGGAATCTAATGGTATACTGAACTCAAAAAAATGTTGAATATTTCTCTAAATTTTCAAAAATTAACTATATTGCACCATCAGAAGCTATTGACTTAAAGTTTTTGAGAATTATTTAAGTTTCAAACGTTTTATTGATTAAAAATTATTGATTTGAGAATTAAATCTAATTGTACAATAATTGTTATTAAAATATAAAGTAAGAATTGTCAGACATATCGTAAATTGCTACAAAAATATTAATTATAAATTATAAACTAGTTATATGATTAAACAAGATAGAGACTAGCTCTCGCGTTTTGGCTGTTGGATTCGTTGCGAAGTTTTCGAAGGAACTTCTGTAAGAAGCTGTTGTGATAAGCAGCCTTGTTTGCTTTTCTTGTTTGGAAAGGGAAGCGTGCTTTCAAGCGAAGGTTGCGTGGTAGACATGACGTGATGGGATGGTTTGGGTCAGCCAGAATTCTATTGAGTGTTTGTTCGCAGACATGGTCTATAAACTCGGCTATTGGGAGGAGTTTGTAGGAGTCAGCAGTCTGATCATCGATTCCCATGATTCGCCATAAACGGGAGTTGAAAGCGTTCATCTCACACTTGGCAGCAGCAGAGGTTGAAGTAAGCATTACGGCGCTGTACGTAAAGTGGCTGAGACAATATGCTCGGTATACACAAATGAGCATCGGCGTAGACCAGCCATTGATTTTAAGCTGCTTGAGCAAGAACTCGACAGGGCTGACAATTGAGCGTACACGTCTCCATTGGAGATCGAGGTCGAGCGAGTCAGAAAGCTCAAAGCCGAGATACTTATAGGACTTGACTGTCTCAAGCATTTGGCCGAGCAGATAAACAGGAGGAACACTTGAGCCGAGTACGCGCGGGGGATTAATGAAGATCATTTTGCACTTGCCCACGTTTAAGCGCATCTTATTATCAACACACCAGCGTTGAACGGCATCAACTATCTCTTGAGGGACTTTGCCAAATGTGTTTCCTACAATGTAGGCTAGGATATCGTCGGCGTACTTTAGTAACTCAACTCCAAAAGGCAGGTACTCATTGATGTCGAGTATGAAGAGGAGGAATAGGATAGGTCCAAGGACACTGCCCTGAATAACACCAGCACGTACATCTCGCCATTTTGTTGCCTTACCTCTGTAGACAACTCGTTGCTTACGATGTGACAGCCAAGTTGCAATCCAAGTGATTAGCCATTGAGGAAGCATAGACTCGATCTTGATAATGAGTCGCTCATGGTCAACTAAGTCGAATGCCTTGGCGAAGTCGAAGAAAATTCCTATCACCTTCTGGTTCCCACTGTCTATAGCTTTTCCCCATTCATCTAATACCATAATCAATGCATCGGTGGTGCTTCTACCAGTTAAGAAGCCAAATTGCTTGTTAGTAAGAAGCCTTACACGAACAAGGCGCAATATCTGCTTGGTGATAATGCGCTCCATGATCTTACATGGTGTTGAAGTGATGGCAATTGGTCGCATGTCGCTAGGTGTAGCTGGATTCTGCACTTTCGGGATTGGCGTGATGTTACCAAGTCGCCATTCGTCAATGACAATACCTTTGTATACGCAATGGTTAAAGATGGTAACTAAAGGTGAAACTAATTCGAGTCTTGCTGAGTAAAGTAGCTTTCCTGAGATGCCATCTGGGCCAGCCGAGGTTGACATCACGTTGCGAAGTTGTTCGCCTACGTTGGTAAAGTTGAAAACCGGAACGTCGGGTGGCAAGGCATCGCGACGAATAAAGCGTGATAAGTTAGCTTGAGTAACTCCTTGCCAAACAGTATCCGAGAACTGCTTTTAACTGCTTTTTATTTTTTAAAATTTTGTGAACTCAATCTATTAGGCATTTTCTAAATAAGAAAAATAAGCTGAATTCAAAAATATCATTTATTTCAGGACCGCAAAAAAACTTAGCACTTTATGATGAATTTTGAATATTTAAAAAAAAATTGAAAAATTTAAAAACTTAATTTAGAGTAGGAAATATTTTTTTTCATGCCTTAAAATATAGCCTATCAAATCCAAAATTTAATTTGGAATCTAATGGTATACTATACTCCAAAAAAATTCTGAAAATTAATCTAAATTTCCTGAAATAAGCAATTTTGTACTATTTGAAGCCATTGACTTAAAGTTTTTGAGAATTATTTTTTAAAATTTTGTGAACTCAATCTATTAGGCATTTTCTGAATAAGAAAAATAAGCTGAATTCAAAAATATCATTTATTTTAGGACCGCAAAAAAACTTAGCACTTTATGGTGAATTTTGAATATTTAAAAAAAATTGAAAAATTAAAAAACTTAATTTAGAGTAGGAAATATTTTTTTTCATGCCTTAAAATATAGCCTATCAAATCCAAAATTTAATTTGGAATCTAATGGTATACTGAACTCAAAAAAATGTTGAATATTTCTCTAAATTTTCAAAAATTAACTATATTGCACCATCAGAAGCTATTGACTTAAAGTTTTTGAGAATTATTTTTTAAAATTTCGTGAACTCAATCTATTAGGCATTTTCTGAATAAGAAAAATAAGCTGAATTCAAAAATATCATTTATTTTAGGACCGCAAAAAAACTTAGCACTTTATGGTGAATTTTGAAAATTTAAAAAAAAATTGAAAAATTAAAAAAATTAATTTAGTGATTAATTAATTTATTTTTTTTCATGCCTTAAAATGTTGCCTATCAAATCCAAAAATTAATTTGAAATCTAATGGTATACTATACTCCAAAAAAATTCTGAAAATTAATCTAAATTTCATGAAATAAGCAATTTTGTACTTTTTGAAGCCATTGACTTAAAGTTTATGAGAATTATTTTTTAAAATTTTGTGAACTTAATCGATTAGGCATTTTCTGAATAAGAAATATTAGCTGAATTCAAAAATATCATTTATTTTAGGACCGCAAAAAAACTTAGCACTTTATGATGAATTTTGAAAGTAAAAAAAAATTGAAAAATTAAAAAACTTAATTTAGAGTAGGAAATATTTTTTTTCATGCCTTAAAATATAGCCTATCAAATCCAAAATTTAATTTGGAATCTAATGGTATACTATACTCCAAAAAAATTCTGAAAATTAATCTAAATTTCCTGAAATAAGCAATTTTGTACTATTTGAAGCCATTGACTTAAAGTTTTTGAGAATTATTTTTTAAAATTTTGTGAACTTAATCGATTAGGCATTTTCTGAATAAGAAATATTAGCTGAATTCAAAAATATCATTTATTTTAGGACCGCAAAAAAACTTAGCACTTTATGGTGAATTTTGAATATTTAAAAAAAAATTGAAAAATTAAAAAACTTAATTTAGAGTAGGAAATATTTTTTTTCATGCCTTAAAATATAGCCTATCAAATCCAAAATTTAATTTGGAATCTAATGGTATACTGAACTCAAAAAAATGTTGAATATTTCTCTAAATTTTCAAAAATTAACTAAATTGCACCATCAGAAGCTATTGACTTAAAGTTTTTGAGAATTATTTTTTAAAATTTTGTGAACTCAATCTATTAGGCATTTTCTGAATAAGAAAAATAAGCTGAATTCAAAAATATCATTTATTTTAGGACCGCAAAAAAACTTAGCACTTTATGGTGAATTTTGAATATTTAAAAAAAAATTGAAAAATTAAAAAACTTAATTTAGAGTAGGAAATATTTTTTTTCATGCCTTAAAATATAGCCTATCAAATCCAAAATTTAATTTGGAATCTAATGGTATACTATACTCCACAAAAATTCTGAAAATTAATCTAAATTTCCTGAAATAAGCAATTTTGTACTATTTGAAGCCATTGACTTAAAGTTTTTGAGAATTATTTTTTAAAATTTTGTGAACTCAATCTATTAGGCATTTTCTGAATAAGAAAAATAAGCTGAATTCAAAAATATCATTTATTTTAGGACCGCAAAAAACCTTAGCACTTTATGGTGAATTTTGAATATTTAAAAAAAAATTGAAAAATTAAAAAACTTAATTTAGAGTAGGAAATATTTTTTTTCATGCCTTAAAATATAGCCTATCAAATCCAAAATTTAATTTGGAATCTAATGGTATACTATACTCCAAAAAAATTCTGAAAATTAATCTAAATTTCCTGAAATAAGAAATTTTGTACTATTTGAAGCCATTGACTTAAAGTTTTTGAGAATTATTTTTTAAAATTTTGTGAACTTAATCGATTAGGCATTTTCTGAATAAGAAATATTAGCTGAATTCAAAAATATCATTTATTTTAGGACCGCAAAAAAACTTAGCACTTTATGATGAATTTTGAAAGTAAAAAAAAATTGAAAAATTAAAAAACTTAATTTAGAGTAGGAAATATTTTTTTTCATGCCTTAAAATATAGCCTATCAAATCCAAAATTTAATTTGGAATCTAATGGTATACTATACTCCAAAAAAATTCTGAAAATTAATCTAAATTTCCTGAAATAAGCAATTTTGTACTATTTGAAGCCATTGACTTAAAGATTTTGAGAATTATTTTTTAAAATTTTGTGAACTCAATCTATTAGGCATTTTCTGAATAAGAAATATAAGCTGAATTCAAAAATATCATTTATTTTAGGACCGCAAAAAAACTTAGCACTTTATGGTGAATTTTGAATATTTAAAAAAAAATTGAAAAATTAAAAAACTTAATTTAGATTAGGAAATATTTTTTTTCATGCCTTAAAATATAGCCTATCAAATCCAAAATTTAATTTGGAATCTAATGGTATACTGAACTCAAAAAAATGTTGAATATTTCTCTAAATTTTCAAAAATTAACTAAATTGCACCATCAGAAGCTATTGACTTAAAGTTTTTGAGAATTATTTTTTAAAATTTTGTGAACTCAATCTATTAGGCATTTTCTGAATAAGAAAAATAAGCTGAATTCAAAAATATCATTTATTTTAGGACCGCAAAAAAACTTAGCACTTTATGGTGAATTTTGAATATTTAAAAAAAAATTGAAAAATTAAAAAACTTAATTTAGAGTAGGAAATATTTTTTTTCATGCCTTAAAATATAGCCTATCAAATCCAAAATTTAATTTGGAATCTAATGGTATACTATACTCCAAAAAAATTCTGAAAATTAATCTAAATTTCCTGAAATAAGCAATTTTGTACTATTTGAAGCCATTGACTTAAAGTTTTTGAGAATTATTTTTTAAAATTTTGTGAACTCAATCTATTAGGCATTTTCTGAATAAGAAAAATAAGCTGAATTCAAAAATATCATTTATTTTAGGACCGCAAAAAAACTTAGCACTTTATGGTGAATTTTGAATATTTAAAAAAAAATTGAAAAATTAAAAAACTTAATTTAGAGTAGGAAATATTTTTTTTCATGCCTTAAAATAAAGCCTATCAAATCCAAAATTTAATTTGGAATCTAATGGTATACTATACTCCAAAAAAATTCTGAAAATTAATCTAAATTTCCTGAAATAATCAATTTTGTACTATTTGAAGCCATTGACTTAAAGTTTTTGAGAATTATTTTTTAAAATTTTGTGCACTCAATCGATTAGGCATTTTCTGAATAAGAAATATTAGCTGAATTCAAAAATATCATTTATATTTAGATCGCAAAAAAACTTAGCACTTTATGGTGAATTTTGAAAATAAAAAAAATTGAAAAATTAAAAAATTTAATTTAGAGAAGGAAATATTTTTTTTCATGCCTTAAAATATAGCCTATCAAATCCAAAAATTAATTTGAAATCTAATAGAATACTGAACTCAAAAAAATGTTGAATATTTCTCTAAATTTTCAAAAATTAACTATATTGCACCATCAGAAGCTATTGACTTAAAGTTTTTGAGAATTATTTTTTAAAATTTTGTGAACTCAATCTATTAGGCATTTTCTGAATAAGAAATATAAGCTGAATTCAAAAATATCATTTATTTTAGGACCGCAAAAAAACTTAGCACTTTATGGTGAATTTTGAATATTTAAAAAAAAATTGAAAAATTAAAAAACTTAATTTAGAGTAGGAAATATTTTTTTTCATGCCTTAAAATATAGCCTATCAAATCCAAAAATTAATTTGAAATCT
Source organism: Brachionus asplanchnoidis (assembly GCA_025491095.1). NCBI lineage: Eukaryota > Metazoa > Rotifera > Eurotatoria > Ploima > Brachionidae > Brachionus > Brachionus asplanchnoidis. Next base: position 2,297,743 of record JAILYF010000027.1, on the reverse strand, counting down.
AATGGTATACTGAACTTAAAAAAATGTTGAATATTTCTCTAAATTTTCAAAAATTTACTATATTGCACCATCAGAAGCTATTGACTTAAAGTTTTTGAGAATTATTTTTTAAAATTTTGTGAACTCAATCTATTAGGCATTTTCTGAATAAGAAAAATAAGCTGAATTCAAAAATATCATTTATATTTAGATCGCAAAAAAACTTAGCACTTTATGGTGAATTTTGAATATTTAAAAAAAAATTGAAAAATTAAAAAACTTAATTTAGAGTAGGAAATATTTTTTTTCATGCCTTAAAATATAGCCTATCAAATCCAAAATTTAATTTGGAATCTAATGGTATACTATACTCCAAAAAAATTCTGAAAATTAATCTAAATTTCCTGAAATAAGCAATTTTGTACTATTTGAAGCCATTGACTTAAAGTTTTTGAGAATTATTTTTTAAAATTTTGTGAACTTAATCGATTAGGCATTTTCTGAATAAGAAATATTAGCTGAATTCAAAAATATCATTTATTTTAGGACCGCAAAAAAACTTAGCAATTTATGGTGAATTTTGAATATTTAAAAAAAAATTGAAAAATTAAAAAACTTAATTTAGAGTAGGAAATATTTTTTTCATGCCTTAAAATAAAGCCTATCAAATCCAAAATTTAATTTGGAATCTAATGGTATACTATACTCCAAAAAAATTCTGAAAATTAATCTAAATTTCCTGAAATAAGCAATTTTGTACTATTTGAAGCCATTGACTTAAAGTTTTTGAGAATTATTTTTTAAAATTTTGTGAACTCAATCGATTAGGCATTTTCTGAATAAGAAATATTAGCTGAATTCAAAAATATCATTTATATTTAGATCGCAAAAAAACTTAGCACTTTATGGTGAATTTTGAAAATTAAAAAAAATTGAAAAATTAAAAAACTTAATTTAGAGTAGGAAATATTTTTTTTCATGCCTTAAAATATAGCCTATCAAATCCAAAAATTAATTTGGAAACTAATGGTATACTATATTCCAAAAAAATTCTGGAAATTACTCTAAATTTCCTCAAAATGGCAATATTGTACTATTTAGAGCCATTGACTTATACTTTTTTGAAAATTATTTTTTAAATTTTGTCAGCTCAATCAATTATGCTTTTTCTGAATCAGAAAAATTAGCTGAATTCAAAAATATCATTTGTAACAAGATAGGAAAAAATCTTAGTTCTTTGTGGTCAATTTCAAAAATTTTTAATAACATAAAAAGTTTTAAATAATTTTAATAAAATGCAAAATAAAATTGAATCTAAAATATAATTATTTGTTAAATAATGTGAAAAAGACTTTATTAATTTTTGAATTTTAATTATTTTTTTAATTTTTTTCAAAGTATATTTTAGCTGAAAATTTTTATTTTAAATTTTTACAAAATATTAAATGATTTTTTTATAGTATTTTAGCCTTTTAAAATCCAAAAATAACATAAAAAATTTAAAAAAATTATTTTTAAAACAGAGAGAATTTTTTCAATATTATAAATATATTAAAAGGGTTATTAGTAGAATTTAAGCCTTTAAAAATCCAAAATAAACTCAAAGAATTTAAAAAAAATTATTTTTAGGTTAGAAATATTTTTTGCAATTTTTTTTATAATAATTAAATAATTTTGGCAGTATTTTGAGCTTTAAATATCAAAAAATAGCGGGAAAAATTTAAAAAGATTATTTTTAGATTTGATACATTCTTTGCAATTTTTTTCATAATAATTAAATAATTTTTATAGTATTTGATCCTTTAAAAATCCAAAAATAACATTAGAAATTTATAAATATTATTTTTAAAACAGAGAGAATTATTTCAATTTTTTAAATATATTTTAAGATTATTAGTAGTAGTATTTTGGTCTTTAAAAATCCAATAATAACATAAAAAATTAAAAAAAATTAGTTTTAAATCAGAAGGAATTTTTTCAATTTTTTAAATATATTAAAAGGGTTAAAAGTTGTATTTTTGGCTTTAAAAATCAAAAAATAACGGGAAAAATTTAAAAAAATTATTTTTAGATTTGAAACATTCTTTGCAATTTTTATCATAATAATTAAATAATTTTTATAGTATTTGATCCTTTAAAAATCCAAAACTAACATTAGAAATTTATAAATATTATTTTTAAAACAGAGAGAATTATTTCAATTTTTTAAATATATTTTAAGATTATTAGTAGTAGTATTTTGGTCTTTAAAAATCCAATAATAACATAAAAAATTAAAAAAAATTAGTTTTAAATCAGAAGGAATTTTTTCAATTTTTTAAATATATTAAAAGGGTTAAAAGTTGTATTTTTTGCTTTAAAAATCCAAAAATAACGGGAAAAATTTAAAAAGATTATTTTTAGATTTGATACATTCTTTGCAATTTTTTTCATAATAATTAAATAATTTTAGTAGTATTTTGAGCTTAAAATATCAAAAAATAGCGGGAAAAATTTAAAAATATTATTTTTAGATTTGAAACATTTTTTGCAATTTTTTTCATAATAATTAAATAATTTTTATAGTATTTGACCCTTTAAAAATCCAAAAATAACATTAGAAATTTTTAAATATTATTTTTAAAACAGAGAGAATTATTTCAATTTTTTAAATATATTTTAAGATTATTAGTAGTAGTATTTTGGTCTTTAAAAATCCAATAATAACATAAAAAATTAAAAAAAATTAGTTTTAAATCAGAAGGAATTTTTTCAATTTTTTAAATATATTAAAAGGGTTAAAAGTTGTATTTTTGGCTTTAAAAATCCAAAAATAACGGGAAAAATTTAAAAAGATTATTTTTAGATTTGATACATTCTTTGCAATTTTTTTCATAATAATTAAATAATTTTAGTAGTATTTTGAGCTTTAAATATCAAAAAATAGCGGGAAAAATTTAAAAAAATTATTTTTATATAAGAAATCTTTTTGCGATATTTCTTAAAATAATTAATTTATTTTGGTAGTATTTTGAGCTTTAAAAATCCAAAATAAATTATAAGCTGCAAGTTTAAAGAGTTCCTTTGTTTAGGGTTCATCGGACTCCTAAGTACTTCGGTACCTAGGAAACGTCCCCTTGGCTTATGGTTGTTGTCTAAAGTCTGGAAAGTCGGAAAAAAAAAAAAAAAAAATATTAGTTGGGGCATAGAACCTCTCGGGTAACGAAAGCCATTGATGGGCCGGAGGATGAACCATAGAGAAATTTCTGTTTTTTATTTTGGAAAATTTTTGCAATTTCTTCCTTTATAATAAAGGAATATTTGTAAATTTTGTCTAAAAATTCAAAAAAAGCGGGAAAAATTTAAAATAATTATTTTTAGATTTAAAATATTTTTTGCGATTTTTTTTATTATAATTGAATAATATTGGTAGTAATTAGCGCTTTTAAAATCTAAAAATAGCGGGAAAATATAGATTTTTTTTTTAAATTTAAAATAAAATTAAATTTTTTGAATTTTTTCTGAACCAAAGGGGATCGTACCCTCTACCTTTTGATTTGATGAACATGACTTTAACCATTGTACTACGGATTCTTACATTTGCTTAATGTTTAATATTTACATTCAAATGATATAATAGATAGAAAAACATAATTTAGACATAATTTTCAATTTGGCAATGATAAAGCAAAATTGAAAATTAACATGAAATTATTAGTTTGTTTAATTGACAAATTAATTAATAATAAAAATTGTCAGGATTAATAATCAAAGACTTAATCCTATTATCGTCTATATATTGACGTAAATCGGGTAAGGTCTTTATCTCCTGCTGTGGTCGCTGCCACCATCCACGGTATACACTATGTTTGGTGGGCGACAATATACAGTGAGCGACTCCATAATTAGGGTAGGGTAAAAACCTTTAAGAGCCTTTTTACCCTGTTCTTATTAGCATCTTCCTGGTGTCTTATTAAAACGCCATTTTTCTAATGGCTACCAGTCTTTACGGCTTTTGTCAATTCCTGAGAGGGGTTGATTTGGATATCACTCGCCCGGGTCGAAGCGGTTTTTCTCCGATTAGATCAGGACTCGAGTTGAGTCAGCGAGACTATGTTGTCATGGTGACAGATAGTCGTTGGATGCTGACGATGACCTCTCTGCCTACCGTCGTGATTGACTTAAAACATTCATTATGGTGGGGTCAAGGGATCGACAAAAGCTCTCTTTACACGTATGCGCCTAAAAAGGGTTCCCGTGGAACGGAACACCTAAAAATATATATTAAAACTGCGGGGTGCCATTTTTAATCAAACTAGATCTCTGTATCGTGCTATAGGCATTTTCATGGACTATGACTATGACTATGTACCGGATAGCGTGATTCAGAGTAAATAGTTTATTGGGGATGGCATCGTGATGAGCGCAGTATGGAATGGAATGGATTATGGAATGAATTTATGGAATGGATTTATGGAATGGAATGGTATGGAATGGATTAATGGAATGTTAGAGGATCTTTGGAAAAGAAGGCAATCAACAATCATCTTACCATAATTTTTCCTTTTTCCTCTTTTTAAGTATTAAGTTAACGTAATAAATTAGAATTAAATTTAAAATAAAATATTGCTTTGCACTTATTTGGCAAGGTACGCAGAACCTGTACCTGTAAATGTACTCGGCTGTATAAAGGACTATAACTATCCCGCTTTCTATAGTCACTCAAAGCTTCACCTCTTTTAATCATTTTTTAAGGTTTTTATGCAAGCAAATTATTTTTAATCGAAAAAATAATCGAGCAATTTATTCTACATTTTCTTTAATCGAGCAATTCATTCGACATTTTCTTTTATTTATTGTATAATTTAAGTTTTGTTTAAAATATTTACATTTTCTTATTTTTGTTCTAAATATAATCTTATTTAAATAAACTTGAAAATTAAAATTCTTTGGTTTTAACTTACTTTAGACTATTTAAACTTTGCTAAAATAAACTTAAAATTAAAATTCTTTTGTTTAAATCCCACTTGAATTTTTTTAGTTTTTGTTCTAGAAATAAACCTCTGTTAAAATAAACTTGAAATAAAAATTCTTTTGTTTTAAATTACATTAGACTCTCTAATATAGTACATTACACTTAAATTATGATAATTTTTAATCTAAATCACTCTTGCAATTTTTTTGAGACCATCTGATTGTTAATATGTTTTTTATTTTGATTTTAGTGTCTCGATGCAACTAACAGGCCAAATAAATTTTATATTATTGAAATTGTCACAAAATGACAAATCCATTTATATAAAAATATTTTGATTTAAATTAAATATAGCCTTAATATATCATTTATTAAATATTTTTATCTAAATTCAAGCAACAGTTAACTGTTGAACAATAAAAATTAAACTAAGTCAAACTTGCAATATTTTTTTTGAGAGCACAATTTTTTTTTTAAAGCACTAATTTCATTTTACGTATTTTGTTTTAATTATAGTGTCTAAATGCGTTTTACAGAACAAATGAATAATATATTTTTGAAATCGTCACAAAATGACGAATATATTGATCTAAAAATTTTTTGATTTTAATTAAATTTAGGCGTCAAAATTTGATTTCTAAAATATCTTATCTAAATTCAAGCAAAAGCTAACTGTTAAACAATGAAAAAATAAAATAATAGCAAACTTGCGATATTTTATATAGAGCACAAAGTTTATTCATAAAGCACAATATTTTTTGGACATCACCAATTTGTGTTCACTCTCATTATTCTAATTATAGTGTCCAGGAGCAAGTCACAGGCAAATTAATTTTTTGATTTTTAGAATCGTCACATTATGGTGAATAAATTGATAAAAAAATATTTCGATTTTTAATTAATTTAAGCAGTTAAAAGTCATTTTTAAATTAATTTTATTTAAATACAAATGTCTTTTAGCTCTAAAACAATGAAAAATTAAACAATACCTAACTTGCAAAATTTTATCGAGAGAAGAAGAGGATCAGAAGCTATTGACTTATACTTTTTCGAAAATAATTTTTTTAAATTTTGTGAACTTAATCGATTAGGCATTTTCTGAATAAGAAATATTAGCTGAATTCAAAAATATCATTTATTTTAGGACCGCAAAAAAACTTAGCAATTTATGGTGAATTTTGAATATTTAAAAAAAAATTGAAAAATTAAAAAACTTAATTTAGAGTAGGAAATATTTTTTTTCATGCCTTAAAAAATATAGCCTATCAAATCCAAAATTTAATTTGGAATCTAATGGTATACTATACTCCAAAAAAATTCTGAAAATCAATCTAAATTTCCTGAAATAAGCAATTTTGTACTATTTGAAGCCATTGACTAAAGATTTTGAGAATTATTTTTTAAAATTTTGTGAACTCAATCTATTAGGCATTTTCTGAATAAGAAAAATAAGCTGAATTCAAAAATATCATTTATTTTAGGACCGCAAAAAAACTTAGCACTTTATGGTGAATTTTGAATATTTAAAAAAAAATTTAAAAATTAAAAAACTTAATTTAGAGTAGGAAATATTTTTTTTCATGCCTTAAAATATAGCCTATCAAATCCAAAATTTAATTTGGAATCTAATGGTATACTGAACTCAAAAAAATATAGAATATTTCTCTAAATTTTCAAAAATTAACTATATTGCACCATCAGAAGCTATTGACTTAAAGTTTTTGAGAATTATTTTTTAAAATTTTGTGAACTCAATCTATTAGGCATTTTCTGAATAAGAAAAATAAGCTGAATTCAAAAATATCATTTATATTTAGATCGCAAAAAAACTTAGCACTTTATGGTGAATTTTGTATATTTAAAAAAAAATTGAAAAATTAAAAAACTTAATTTAGAGTAGGAAATATTTTTTTTTATGCCTTAAAATATAGCCTATCAAATCCAAAAATTAATTTGAAATCTAATGGTATACTATACTCCAAAAAAATTCTGAAAATTAATCTAAATTTCCTGAAATAAGCAATTTTGTACTATTTGAAGCCATTGACTTAAAGTTTTTGAGAATTATTTTTTAAAATTTTGTGAACTCAATCGATTAGGCATTTTCTGAATAAGAAATATTAGCTGAATTCAAAAATATCATTTATATTTAGATCGCAAAAAAACTTAGCACTTTATGGTGAATTTTGAAAATAAAAAAAATTGAAAAATTAAAAAATTTAATTTAGAGAAGGAAATATTTTTTTTCATGCCTTAAAATATAGCCTATCAAATCCAAAAATTAATTTGAAATCTAATGGTATACTGAACTCAAAAAAATGTTGAATATTTCTCTAAATTTTCAAAAATTAACTATATTGCACCATCAGAAGCTATTGACTTAAAGTTTTTGAGAATTATTTTTTAAAATTTTGTGCACTCAATCTATTAGGCATTTTCTGAATAAGAAATGTAAGCTGAATTCAAAAATATCATTTATTTTAGGACCGCAAAAAAACTTAGCACTTTATGGCGAATTTTGAATATTTAAAAAAAAATTGAAAAATTAAAAAACTTAATTTTGAGTAGGAAATATTTTTTTTCTAACTTAAAATATAGCCTATCAAATCCAAAAATTAATTTGAAATCTAATGGTATACTGAACTTAAAAAAATGTTGAATATTTCTCTAAATTTTCAAAAATTTACTATATTGCACCATCAGAAGCTATTGACTTAAAGTTTTTGAGAATTATTTTTTAAAATTTTGTGAACTCAATCTATTAGGCATTTTCTGAATAAGAAATATTAGCTGAATTCAAAAATATCATTTATATTTAGATCGCAAAAAAACTTAGCACTTTATGGTGAATTTTGAATATTTAAAAAAAAATTGAAAAATTAAAAAACTTAATTTAGAGTAGGAAATATTTTTTTTCATGCTTTTAAATATAGTCTATCAAATCCAAAAATTAATTTGAAATCTAATGGTATACTGAACTCAAAAAAAGGTTGAATAATTCTCAAAATTTTCAAAAATTTACTATTTTGCATCATCAGAAGCTATTATCTTAAACTTTTTTGAGAATTATTTTTTAAAATTTTGTGAACTCAATCTATTAGGCATTTTCTGAATAAGAAATATTAGCTGAATTCAAAAATATCATTTATATTTAGATCGCAAAAAAACTTAGTACTTTGTGGTCAATTTCAAAAATTTTTAATAACATAAAAAGTTTTAAATAATTTTAATAAAATGAAAAATAAAATTGAATCTAAAATATAATAAATTGTTAAATAATGTGAAAAAGACTTTATTAATTTTTAAATTTTTATTATTTTTTTAATTTTTTTCAAAGTATATTTTAGCTGAAAATTTTTATTTTAAATTTTTACAAAATATTAAATGATTTTTTTATAGTATTTTAGCCTTTGAAAATCCAAAAATAACATAAAAAATTTAAAAAAATTATTTTTAAAACAGAGAGAATTTTTTCAATATTTTAAATATATTAAAAGGGTTATTAGTAGAATTTAAGCCTTTAAAAATCCAAAATAAACTCAAAGAATTTAAAAAAAATTATTTTTAGGTAAGAAATATTTTTTGCAATTTTTTTTATAATAATTAAATAATTTTGGTAGTATTTTGAGCTTTAAAAATCCAAAAATAGCGGTAAAAATTTGAAAAAATTATTTTTAGATTTGAAACATTCTTTGCAATTTTTTTCATAATAATTAAATAATTTTAGTAGTATTTTGAGCTTTAAATATCAAAAAATAGCGGGAAAAATTTAAAAAAATTATTTTTAGATTTGAAATATTCTTTGCAATTTTTATCATAATAATTAAATAATTTTTATAGTATTTGATCCTTTAAAAATCCAAAAATAACATTAGAAATTTATAAATATTATTTTTAAAACAGAGAGAATTATTTCAATTTTTTAAATATATTTTAAGATTATTAGTAGTAGTATTTTGGTCTTTAAAAATCCAATAATAACATAAAAAATTAAAAAAAATTAGTTTTAAATCAGAAGGAATTTTTTCAATTTTTTAAATATATTAAAAGGGTTAAAAGTTGTATTTTTTGCTTTAAAAATCCAAAAATAACGGGAAAAATTTAAAAAGATTATTTTTAGATTTGATACATTCTTTGCAATTTTTTTCATAATAATTAAATAATTTTAGTAGTATTTTGAGCTTAAAATATCAAAAAATAGCGGGAAAAATTTAAAAATATTATTTTTAGATTTGAAACATTTTTTGCAATTTTTTTCATAATAATTAAATAATTTTTATAGTATTTGACCCTTTAAAAATCCAAAAATAACATTAGAAATTTTTAAATATTATTTTTAAAACAGAGAGAATTATTTCAATTTTTTAAATATATTTTAAGATTATTAGTAGTAGTATTTTGGTCTTTAAAAATCCAATAATAACATAAAAAATTAAAAAAAATTAGTTTTAAATCAGAAGGAATTTTTTCAATTTTTTAAATATATTAAAAGGGTTAAAAGTTGTATTTTTGGCTTTAAAAATCCAAAAATAACGGGAAAAATTTAAAAAGATTATTTTTAGATTTGATACATTCTTTGCAATTTTTTTCATAATAATTAAATAATTTTAGTAGTATTTTGAGCTTTAAATATCAAAAAATAGCGGGAAAAATTTAAAAAAATTATTTTTATATAAGAAATCTTTTTGCGATATTTCTTAAAATAATTAATTTATTTTGGTAGTATTTTGAGCTTTAAAAATCCAAAATAAATTATAAGCTGCAAGTTTAAAGAGTTCCTTTGTTTAGGGTTCATCGGACTCCTAAGTACTTCGGTACCTAGGAAACGTCCCCTTGGCTTATGGTTGTTGTCTAAAGTCTGGAAAGTCGGAAAAAAAAAAAAAAAAAAAATATTAGTTGGGGCATAGAACCTCTCGGGTAACGAAAGCCATTGATGGGCCGGAGGATGAACCATAGAGAAATTTCTGTTTTTTATTTTGGAAAATTTTTGCAATTTCTTCCTTTATAATAAAGGAATATTTGTAAATTTTGTCTAAAAATTCAAAAAAAGCGGGAAAAATTTAAAATAATTATTTTTAGATTTAAAATATTTTTTGCGATTTTTTTTATTATAATTGAATAATATTGGTAGTAATTAGCGCTTTTAAAATCTAAAAATAGCGGGAAAATATAGATTTTTTTTTTAAATTTAAAATAAAATTAAATTTTTTGAATTTTTTCTGAACCAAAGGGGATCGTACCCTCTACCTTTTGATTTGATGAACATGACTTTAACCATTGTACTACGGATTCTTACATTTGCTTAATGTTTAATATTTACATTCAAATGATATAATAGATAGAAAAACATAATTTAGACATAATTTTCAATTTGGCAATGATAAAGCAAAATTGAAAATTAACATGAAATTATTAGTTTGTTTAATTGACAAATTAATTAATAATAAAAATTGTCAGGATTAATAATCAAAGACTTAATCCTATTATCGTCTATATATTGACGTAAATCGGGTAAGGTCTTTATCTCCTGCTGTGGTCGCTGCCACCATCCACGGTATACACTATGTTTGGTGGGCGACAATATACAGTGAGCGACTCCATAATTAGGGTAGGGTAAAAACCTTTAAGAGCCTTTTTACCCTGTTCTTATTAGCATCTTCCTGGTGTCTTATTAAAACGCCATTTTTCTAATGGCTACCAGTCTTTACGGCTTTTGTCAATTCCTGAGAGGGGTTGATTTGGATATCACTCGCCCGGGTCGAAGCGGTTTTTCTCCGATTAGATCAGGACTCGAGTTGAGTCAGCGAGACTATGTTGTCATGGTGACAGATAGTCGTTGGATGCTGACGATGACCTCTCTGCCTACCGTCGTGATTGACTTAAAACATTCATTATGGTGGGGTCAAGGGATCGACAAAAGCTCTCTTTACACGTATGCGCCTAAAAAGGGTTCCCGTGGAACGGAACACCTAAAAATATATATTAAAACTGCGGGGTGCCATTTTTAATCAAACTAGATCTCTGTATCGTGCTATAGGCATTTTCATGGACTATGACTATGACTATGTACCGGATAGCGTGATTCAGAGTAAATAGTTTATTGGGGATGGCATCGTGATGAGCGCAGTATGGAATGGAATGGATTATGGAATGAATTTATGGAATGGATTTATGGAATGGAATGGTATGGAATGGATTAATGGAATGTTAGAGGATCTTTGGAAAAGAAGGCAATCAACAATCATCTTACCATAATTTTTCCTTTTTCCTCTTTTTAAGTATTAAGTTAACGTAATAAATTAGAATTAAATTTAAAATAAAATATTGCTTTGCACTTATTTGGCAAGGTACGCAGAACCTGTACCTGTAAATGTACTCGGCTGTATAAAGGACTATAACTATCCCGCTTTCTATAGTCACTCAAAGCTTCACCTCTTTTAATCATTTTTTAAGGTTTTTATGCAAGCAAATTATTTTTAATCGAAAAAATAATCGAGCAATTTATTCTACATTTTCTTTAATCGAGCAATTCATTCGACATTTTCTTTTATTTATTGTATAATTTAAGTTTTGTTTAAAATATTTACATTTTCTTATTTTTGTTCTAAATATAATCTTATTTAAATAAACTTGAAAATTAAAATTCTTTGGTTTTAACTTACTTTAGACTATTTAAACTTTGCTAAAATAAACTTAAAATTAAAATTCTTTTGTTTAAATCCCACTTGAATTTTTTTAGTTTTTGTTCTAGAAATAAACCTCTGTTAAAATAAACTTGAAATAAAAATTCTTTTGTTTTAAATTACATTAGACTCTCTAATATAGTACATTACACTTAAATTATGATAATTTTTAATCTAAATCACTCTTGCAATTTTTTTTGAGACCATCTGATTGTTAATATGTTTTTTATTTTGATTTTAGTGTCTCGATGCAACTAACAGGCCAAATAAATTTTATATTATTGAAATTGTCACAAAATGACAAATCCATTTATATAAAAATATTTTGATTTAAATTAAATATAGCCTTAATATATCATTTATTAAATATTTTTATCTAAATTCAAGCAACAGTTAACTGTTGAACAATAAAAATTAAACTAAGTCAAACTTGCAATATTTTTTTTGAGAGCACAATTTTTTTTTTAAAGCACTAATTTCATTTTACTTATTTTGTTTTAATTATAGTGTCTAAATGCGTTTTACAGAACAAATGAATAATATATTTTTGAAATCGTCACAAAATGACGAATATATTGATCTAAAAATTTTTTGATTTTAATTAAATTTAGGCGTCAAAAATTGATTTCTAAAATATCTTATCTAAATTCAAGCAATAGCTAACTGTTAAACAATGAAAAAATAAAATAATAGCAAACTTGCGATATTTTATATAGAGCACAAAGTTTATTCATAAAGCACAATATTTTTTGGACATCACCAATTTGTGTTCACTCTCATTGTTCTAATTATAGTGTCCAGGAGCAAGTCACAGGCAAATTAATTTTTTGATTTTTAGAATCGTCACATTATGGTGAATAAATTGATAAAAAAATATTTCGATTTTTAATTAATTTAAGCAGTTAAAAGTCATTTTTAAATTAATTTTATTTAAATACAAATGTCTTTTAGCTCTAAAACAATGAAAAATTAAACAATACCTAACTTGCAATATTTTATCGAGAGCACAATTTTTTTTAGTGAGCACTTGATATTATCGAGAGCACTAAATTTAATTTACTAATTTTATCTTAATTATTGTGTCCAAGTGCGACACACAGGCCAAATTAATTTAATATTTTTGAAATCGTCACAAAATGACGAATCCATTGAACCATAAATTTTTTGATTTTAATAAAATTTAGGCCTCAAAAATTGATTTTAAAAATATCTTATTTAAATTCAAGCAATACCTAACTGTTAAAAATTAAAAATTTAAACAATAGCCAACTTGCGATATTTTATATAGAGCACAATATTTTTTTTAGAGAGCGCAATATTTTTAAGACAGCTCTAAATTGATTTCATAAATATTAATTAATTTTAGTGTTCCAGGATAACTCACAGGCCAATTGATTTTTAGTTATACGGAACCGTCACATAGAGACAAATACAATGAACTAAAAAAATTTGATTTTTTAATTAATTTAAACAATCTAAAGTTATTTTAATAATTTTTTTATTTAAATTCAAATGTCAAAAAAACTTAATAAAAAATTTCAATTATATTTTTAATTAAACTATTTGTAAAACAATTTTATTTTTTAATTTACATTTAAAATACCAAAAATAAGGCCGTAATTTGCCTTTTAAAATTTTTGAACTCTAATTTTAAATTTAAATCTAAATATTAAATAAATTTTAGAAAAATATTACCAAAACAACTCATTAAATTAAAAAGCCTCCAAGTAATTATTGAATAATAATTTTAAATTTTTTTAATTAATTGCCTTAATAAAGAGACCGTATTCACCAAACAAGATGATGAAATCTTATTGGAAATCATCAGAACACGAGTTCAAAACAATTGGTCCGATGCTGAAGTTGAGCGTCAATTTAAACAGAGCACTGGTCGAAAAGTCTCTTTTTAGACTTTAAGAGCCAGACTAAATGGTAAAATTTAAATTTCCAATTTAATAATTTAATTTTAATTAATTTTGAAATTTAGTTTTGCAACCAGTTCAGACTTCCATCCCGATTAACTACTCAAATGTTAGACCTGGCACATCAGCATCATTTATAAACAGTGAGTTATGCTTGCCAGAAGATCAGCCTATGATTTTAGGTCATGAGCAGCCAATTATCGATCAGGATATGACTTCGTTAACTCATGAGGCTGATGTTGCCAATTTAGCGGCGGAACTCGACCAAAGTAAGTTTTATTTGACGTTTAAAATAAACAAGTTTATAATTTTATTTAATTAAGGTCTTAGTATTATTGAGGATACAAGTGAGGCTGGAAGTTCATTTCAATTGAATGTTGAAGGCAATGACAGTGTGACCCCCAAACCAAGAAAGAGGGGAAGACCAATTGGCTCCAAAAACAAGAAAAAAACACCTGCTACAATTGAATGGGAAGTGAGGCAAAGTCGTGTTAAACGAATTACTACAAATGATCCTATAGCCCCTTCTAATCGTATAAGCAGAAATTTACAGGATCAACTCGATCAAATTGAAAGTGTGTCGACTCCTGAATCGCAAAACTAAAATATTTCTGATGCTATGCGAAAAAGCGTACGTAGAATGATGGAAACACCTGCACAAATTGCGCAAAGATTGACTCGCGAATTCGAACGTGAAAGAGAAAGGCGGGAAAATGAAACACCTGAAGAGACTCTTAAGCGACAAACTAGACAAGCCCTCGAAAATAATCAACAAAGGGCTGATATGATGCGTGAGGTATGCCGAGTTATATACGATTTGTGTACGCTTCGTTACTCTATCACAACAATCCAATTAGACCAAGTGCGTTAGATTTGTGGTTGGAGTTCCCTGATTCAATGAGCGAAGACTATCAAAATGAGCAATATGCGGACACCAAATATATGAAAGCTCTTGTTGTAAGTGTCAATTTAATAATTAAATTATTTACTTTAATATAATAAATTTTATCTTTACCATATCAGATCCATTTTGGTCACATTTGGCTGCACTTTGGCCGATTTCAATTTGCCTGAGCCCGATGAGTGGGGAGATGATTGGCACCATAGACAGATGCCTAACTACCAAGACGATATGACGGCTAAACAGCATGCCGATGCTATTCAAGATCTTGAGTCTACCCTCAATGTCGAGCAACGGGTAATTTATTAATTAATAATTTAAATAATTATTTTTCTAATCAATTTTAAATCATTTATAGAATGTCATAGATACAATAATGACAGCTGTACTAAACCGGGATCCGACACCGTCGAACAAGTCCTTTTTCTTGGATGGACCTGGTGGTACCGGAAAAACTTATGTCATTAATGTAATTATTTAACTTAAAAATATTATTAAAATAAATAATTAATAAATTTATCCAAATTTAGCTCCTCTATCATCGTCTACGTCACGTCTATGTCACAATTAACTCAAGCTCAACAACTTAGAGACTGTAGTTTGTTCATAGTTGACGAAGCTTCAATGGTGTCGCATAATATTTTGGAGTGCGTTGATCGCCTGTTAAGAGACGCCATGCAATTGCCGGACATACCATTTGGAGGCAAAGTAATGTTGCTCACTGGGGACTTACGACAATGTTGTCCAGTCTCAGACAACGAGACAATAGAGTCCAGCATTTTAATGTGCCTGAAAAAGTCGCCCTTATGGACTCAATTTACAAAGCTAAGTTTGACAGTGAATGTGCGGGCTGATCCAAATGAGCACGAATTTAAAAACTGGCTCATGGAAATTGGAGATGGTAAAAGTCGTGTGTATTACGGCAACTACATGGTAAAAGTTCCACAAAATTTTGGATTTGAAAAAGTAAATTTTAAGGCATGAAAAAAAATATTTCCTACTCTAAATTAATTTTTTTAATTTTTCAATTTTTTTTAAATATTCAAAATTCACCATAAAGTGCTAAGTTTTTTTGCAATCTAAATATAAATATTATTTTTGAATTCAGCTAATTTTTCTGATTCATAAAATGCTTAATTGATCGGGCTCACAAAATTTAAATAAATAATTCTCAAAAAAGTTAAAGTCAATAGCTTCTGATGGTGCAATATAGTTAATTTTTAAAAATTCTGAGAATTATTCAACCTTTTTTTGAGTTCAGTATACCATTAGATTCCAAATTAAATTTTGGATTTGATAGGCTATATTTTAAGGCATGAAAAAAAATATTTCCTACTCTAAATTAATTTTTTTAATTTTTCAATTTTTTTTTAAATATTCAAAATTCACCATAAAGTGCTAAGTTTTTTTGCGGTCCTAAAATAAATGATATTTTTAAATTTAGCTAATTTTTCTGATTCAGAAAATGCCTAATCGATTGAGTTCACAAAATTAAAAAAAATTATTTTCGAAAAATGTTAAGTCAATAGCTTCTGATGGTGCAATATAGTTAATTTTTGAAAATTTAGAGAAATTTTCAACATTTTTTTGAGTTCAGTATACCATCAGAATCCAAATTAAATTTTGGATTTGATAGGCTTCATTTTAGGGCATGAAAAAAAATATTTCCTACTCTAAATAAATTTTTTAATTTTTCAATTTTTTTTAAATTTTCAAAATTTACAATAAAGTGCGAAGTTTTTTTGACAATTTTTGACAATTATTTTAAGTTCTATTTGGTAGAAAATAGTCCAAAACGCCTAGAAAAATAAAATCTATTCTTACAAAAAATTTTTTAATTTTGAAATAAATGACTATGTTTTTATAATAAATATTTGAATGCAATAATATTTTCTTATTCACATTTTTTAATTAAAGTTAATACAAAATAGTAATTGCTTTTTATTTGAAATTATCTAGAATATAAAGGAATATTTTTGTTAATTGAATTATGGTAAGAGTAATAACTATTATTAAAAAATATAAAATATTTATTTAGATTAAAATAATAATTAATTAGAATTGATAATGCAACGTTCAGAATCTGAAATCGACGACGAACTTCTTACTATCTTCATGATCCAATGGGAGCAGCAACAAAGAGACCAATTTACCTATGATACAATCAACTTCGTAAAAGAAGAACCATCAGAATTATTGAAAGACTTATGTAAAACCATAAAAAGGTCTGATTCTCTTTCCTTTGATTCACCAATTAAAAAAAAATGAATCTAAATTTTCTAATTATGTGTTATATTAAATATTATTTACAAAGTTTAATAAATAAATAAATAAACCATAAAAAGGTCTGATTCTCTTTCCTTTGATTCACCAATTAAAAAAAAATGAATCTAAATTTTCTAATTATGTGTTATATTAAATATTATTTACAAAGTTTAATAAATAAATAAATAAAAAAAAAAAAAAATTTTTTTTTTTAACAGTTAACTGTTGCTTGAATTTTGATAAAAAATATTTCCTACTCTAAATTAATTTTTTAAATTTTTAAATTTTTTTTTTATTTTCAAAATTTACCTACAGTGCTAAGTTTTTTTGCGATCTAAAAACAAATGATATTTTTGAATTCAGCTAGTTTTTCTGATTCAGAAAATGCTTAATTGATCGGGCTCACAAAATTTAAATAAATAATTCTCAAAAAAGTTAAAGTCAATAGCTTCTGATGGTGCAATATAGTTAATTTTTAAAAATTCTGAGAATTATTCAACCTTTTTTTGAGTTCAGTATACCATTAGATTCCAAATTAAATTTTGAGTTAGAAAAAGCACATTTTAAAGCATGAAAAAAAATATTTCCTACTCTAAATTAATTTTTTTAATTTTTCAATTTTTTTTTAAATATTCAAAATTTACCATAAAGTGCTTAGTTTTTTTGCAATCTAAATATAAATGTTATTTTTGAATTCAGCTAATTTTTCTGATTCAGAAAATGCTTAATTGATCGGGCTCACAAAATTTAAATAAATAATTCTCAAAAAAGTTAAAGTCAATAGCTTCTGATGGTGCAATATGTTACCCTGAATAATCACTTATTCATCAGCTTGTCAACTGATGCACAAAGATAAGTAAGAATTATACTTGTCACGTATCTCAGAAGTTAGACGCTTCGAAATGCTGACATATACATTAAGCACTAAGCTCACATCTTGAGTTAATTATAAGCTCGTGTTCTTGACACGAGCATATAGTTATAAATAAGAATTCCATTCTTAGAACTTCAGAACGTTCAATATCTGAAATAAAGCTTTTAAAGATTAAACATTGTTTATTATAAACCGGTTACAATTGGTAGCAGCGATAAAAAGATGATTTTTTTTATGGTACCCATTTCAAAAGATTACCTCGAAAAACTTAGTGTACAAGAGCTCGTACACTTAATAAAGACACAAAATAGGTCTTTTGAGAATGAATTCCAGAAATTAGATGACGACAGCGAATTGGTAAGCTGTACAGAAGCCGAACAAATGGAATGGCTTCAAAATGTTCAAAATTCAGGAAAACCTAAGAAGATGCTTATTGAGCTACTTTTCAAAAGAGCTGAGCTATTGGCCAGTATCAAAAAGATGAAAATAGAAGAAGATAGTTTTAGGAATATAAATCAATCAAAACAAAGTGAGGAAGGAGCAAAAAGCACCCTTCAAGGAATGGCCACTTCACCGAAAACTTTAATACATGAGGATGTATTACAAGAAAACGTAGGATTCGGACTTAGGGAAACACGAATCATAAATTTTAAAGTCGACGATATACCAAAATTGTATGGAAACGATAGAGATAAAGTAGATGAATGGATATACCTAGTAGAAACTGAGGCAAGGACCCAAGGAATTATTAGAAGTAGGCTAATAGATTGCGTTACAAAACTCCTAAGAGGAAACGCATTACAAATGCTTAGAAACATGCAAAAAAGAGATGAATCAGTTACGTGGGAAAAATTTAAAAATCAATTATTAGCAACCCTGAAACCAGCTGATGTTCAGAGAGGGCTAAGATCTGAGCTAAAAAGTATTAAATTAACGTCAAATTTTGAGGACAACATAATGAAATTCCAGACAATTGCAAACAAAATAGATAAGATAGATGAGATCGAATTAGTCTGGTTCTTTCTTGAAGCCCTTGACTCAAGAGTTAGGGCCGAGTTAGAGAGTAAAAATGTAGAAACGCTAAATGATGCAATACGGCATGCAAGAGTTTTTACAAAAGGATTGAGCAATTTTAGCAAACCCACGGTTGTCAACTATTCAAGACAAAAAAATTTTAATAATAAAGATTCTTTTATGAAACCATCCATAAATGGAAAAGAATATGTATCAAAATTTAGAGGTCAGAAATTTGACTACAATGGAAAAGAAAAATTTAGAAGCCAGAATGAGCTGAAGAAAAACTTAATATGCTTCGGATGCAAAAAACCAGGTCATAAAATTTCACAATGTAGGCTAAATAACAATAACAATAACTATAAGCAATATCGTAATACAAGAAGAGTTAATATGGTTGAGGAAGTTAACAATGATTCAGACAATCGAAAAGAAAATCCAGAATATGTGTACACATGTGATACAGGGAACCTTTTATATATATCAGCAACTATAGATGGTATAACACTAACTATGGCACTTGATAGTGGATGTACAACTTCAATATTAAGCAGAAAAATTGTGGAAAGAAATAAAATAACCGTAAAGGAGTCAGATATTAGAATTAAAACGGCTAATAATAATATTGTTAAAGTAAATGGTAAAACAGAAACATTAAAATTAAATATTGAAGGTCATGTATGCGAAATCGAATTCTTAGTAATCGATCATGATGACAGTGATGGGCTGCTAGGTCTTGATTGGTTTATGCGTACAGGAGCTAGTCTTAACCCAAGTGAAAGAAGCTTAAAGTTTCCTAGTGAAGTAGTGTATCTTGAAGTTTCAGAAAAAGAATACTGCAACAAAGTGATAACTGAAAACTTGACAGATGAAAATTGCCCTGACGATTGTTTTTCAGAAGATTTAAACAATTTTAACGAAGATTGGCCTTTAGAATCATTAACTGGAAAAATAGAATTAAAACCGATAGATAATCTAGATGCCAGTGAATATCAATCCTTCAAAGAATCTTTAGACTATTTAAAAGATAGATTCGCAATGAGTATAAAAGATATAACAAGGAGTAAAGTCGATAAGCACGTAATTAGAACAACAGATGAAGTCCCAATATTTCTAAGACCTTATAGAAAATCCTTAAAGGAAAGAGAGATATTACAAGAAGAGATAAAGACAATGCTTGAAAATGATATTATTGAAATTTCAACATCACCATGGTCTTCACCTGTGGTGTTGATACCCAAAAAAGATGGAAGTAAACGCTTTTGTGTAGACTATAGAAAGCTAAATCAAAAAACAATCACAGAATCTTGGCCATTACCCAGAATCGACGATATTCTATCAAGGCTGAATGGTTCAACTTATTTTTCAACATTAGACTTGATATCGGGCTACTGGCAAGTAGAAATGCACCCTGACTCTAAAGAAAAAACAGCATTTTCTACACCCGATGGACTATCAATTTAAAAGACTTCCTTTTGGTTTGAAAAACGCTCCCGCACAATTTAGTAGAATGATGTTTCGCATATTTGGAAATATGTCATTCTGTGAGGTTTATTTAGACGATATCATTGTCCATTCAAAAAATATTGTAGAACACAAGGAGCATATTAAATTGGTTGAAAAAGCATTACGGGATAATGAATTAAAAATTAAGCCAATTAATTAAGCTATTAATTAATAATTTAAATAATTATTTTTCAATCAATTTTAAATCATTTATAGAATGTCATAGATACAATAATGACAGCTGTACTAAACCGGGATCCGACACCATCGAACAAGTCCTTTTTCTTGGATGGACCTGGTGGTACCGGAAAAACTTATGTCATTAATGTAATTATTTAACTTAAAAATATTATTAAAATAAATAATTAATAAATTTATCCAAATTTAGCTCCTCTATCATCGTCTACGTCACGTCTACGTCACAATTAACTCAAGCTCAACAACTTAGAGACTGTAGTTTGTTCATAGTTGACGAAGCTTCAATGGTGTCGCATAATATTTTGGAGTGCGTTGATCGCCTGTTAAGAGACGCCATGCAATTGCCGGACATACCATTTGGAGGCAAAGTAATGTTGCTCACTGGGGACTTACGACAATGTTGTCCAGTCTCAGACAACGAGACAATAGAGTCCAGCATTTTAATGTGCCTGAAAAAGTCGCCCTTATGGACTCAATTTACAAAGCTAAGTTTGACAGTGAATGTGCGGGCTGATCCAAATGAGCACGAATTTAAAAACTGGCTCATGGAAATTGGAGATGGTAAAAGTCGTGTGTATTACGGCAACTACATGGTAAAAGTTCCACAAAATTTTGGATTTGAAAAAGTACATTTTAAGGCATGAAAAAAAATATTTCCTACTCTAAATTAATTTTTTTAATTTTTCAATTTTTTTTTAAATATTCAAAATTCACCATAAAGTGCTAAGTACTTTTGCAATCTAAATATAAATGTTATTTTTGAATTCAGCTAATTTTTCTGATTCAGAAAATGCTTAATTGATCGGGCTCACAAAATTTAAAAAATAATTTTCAAAAAAGTATTAGTCAGTTGCTTCAAATAGTACAATATTGCTAATTTCAGAAAATTTTGGGAAATATTCAACATTTTTTTGGAGTTCAGTGTACAATTAGATTCCAAATTAAATTTTGGATTTGATAGGCTAAATTTTAAGGTATGAAAAAATATATATAAATCATTAAATTAATTTTTTCAATTTTTCATTTTTTTTTTAAATTTTCAAATTTTATCATAAAGTACTAAGTTTTTTTGCGATCTAAATATAAATGATATTTTCGAATTCAGTTAATTTTTCTGATTCAGAAAATGCCTAATTGAATGGGCTCACAAAATTTAAAAAAATAATTCGCAAAAACTTTAAGTCAATAGCTTCAAATAGAACAAAATTGCTTATTTCAGGAAATTTAGAGTATTTTTCAGAATTTTTTTAAAGTATAGTACTCCATTAGATTCCAAATTTAATTTTGGATTTGATAAGCTTCATTTTAAGGCATGAATAAGCATTATTTAAGCATTTTAAGGCAAAAATATCATTTATATTTAGATCGCAAAAAAAATTAATACTTTAGGGTGAATTTTGAAAATTTAAAAAAGAAATGAAAAATTAAAAAAATTAATTTAGAGAAGGAAATATTTTTTTTCATGCTCTAAAATGAAGCTTATCAAATCCAAGATTTAATTTGGAATCTAATGGTATACTGAACTCAAAAAAAGGTTGAATAATTCTCAGAATTTTTAAAAATTAACTATATTTCACCATCAGAAGCTATTGACTTTAAACAGATTTAAAGTCCATAAAAAGGAAATGTGCTCAGAATTAAAAGTCCCTATAAGATCATAAAAAGAGATAAAAAAAGAGAGAGAGAGAGAGGGGGGTCGCGAGGGTCCAAAAAGAGCTAGGCCCCGCATAAAATCGCGAGATTTTAGGGAGAATGGGGGTCGAGAGGGTCAAAGAACACGCGGGCTAGCGTGCTTGGTCGGACACAATAGAGCATTATTGAGTCTGTTTTGGACGTCCAATTCTAATTGGCCTGGACCAAATACTTGATCAACAATATTGTCCGGACAGCACACTCTTTGTGGAACTTTTACCATGTAGTTGCCGTCATACACACGACTTTTACCATCTCCAATTTCCATGAGCCAGTTTTTAAATTCGTGCTCATTTGGATCAGCCCGCACATTCACTGTCAAACTTAGCTTTGTAAATTGAGTCCATAAGGGCGACTTTTTCAGGCACATTAAAATGCTGGACTCTATTGTCTCGTTGTCTGAGACTGGACAACATTGTCGTAAGTCCCCAGTGAGCAACATTACTTTGCCTCCAAATGGTATGTCCGGCAATTGCATGGCGTCTCTTAACAGGCGATCAACGCACTCCAAAATATTACGCGACACCATTGAAGCTTCGTCTACTATGAACAAACTACAGTCTCGAAGTTGTTGAGCTTGAGTCGAATGCATATTGATGTTGCTCACAGACGTTTTAGTTGTCGGAATCGGAATTCTGATCCTGGAATGCATTGTCTGTCCGCCACCGATTAAAAGAGCAGATGCAATTCCAGTGAACGCCGTCGGAATAATAGATAGATTGAGTTGACGTAGACGATGATAAAGCAGCTAAATGCGGAAAAATGTATTAATTATTTGTTTTTATAATATTTTTAAGTTAAATAATTACATAAATGACATAAGTTTTTCCGGTACCACCAGGTCCATCCAAGAAAAAGGACTTGTTCGAAGGTGTCGGATCCCGGTTTAATACGGCTGTCATTATAGTATCAATGACATTCTATAATTGATTTAAAATTGATTACAAAAATAATTATTTAAATTATTAATTAATATATTACCCGTTGCTCGATATTGAGGGTAGACTCAAGATCTTGAATAGCATCGGCATGCTGTTTAGCCGTCATATCGTCTTGGTAGTTAGGCATCTGTCTATGGTGCCAATCATCTCCCCTCTCATCGGGTTCAGGCAAATTGAAATCGGCCAAAGTGCAGCCAAATGTGACCAAAATGGATCTGATATGGTAAAGATAAAATTTATTATATTAAAGTAAATAATTTAATTATTAAATTGACACTTACATCAAGAGCTTTCATATATTTAGTGTCCGCATACTGTTCATTTTGGTAGTCTTCGCTCATTGCTTCACGGAACTCCAACCACAAATCTAACGCACTTGGTCTAATTGGATTATTGTGATATAGCAGCGAAGCGTACAAAAATCGTATATGGGACGGCATCTCAACTCGGAATACCTCACGCATCATATCAGCCCATTGTTGATTATTTTCTACCAGTTGAAGGGCAATTGCAGCATAATTGGTCAATGCCGGAATATACCCTGGTCTTTCCCAAAGAGCTGGCATGAGCAAAAATGGAAACAAGTCAAAGTAAACACTTGGTACATTTTGATCATGAAGCTCGAGCAGCAGTGACAATAATTGAAATTCGTAGGGAATAAATTCAGTAATGTCTTGCTCGAGGACATAGTTAAAAATAGGAAATAAATTATTCTCAAATTTTTCTATTAAAGCCTTGTTTTTTTGGCCAATGTTTCTTATTAGTATTCCAAAAGTTTCAAATAAATAGTGATTAAAGTTTGGTTTGGACGGATTTTTGCTAATGGCATTCAAAATGCTGGTCAATTTGTTTATCAAACCATCCAAATATGGTTCAACTGCTTCCTGCAAAATTATACAAACTCTCATAAATGATTTGATTACATATGCATTTTCGCCAGTAACCGGTTGAAGTAAATTCATTATGTTGGACAACAAATTAGGCATAAATGGCTGCAAATCAGCTGCGGCAAACAAATTCTCTTTGGTGTTGACAGGGTTTTTTAGGGTCAAAATTCTTTCAAGTGCATGACAGGCATAAGTGTGCACAACTGGAATACTACTGGTCATGTACCTGGCCAAGTGTGGCATGACATTGACGAGACATTCCTTTGGCAATTGCTGTCTAAATGTGGAAATGTATCGCATGTCATCGGCTTTGATAACTGGAAAATTGTTGACATCCTGATCGGACAAATCCGGAAGAATAGTTGACTCATAGAATTGAATCACCTCAATTAACTCACTTGTTTTAGTAGCTCCATATTTTTTTGTCTGTCCTTTGAAAGCAAGCGTGGTCACCAAGAACAAAACAACATCTTTTTGTCTCCAATTTTTCTGCGGATTTGCCGCGAACTCTTGCAGCAAGGCATTTATGTAGGCGCTGAAAATAGCTACTATTTGCTTTTCAAATTGAGAGCACAGAGCTTGTTTTTTGAATTATGAAATAAAGAAATACAGTCAATTATCTTCCATGTTTGAAGGCGCTCTAAATAGTTCTAATTTTTCAAATACCTCTGTTTGCTCTGAATTAAAGTCGAAATTTTCTATGAATTCTTCAAAAGTAACTTTTGATATTTTATTCTTATTGAACATATTGATAGACTCCCTATTCTTATTTTCTCTTTGTAATACGTTTCTAGACAATAGCCTTATAATGGTCAGATAATTATTTTCTTTTTTCTTAAAATTTTTTTCTATTTCATTTTTCTCAATAATCAATAATTCCTGAGTATTAATGCTTGTTTTACTATTTGCAGAACTAAATTTTCTTTTCTTAGATGGTTGATAGCTAGTATCATCAGAAGTATTCAAGGTCATGTTCAAATGATTTCTGTTGTTAATAATTAATGAAATGTTGGAACTTAAATTGAAACAATTAATAATATTATTTAGGCGCACATTTTCAATCTTCGTTTTAATAAACAAGTTTTTATAATTTAAATACAAATCTTGAGAACTTAAATTACTGGCTCTATTACAATTTATAATTAACTGATTTGCTATAGAAGTTACATTATTAAAGTTAGGTACATATTGACACAAAATATTTTTTAAAACTAAAGAATTGTTAATTTTTGGTAATGCGTCAATACCCATCTCTCTGAACTCCCTTGCCAGACATTCATAAATTTTTCCACAATTAGATTGGGTTATTTGGGATTCGGTACAAATAGGAGCTAACAAATCTTTTTCGTTTGATTTTTGTAAAAATCCACTAATATTAAACCATGGATTCTGGTCAATGTAATCTAAAAATACTGTCGATGGTACAAACCTTAGAAAAAGAGTAATATGGTAACACAGTTGCTCTAATTTAGCGGCTTCAATCCTGATAATTTTTTGTGTATTATTTTGGATAATCTTTGAATTGTTGTTTTCTAAATCTTGAATCTCCTCTTCGAACAGTTGGCGAATCTATTATTTTTAATCTATAATTTAGTATTAAATGTATGGAATCATTTATATATATTAATCAAAACATCAGTATTAAAACAATTAAATAAATTATTGATGAACTATTATAAATTCTATAAAAAATATACTATATATAAGACAGTATATTATAATGTATATTATATAATGTATAGTATATTATAAACTAATAAAATTATAACTAATATAATTACTAATAAATAATCTTAATTTTATATATATAGATATATATATATATATATATATACTACTTATTTAATTGTAAAAAAAGTGGTAAAACCTTTTGTTATACAATAATGATGTTTTTTTAAAATTAAAATTAATTAAATTTAAATATAAAAAGTTAAAAAGTAATACGATTACTAGTATTATTATTAGTGAATTGAATTTGACGTATATTTTGGGTCTATTTACTGCGGTCTATTTAAGTAAAATCAAAAATTGTTAATTTCAGAATCAGATTCTATATTTCAAATTGCCATTTATGCAATAAGCAAATTTTTTAACTAATTTTATTTATTAAAAATTAAAATCAAAAAAACAATTTGGGGGACATTATCTATCTGTGTCTAGAATCAAATAGAAAATTATACTTTTGTGAATTTTTTCATAACTCCATAAAATTATTCTTCATTATTTATATAATAATTTATAAATTAGCAATATTAAAAATTTTTTTATAAAATGTAATGTATACTGTCTTAGTATAATTTAAGATGATGTAATAAAGCGCTAAAGAGATAATGATTCGAATTTTGTCTTTTTTAAATTAATTTATACTAATTATATTCTAAATAAAATATATAATATATTTGATATATTTTACATATTATGATACATTTTACATATTATGATATATTTTACATATTTGATATATTATATTATAGTATATACTAAATATAAATCTGAAAATATTATACTATATTATATGTATTATATATATATAGTATATTATTATATATATAATATATTAAAGAATTTACATATAATATAATATAATATAATTCTAAGAATATAATTTTTATAAAAATTTTATTACAATTTAAATTACAATGTAATTATATTTTAACTTCAATATTTAGTAAATATTATTACAATATATATTACTAATATTTGAGAGTGATAAAATTATTCGCCAATTTTAATTAAAGTATATTTGTAAAATATTAAATAAAATTAAAAAGTATGTAAATCTACAATTCGCTGTCGATAAGTTGTATAGTATGTGATCTTTGTTATCAGATCATTTAAATTATAGAACAAATGTATGCCGGTTATTCTAATAAACCACTGTTTGAAGATCAACAAATATTATAATTAAAATGACAGTGGTTTATTAGAGTTACCGTTATACATTTGCTCTATAATTAAGAATGATATAATAACAATTAACAATATTTAATTATTTTGATTCCTAAATTGGAACACGCTTTCTGGTTAAACTGTAGTCATGAGTTGATTGCTTAAATTAAAAAATATTTTAGTATTTTTTAAATATAATAATTAATTTTTTTTTATAATTTTACTATTTGAAAAATTGAACAAAGTAGTAGTAGAAATTTGATAGAAATTTGACATTTTTTTTTAAAATAAAAAAGTATGTAAATCTACAATTCGCTGTTGATAAGTTGTATGGAATGTGATCTTTGTTATCAAATCAATTTTAATTATAGACGAATCCATTCCGGTTATTCTAATAAACCACTGTTTAAAATCAACAAATATTATAATTAATATAACAGTGGTTTATTAGAGATACCGGCATACATTTGTTCTATAATTAAGAATGATCTGATAACAATTAACAAAATTTAATTATTTTGATTTCTAAATTGGACCACGCTTTGTGGTTAAACTGTAGTCATGAGTTAATAAAATTTCTCGTGTAATTTTTGATTTAAATAGAGTTGATATAATGTATGTACTATGTAAAATTTGTAATTTTAGGAAATAGTTACTAATATTGTCTTTAATGAATAAAATTATCTAAATTATATTTTAAATAAAAATTATTTAATTGTGTAATTTTAAAATAATTTAAATTTATATTTCTTAAATTTAATTAAAAAATTTTTTTTTAAATAAACTAAAATTAGTAAATTAATGAATATTTAGGCCTAATTTTTAAATATTTTACTTCTTATTGAATAAATTTTAAATGTTTTATTCTTATACAATATATTGTAGTATATATACTATAGATATAATATTAATTATATTGCAACATATTAGAATGTATTTCATATAATATAGTTATATATATAATATAGTAATTTTTATACAATATATTTAAGTAAATAATATAATACCTATAATTAAAATCTAATGGTCTTATTCCCAAATTTTTAGAAATTCAGAAATTTTAGTATACAATTATATAATATATATTATTTACAATATAGTATAATTTAAGATGATGTAATAAAGCGCTTAGGAGATGAAGATTCCAATTTGATCTTTTTTAATTAATTTATCCTGATTATTTTTAAATAAAATATATATTATATTTGATATATTATACATATTATTGTTAGCGGCTTATCACAGTAGTGAGAAGCTGGAATGCTACACAGTCTCTCTGGAGAAAATAATAATTAAAAGTCCTTAGTTTAAGTGTTAGTAACTCAATTGTTGCTAGTAGTTGTTACTTCATTAATAAAATACAATAGAATAAAATACGAAATGTTGCTAAGCCTAATTTATAACTAATAAGAAATACTCTTCGTATAAATAGAACAAGACTTTTAGATAAATGGTGGTGTGTATTCTTAATCTTAAATTTCATAAGGCATATTAATAAATTATTAAAAAAAGCACTTTTAACTCTTTTATTATGAGCACCAACAAGTCGTTGACCGCACGTCAACAAAGTGGCGCTGCGAATCAAAAGCGGCGGGAGAATGGTACCAATCAGAACGCAGCCATCGTATCATTAACTAAAAACATTGGTAAGCGCCCCAGCACTGGTAAGAGAGGACCGGGTAGGCCACCAAAGATCCCGAAGAAAGAAGAAGAAAAGGCAACAGATGCAGTAACTAAAAACATAACAGATCAATTTCAGCAATTGGGTGCCGCACCATCAGTAGTTCCTACCAAGCCAATATTTCAACTGGCCACAATAGAAATGAGGATTTTCAAAGGTTTGGAAGATGATGATTTTGATCAGTGGTTGGATGAATTCGATACCAAAACGCACACACTTGACGACGAAGAGTACCGATTAAAATTGTTCAAGGCATACATAGGTGGTCGAGCCAGAGAATGTCTGGAAGGTTTTAAAGAGCCAGTTAGAGGCTCGTATACAAGCCTTGTTAAGGAGATGCGGAAATTGTTCTGCAAGAGTAATCCGGAACACTACGTGCTCGACTTAGGTAAGGTGAAGCGCGAATCAAACGAATCACTCACTTTTTATGGTTTACGTGTGACCCAAATGTTTGGAAAAGCGTATCCTCAAATACAAGACCCTGCTATCATCGAACAATTGACTCTGGATTATTTCTTGAGAGGACTAAACACCGAAATCTGCGCTATGGTACGAGTGCGAAGACCAAAAGATATACGGGAAGCTATTAGGTTCGCTGAAATTTGCGAAGTGGATAAGGGCAAGGCCAAGAAGGAAGAATTACTAGTCCTTGAAACAACAGAAACTACTAGCGAGAAAGGGGTCGTAGATTCCGACAAATTAAAAACAACAAAGAGCTCAAACTATACGAGTATTCTGGCAAAATTGGACAGCCAAGCGCACCAAGTCAAACAACAGTATGAGCACTTGAAGGGAGAATTCAAGAATTTGAAACAACAGTTGGAATCAACTCCGAGTGTGACAGAACGACATAACCAGCAATTATTGCACATGGCAAGAAATAATCCTGGCATTATAAATCCAGTACAGGTTATGCAACATGATAACCGACGTGATAACAGGCCGCCAAACTATAAATACCGTAACGAAAACTTTAAGTACCGAAATGATAACTACAACTATCGAAATGGTAACTATAAAAACAGTGATGACAGCAACAATAGTCACTACAATAACCATCAAACCAGCAATCAAAACAACCACAATACGCAAGGTAAGCCCTATGTGGGTCCGAACTTTAAACACTTACCCAGGATAAAACGCTGTTACCTTTGCAATCAACCTGGTCACTTAAGAGCCTTCTGTCCGACCAGAAACAGTGATAAGCCTCCTAACTATGCACCACAGTCATCAGCTAATCATTCTTTAAATAATAATAATAACCAAAATAAACAAATAAAATTTTACGAAATTTGCGCGGCAACTTTTTATGACCCTTGTCTGCTCCATCCTCCATTTTACTATATACCCCAAGAAACATCTTTAGAACAAACCTCAGCTCAACTTAATTTTCGGAAGATTGTCTCGTTAAGTTTGCATAAGAACAACCTCATGGAAATACCAGCATCCATTTGGGAAAAGTCTATTTCTAATGTGTTGGATACAGGCGCCAGTAATAACTTCATCAAGACATCAATTGTTGAGAGTCTGCAGTCGTCTTTGCATCCTGTTAAGTTAGTGCTTTTTGATAGTCCATGTGTTGTCCAGCTTGGTGATGAAACCACAGTCACAACTAATCACTACGTGCAACTCCCGATAGAAATTCATCACGATAGGTATCTTACTAACTTGCTTGTAGTTGATAAACTTCCGTATGACTCAGTTCTTGGTATGGACTTCGTACTCAAATTCGACGTTTTAATAAGACCTACAAAGAAAACCATAAGTTTAGACCCCGACTACGATCTATATGATCCGCATCATCAGAATACCGAAGCTTTACAGCTTTACCTATATGAAGATCTATTTCTACCGGCAGGTTGTAACACATTGGCTCTAACCAAAGCCACCAAACAGTACAATAAAAAAGCTTTCGTGTCACAAAATCCATACCTCACAGCTAGATTCCAGTTGTTAGTCGGCAAAGGATTGCTAGCTTATGAAGACCAAATCAGATTGGATGTTACTAACTTTTCTCGAGCAGCTTTGTGTTTACCAAAAGGGACAATAGTGGGCAACCTTCAGACGGTAGACGAAGATGACTTCTACGTAATAGATATGGACTTCTCTGACGGATTAGAGGGTGAATCTAAAGACAAACAATCTGAAGATCGAGATGCTACAGAAAGGACTTCCCGCGAGAAAACAGATGAAGAAAATTTACCAGAAGGGGTCAATCTATCAAACACATGTCTGGAGGGAGACAGACTCAAACTTTGTAAAGAAGTCTTAATCGACTATAAAGAGTTATTCAACAAAAACTTAGGTAATCCAGGAGGTGCTTACAATGTTACCCACTCGATCGATACCAATAACAGCTTCCCAATCAATTCGGCACCCTACCGTGCTGGTGTAAAAGAAAAACAAGTGATTGAGGAACAAATTAGAGATATGCTTGATAAAAAGGTAATTCAGCCATCTAGAAGTCCATGGTCTTCACCGATTATACTCGTAGGCAAGAAGGATGGCAGCATTAGATTCTGCATTGATTACAGAAAGATAAACAAAGTCACAAAACGGGATGTATATCCCATTCCTCGTATTGACGACAGCCTCAATTCACTGGGAAAAGCTAAATTTTTCTCCTCGTTAGATCTTACTTCAGGATACTGGCAAATACCTATGGCTCAAGAAGACAGGGAAAAGACTGCTTTTATAAGTCATTATGGCCTCTACGAATTTCTAGCTATGCCATTCGGTTTGTGCAATGCCCCAGCAACGTTTCAGCGATATATGGATGTTGCCCTTGCTGGTCTTAAATGGATATGTTGTCTTGTTTATCTGGATGACATAATCATTTTCTCTCAGACATTCGAGGAGCACATCAGTCATTTAAAGCTAGTTTTTGATCGAATACGAGCTGCGAATTTGAGAATGAAAGGCTCAAAATGCTCGTTCTTCTGCAAGGAACTGATCTATTTAGGACATCAAGTATCTGCGGAAGGTCTCAGTCCTGATCCAAACAAAATTAAAGCCATTAACAACATAGCGCCACCTAGTAATAAATCCGAATTAAGAAGTTTCTTGGGTCTTTGTGAATATTATCGCAAATTTGTCAAAAATTTTGCAAGGATATCGTCAGAGCTCTATCAATTAACACATGAAAACTCTCTCTTCGAGTGGACATTACATCACCAGGCCATATTTGACGAACTTAAAAGGTTATTCACCTCAGCACCAGTATTGAAGCATCCAAATTTTGACTACCCATTCATAGTGCAATGTGATGCATGCGACAAAGGCTTAGGAGCCGTATTATGTCAGATAATTGAGGGTGTCGAATGCGTTATCCAGTATTCTAGTAGGCCATTACAACCAGCGGAACGAAAGTACCAGTAAGAGAAAAAGAAGCTCTTGCTATACTCTGGGCATGCGAACAATTTCGACCGTTCGTAATTGGAAATAGATTTATTATAGAGACGGATCACGAATCATTAAAATGGTTAATGGAAGCTAAAACACCAGCCAGATTAGTTAGATGGGCACTCAGACTCTCGGAGTTTGACTTTGACGTGCGGTATAAAAAGGGAATTGCTAATGCGAACGCAGACGGGTTGTCCAGGTTAGCAAGTGTGACTGAAGATGCCAAAGCAGATGAGTTATTTCCACTAGAGCCTTATCTATTAGCGCTTAATCGGTCGATTACAGACTCATCGGCTGATCCGTTAGCAAGTATAGACCTAGCGAATGAACAAAAGAAAGACCCATTTTTATATACCATTTACAACACATTGAAAATGAATACTGGCACTGAATATAGCAACAATTTCTGCATAGAGGGTAGAATACTCTGCTATAAGGGGCTTCAAGAGAAACCGGTAGTAGTTATACCACAACAACTTGTGACTACTCTTCTTGACTATTATCATTCAAGTTATTTATCTCATGTGGGTAGGGATAAGATGTTCCAAAATTTAAGAAAAAAATTTTACTGGGCAGGAATGTATAAGGATATCCGGAGGTGGGTACAAGCATGTATAACTTGTAACAAAGTGAAACCTTTCCAACCTAGACAGCACGGATTGTTAAACCCAATCAAAACATCATATCCTTTTGAAATTGTGGGGATAGATATTCTTGGTCCCTTAAAAACAACAAAGAGGGGAAACAAATACATACTAGTGTTCATTGATTATTTTACTAATTGGGTGGAAGCGTGTCCTTTGAAAACTCTTGAAGCTGAAGAGGTTGCCGTCAAATTTTATAAAGAAATCATAACCAGACATGGATGTCCATCAAAAGTCTTAACAGATCAAGGTACTCAGTTTACGTCTAAACTTTTTAAACAACTTTGTGAGAAGTTTCAAATCCATAAACTTGAGGCCAGTTCCAAGCATCCGCAAACGAATGGTAAGACAGAGCGTTTTATTAGGTTTTTATCCAATGCTTTAGCAACGGTAATAAAAAAGATCAAAGTGATTGGGATGAGCTAATTGATGATTGTTTGCTTGCATATCGGGTGACCATAAACCACACCATTCAAGAAAGTCCATTCTTCCTGTTATACGGACGGGATGCAGTATTACCAGGAGATTTAGTGTTTGGAGTACCAAGAGATACAGATCCGGATGAATCAGATGATAAGTTGGAGTACAAGGTCAAATTGTTAAATCGTCTGAAAAACAGTTACGAGATGATAGAACTGAAATACGAAAAGCAAATGAATTACTACAAAGAAAGCTATGATAAGACACATAAATCAGTTTGTTTTGATATTGGGGCTCAAGTCATGGTTTATTGGCCTGTGCCAAAGAAAGGATACACACAAAAACTGCTACCAAAATGGCAAGGGCCTTACTGAATAGTTGAGAAGCTAGGGCCGGTTACGTATCGAATAGAAAGGGATGGCAAAACAATTGCAATTCATGTACAAAGATTAAGATTATACCAAGCATTCGACGAATAATCAGAGGGTCCGAGGAGTATTTCGGTTATAGGGAATTAGGTTTAGCGCAGAATTCCTTGGTTTAATGGTAACAAAGTTTTTAGGGCGCTGGATCCGGCAGACCTAGTTGATGCGTCAACTATGGTAAACGAATGCAGTATGCCTTCGGTAGTGGACTACGAACAGCTACCTTCCCCCAAAGGGTCGGATCATTTAGTTACTTGTAACTAAACCCAAAAATCTAAAAAAAACACTGTGTTTATATCGAATATTCAATTTTTATTACATGGTCTAAAACTAGAGGTTTGACTTTTGGTACGTCTCTTAAAATTAAAAAAAAAATTCTATTTAGAAAAATATTTTTCTTTATTTTAATTATTGGTACGTCTCTTAAAATTAAAAAAAAAAAAAGATTTTTGTCGATTTAAAATTGATTTAAAATTAAAAAACTAGTGTTTGGTACTGTACTAAAAATTAGAATGTAACGATATTTTTCAATTTTTTTAGTCACGTTGAAACAAATCATAAAAAACAACTCTTAACTATTTTGAGCCGAACCTTTTCTTCTCTAAATTCTTTTTTTTCAAATTTTTTTTTCATTTTTATAAAAATGCAATCGGATCAACGTTTTAATGAAGATGATGATGTTGTCATTGAATCACCAACTTCTCCGAATAAATCAGCAAGATCCACTAGAACTCGATTCACTCTGAAGTTTAAAGCAAAAGTCCTTGATTATTATCACAGCGTTAAAAGTCAAAACAAGACGGCCAAACTGTTTGATATCCATCGAGAAAACATAATAAAATGGTTAAAAATTGAACCTAAAATTCGAGCTGCTTTGCTTAAAACTCAAAGATGTAACGTCCCATGTTGCAAAGACAGATCTTACTATCCGGTTATGGAAGATCACTTATATACATGGATTAGAACGACCAGAGACAAAGGTATTTGTTTAAGCATGAACGCAATCAGGATGAAAGCTATGGAGCTGTACCGTGAATGTTATCTCAATACTTTTGAATCGAACAGAGAGTTCAAAGCATCTGCTGGGTGGTACACAAATTTTCTATCTAGGAAAAAATTAGTTACCCGGCGAATTACGACAAAAGGTCGAGACTTACCTACAAACACCCTCTCAATCCTTAGACAATTTTTTACAGATTGTCAAAATATCGTTAATGCTCCAAATTTCTCGCCCGAAAAAATCTTTAACATGGATGAAACATGCATCTATCTTGATGCCCCTTCAAATTACACAATTGAAGTTAAAGGAGCCAAGCGTGTTAAAGCTAATACAACAGGCTCAGAGAGGACTCGGTTGTCAGCTTTATTTACAGCCTCAGCTAAACCCGAGAAGTTACCGGTAATGATTTTAGTACCAAGAAAAGAACTACTAAAAGACTTTATTCCCCCCGAAAACACGGTTATCGTTTATAAAACAGGAGCAACGTTCAACGAAGAAACTATTATTGAACATAAAAATAGAATATTTACGAGTTACATGTTAACAAATAATATCAGTGATGTCACATTGTTGCTCGATAGTGCAAAATGCCATCAAACCCGTAAAGTTCAAGATGAGTACAATGGAGAAAACATTAATTTGATGTTCATACCTCCCCGAATGACCAATTTGGTTCAGCCCGCAGACGTCTCATGGTTTGCTTCCATTAAAAATGAGTACCATAAAAAATGGAATGAGTGGTTTTTACACACAGACAAAACATTTACACGTTTTGGTAATATGAAGTCTCCCGGGTACGCTACTTGTATTCAGTGGATCTCAAAAATTTGGGAAGATTTTGATCTTCAACTAATCCAGAATAGTTTTCATCACTGTGGGATTCTATCACAGTTTAATCTTCACAAAACTTTAGAATTTATTCTAAAGAACAACACAATAATAAACGATTATATTGATAACCTATACGAAGCCGATGAAATCGACGTCTTTAGTACTGAACATAATGAGGTATTCGATATCCCTGCCGACACTAGTTCAGATCAAATTAGTATCGATGACAATACTCCGTCTTTTACCAGTAACCCTACAGTGGTAGAAAATCAAATTTTAAACGTCGATCATTCTATGATGAACAATAATTTAAACTCAAGTCTTGGTCTTGGCTCCTCTAGTTCAACTCAAACTAACCAGGCTGCTTTGCATATTAGTCAAGGATTAAACTTGAATCATCAAAATCAAAATATAGAAAATAGCCTTCAAGGCTTTAGTGCTCCATCTCCTCCAGAGTATTTAACTTATCATACCCTACAGACTGTTCAGGCTAGGCCTCCATTAGTCGATTATAACAACAATATTCAATCTGGGGATAACTATAATTTTTATCACCCAAATCAATACTTTGCTAAAAATTTTGACAATAGAACACACTCACATTTACGCTTAGTTTACAATAACATGTATCAACCAAGCTCTCTCTGGAACGAGAGTACTCCAAATTATGTGCAGTTACCACAACCTAATCAAACGCATGTTATGTTTCAACCTAGCCCGACTCAGGTAATTTTAAACGAGGAAACCCCAAGGACAACGCGTCAAACAACTAAATCAAGGAATAATAATTCAGCTGCTATTCACACCCCACAAACTGCTCCTAAAAGACCACGTGGGAGACCAAGAAAGAATGTAAACAAAGAAAACATTAATTGACTATATAATTAATTTATTTCGATCTTTTTTCTAATTTTTAGTACAGTACCAAACACTAGTTTTTTAATTTTAAATCAATTTTAAATCGACAAAAATCTTTTTTTTTTTTTAATTTTAAGAGACGTACCAATAATTAAAATAAAGAAAAATATTTTTCTAAATAGAATTTTTTTTTTAATTTTAAGAGACGTACCAAAAGTCAAACCTCTAGTTTTAGACCATGTAATAAAAATTGAATATTCGATTTAAACACAGTGTTTATTTTAGATTTTTGGGTTTAGTTACAAGTAACTAAATGAGAGTAAGTTATAACATGGGCGAGATGGTACTTGTTACATGTAACAACTTAAAAAATCCGATTTAGTTACATGTACTAAGTTTCGAGAATTTACGGTATATTCTATAATTAATTTTATAAAATACAATATATAATATATATTATACAATATAAATTATATTAAATAGGTATATTATAATAAATATAATAGAGTATTTTATTTTCACATTTATGTTCAGTTTATACTATAATATAATATAGTATGTATAATATATCAAATATAATATATATTTTATTTAAGATATACTAAGGATAAATTAATTTAAAAAAGACAAAATTCGAATCATCATCTCCTGGGCGCTTTGTTATATCATCTTAAATTATACTATAGACAGTATACATTACATTTTATTAAATTTAAAGATCCTATAAAATATAACATTTTAAATATATGTCGTGTAAAATAAGCAAAATAATTTATTTTGCTAAAATGATAATAATTTAAGTAAAAATAATACGTTTTTTTTTAGTTTAATAGAATGATCAATTCTATAATCTTGTTTTAATAAAATAATAAGAACTTTAACAAAATACAAATTTATTTAGTAAAATAAAAAATTAAAGTCGTAACAATTTAATAAAAATAATTATAAAAAATAAATTTTACTTTTCTTGAAATTGATTTATACATTGACTATCAGCTTTATTTTTGTGACATTTAGAATTACAAAATACCCCATTCTTTTAACATGTACAATTGCGCTCACATTTGCCACTACAATTGCATTTTAAAAACCCTTGGCCCCCCTGATATTGAATGAAGCCCGTTAATTTCCCTTAACGAACGTTCTTTTGTCAAATATAAAGCCTCAAATTTAAGCAATTTCTGTTTACAAATAGAAAACATGTTTCTAGAAAACCAACCTGAGATAATACCATGCTTTGTGGCTAATTGATAGTTCATGTGGGAATTATTTATTTTTAGTATATACGCTAGGATGTTTGAAGGATCAGCAGGCCCTCTATCTACATCTGGTACTGGTACTTGAACAGTATCACCATCCAAAGCCTCCCCTAACTTATTGATATGTTGTTGGGCCATTTTTTCAGCAGCGTTCCTTAAGTTTGCATTACAACTTTGTTGTATATCAGCCATTTTTATCGCATTAGCCTCAAAACAAGGTATTTTAGAACTTGGTCCCTCATAAACTTCAATTTCCTTATCCTTATCCTCTAATTCTTGCTCCTTACGTTTTTTCCCCCTTTTCACACCCTCATTTACCTCAATAGGTGCTTCATCAATATCATCATCTATTTCTTCTATTTCATTTTGTTCAACTTCGTCATCACCATTACCAACTAACAATTTTTCTATGTCTTCAATAATCTTAATTATAATAATTAATAATTGATTTTTACCTTTTTTTTTTCTTAGATAAATTACTTGTATTTGTTCACTCAATTTTTTTTGTGTAATCAACTAATAATAAATTGACAGCTGTTACATAATTAATTAATTATCATAAAAATTATTAAAAATTACTTGTTGTAATTCTTCTTCACTTGACAAATTAGCTAACAAATCTTTTGGTAAAGCTGAACTACCGAGTCCACAATTCATTTCTTTACCGAATGTGGCAAAAAAAGGGGTACAATTAATAGTACTATGATACGAATTGTTTTTAGCCATTTGTACGAACTTTAGACCAAGTTCCCAATTCTTAGAATTATTCTCCTTCATCCACAGTCTTAACATTGATTTAACGTCAGCATTCGCTCTTTCAACAGAGCCCTGAGACTGTGGATGTCTTGGTTTACCATGCACAATTATCATGTCGGCCCATATCTTCTTCAACTCTTCAATTACCTTAGCAACGAATTCACGGCCATTGTCCATTTGTAAAATAAATGGGGCACCTATGAACGTAAAAATCTCTACTAACCTTAGCGCTACCCCTCTAGCACATTTAGAGGTAAGTGGACATAAAAATGTTAATTTATTGTGATGGTCCTGGTAATGCATTATCCACTTATAGACCCCATCTGGCATCGATTGAAAATCCATTAAGTCCAATTGTCCCCGATGCATGAAACCATTTGAAACGATCGGCTTGACAACAACTTTTTTGCTACCACTTTTTGTATTTTTCTCTTGACAACCAACACAAAACTCGATGTTTGCTTTGACGAATTTGAGTGTTACATTTGCAAAATGCTTCTTTACTTCCTTTAAGGTTTTATGAATACCACCATGGCCAACAGTTTTATGATACTTATCAATTTCGTCAAATAACTCTTCGAACGCACAAATGTATTTGACTAAGTTATCTTCTTCATCTAATTTCGCTAAACGATTAACTCCACCAATTTCGATTACTTTGAATGCTTGAAATAAATTGTAAATCTTCATTTCTTTGGTACCTGGATTCGAACGATTTGTAACGATTTGTTCGATTTTATTTTTGACGTCGTCTTGTGTGTAAACCATTCTCGAATTTTTTAAACATTGTTCGACGAATTTATAAAAACGGGTCTTGTGTTCGATTATATTGTCCATTTTAAGTTATTTTGAAATTAAAATTTTTTCTAGTTAAATAAGGATAATTTATTTTTTTAATTTTAGTAAATAAAAGACGAATACAATTATTTAAGTAAAACACATAGCAAATTTTAGTTAAATCATATTTATTTTTTTTATTTTACTTAAACGATCACTTTTTTTCATTTTTTAGCAAAATAAATTATTTTGCTTATTTTACACGACATATATGTACTTTATATTACTATACCATTTTATTCAAATAATAAATATTTTTATTAGATAAAAAATATTTTTTTATTCAAATTACAAATATTAAACCAAAAATATTATAAAAAAAAAAAAAAAAAAATTTTTACCAAATTAATTTATTAATCGACGCGTTTCGACCAAAATGGCCTTCTTCAGGATCTAAAATGACTAGTATTTTAAGAAAAGTTAATTAATTACCCAATAAAATAAAATAAAAAATAAGAAATAAAAAAAATTTTTTTGAAATATAGAAAATTGAAATTTTTCAACATAAAATTACATAATTTTATAGAGTAGTATTTAATAAGAAATTATTCTTTATAAATTATAATAGCAAAAAAGTTTATACAATTTTAAACTAATTTCAATATTTTATTTACATTATTATAACATTTTATATATATGTACTTTATATTACTATACCATTTTATTTCATTTACTTAATATATAAAGATGCTTATCATTAAGCTATTTTTAAATTATATTCTATAATTTATTTTATAAGATACAATATATAATATATATATATTACAGCATAAATTAATTTAAATAGGTATAAAATAAAATATAAAATATAGTATATTATTTTCAGATTTATATTTAGTATATACTATAATATAATATAATGTTGACGTGCGGTCAACGACTTGTTGGTGCTCATAATAAAAGAGTTAAAAGTGCTTTTTTTAATAATTTATTAATATGCCTTATGAAATTTAAGATTAAGAATACACACCACCATTTATCTAAAAGTCTTGTTCTATTTATACGAAGAGTATTTCTTATTAGTTATAAATTAGGCTTAGCAACATTTCGTATTTTATTCTATTGTATTTTATTAATGAAGTAACAACTACTAGCAACAATTGAGTAACTAACACTTAAACTAAGGACTTTTAATTATTATTTTCTCCAGAGAGACTGTGTAGCATTCCAGCTTCTCACTACTGTGATAAGCCGCTAACACACTCCCTCTTGTTTTAAACAGCAATGTCCTCATTGCTTCACCAATTGCCAATCTTGCAATTATTTTTTCGAATTTTTAGCTATGCCATTCGGTTTGTGCAATGCCCCAGCAACGTTTCAGCGATATATGGATGTTGCCCTTGCTGGTCTTAAATGGATATGTTGTCTTGTTTATCTGGATGACATAATCATTTTCTCTCAGACATTCGAGGAGCACATCAGTCATTTAAAGCTAGTTTTTGATCGAATACGAGCTGCGAATTTGAGAATGAAAGGCTCAAAATGCTCGTTCTTCTGCAAGGAACTGATCTATTTAGGACATCAAGTATCTGCGGAAGGTCTCAGTCCTGATCCAAACAAAATTAAAGCCATTAACAACATAGCGCCACCTAGTAATAAATCCGAATTAAGAAGTTTCTTGGGTCTTTGTGAATATTATCGCAAATTTGTCAAAAATTTTGCAAGGATATCGTCAGAGCTCTATCAATTAACACATGAAAACTCTCTCTTCGAGTGGACATTACATCACCAGGCCATATTTGACGAACTTAAAAGGTTATTCACCTCAGCACCAGTATTGAAGCATCCAAATTTTGACTACCCATTCATAGTGCAATGTGATGCATGCGACAAAGGCTTAGGAGCCGTATTATGTCAGATAATTGAGGGTGTCGAATGCGTTATCCAGTATTCTAGTAGGCCATTACAACCAGCGGAACGAAAGTACCAGTAAGAGAAAAAGAAGCTCTTGCTATACTCTGGGCATGCGAACAATTTCGACCGTTCGTAATTGGAAATAGATTTATTATAGAGACGGATCACGAATCATTAAAATGGTTAATGGAAGCTAAAACACCAGATTAGTTAGATGGGCACTCAGACTCTCGGAGTTTGACTTTGACGTGCGGTATAAAAAGGGAATTGCTAATGCGAACGCAGACGGGTTGTCCAGGTTAGCAAGTGTGACTGAAGATGCCAAAGCAGATGAGTTATTTCCACTAGAGCCTTATCTATTAGCGCTTAATCGGTCGATTACAGACTCATCGGCTGATCCGTTAGCAAGTATAGACCTAGCGAATGAACAAAAGAAAGACCCATTTTTATATACCATTTACAACACATTGAAAATGAATACTGGCACTGAATATAGCAACAATTTCTGCATAGAGGGTAGAATACTCTGCTATAAGGGGCTTCAAGAGAAACCGGTAGTAGTTATACCACAACAACTTGTGACTACTCTTCTTGACTATTATCATTCAAGTTATTTATCTCATGTGGGTAGGGATAAGATGTTCCAAAATTTAAGAAAAAAATTTTACTGGGCAGGAATGTATAAGGATATCCGGAGGTGGGTACAAGCATGTATAACTTGTAACAAAGTGAAACCTTTCCAACCTAGACAG
Organism: Brachionus asplanchnoidis; assembly: GCA_025491095.1. NCBI lineage: Eukaryota > Metazoa > Rotifera > Eurotatoria > Ploima > Brachionidae > Brachionus > Brachionus asplanchnoidis. The sequence continues at coordinate 2,256,319 of JAILYF010000027.1, read as the reverse complement.
CACGGATTGTTAAACCCAATCAAAACATCATATCCTTTTGAAATTGTGGGGATAGATATTCTTGGTCCCTTAAAAACAACAAAGAGGGGAAACAAATACATACTAGTGTTCATTGATTATTTTACTAATTGGGTGGAAGCGTGTCCTTTGAAAACTCTTGAAGCTGAAGAGGTTGCCGTCAAATTTTATAAAGAAATCATAACCAGACATGGATGTCCATCAAAAGTCTTAACAGATCAAGGTACTCAGTTTACGTCTAAACTTTTTAAACAACTTTGTGAGAAGTTTCAAATCCATAAACTTGAGGCCAGTTCCAAGCATCCGCAAACGAATGGTAAGACAGAGCGTTTTATTAGGTTTTTATCCAATGCTTTAGCAACGGTAATAAAAAAAGATCAAAGTGATTGAGATGAGCTAATTGATGATTGTTTGCTTGCATATCGGGTGACCATAAACCACACCATTCAAGAAAGTCCATTCTTCCTGTTATACGGACGGGATGCAGTATTACCAGGAGATTTAGTGTTTGGAGTACCAAGAGATACAGATCCGGATGAATCAGATGATAAGTTGGAGTACAAGGTCAAATTGTTAAATCGTCTGAAAAACAGTTACGAGATGATAGAACTGAAATACGAAAAGCAAATGAATTACTACAAAGAAAGCTATGATAAGACACATAAATCAGTTTGTTTTGATATTGGGGCTCAAGTCATGGTTTATTGGCCTGTGCCAAAGAAAGGATACACACAAAAACTGCTACCAAAATGGCAAGGGCCTTACTGAATAGTTGAGAAGCTAGGGCCGGTTACGTATCGAATAGAAAGGGATGGCAAAACAATTGCAATTCATGTACAAAGATTAAGATTATACCAAGCATTCGACGAATAATCAGAGGGTCCGAGGAGTATTTCGGTTATAGGGAATTAGGTTTAGCGCAGAATTCCTTGGTTTAATGGTAACAAAGTTTTTAGGGCGCTGGATCCGGCAGACCTAGTTGATGCGTCAACTATGGTAAACGAATGCAGTATGCCTTCGGTAGTGGACTACGAACAGCTACCTTCCCCAAAGGGTCGGATCAGGCGTACCACAAGAGACCGAAGACGGTGAGTAACACCCAGTCCGCGAGCCTGGCATGCCACCGTAGGAGACATAGCTGCAATTCGTAAAAAAAAAAAAAAAAAAAAAAAAAAAAAATAATTGCAAGATTGGCAATTGGTGAAGCAATGAGGACATTGCTGTTTAAAACAAGAGGGAGTGTGTTAGCGGCTTATCACAGAAGTGAGAAGCTGGAATGCTACACAGTCTCTCTGGAGAAAATAATAATTAAAAGTCCTTAGTTTAAGTGTTAGTAACTCAATTGTTGCTAGTAGTTGTTACTTCATTAATAAAATACAATAGAATAAAATACGAAATGTTGCTAAGCCTAATTTATAACTAATAAGAAATACTCTTCGTATAAATAGAACAAGACTTTTAGATAAATGGTGCTGTGTATTCTTAATCTTAAATTTCATAAAGCATATTAATAAATTATTAAAAAAAGCACTTTTAACTCTTTTATTATGAGCACCAACAAGTCGTTGACCGCACGTCAACATTATATTATATTATAGTATATACTAAATATAAATCTGAAAATAATATACTATATTTTATATTTTATTTTATACCTATTTAAATTAATTTATGCTGTAATATATATATATTATATATTGTATCTTATAAAATAAATTATAGAATATAATTTAAAAATAGCTTAATGATAAGCATCTTTATATATTAAGTAAATGAAATAAAATGGTATAGTAATATAAAGTACATATATATAAAATGTTATAATAATGTAAATAAAATATTGAAATTAGTTTAAAATTGTATAAACTTTTTTGCTATTATAATTTATAAAGAATAATTTCTTATTAAATACTACTCTATAAAATTATGTAATTTTATGTTGAAAAATTTCAATTTTCTATATTTCAAAAAAATTTTTTTTATTTCTTATTTTTTATTTTATTTTATTGGGTAATTAATTAACTTTTCTTAAAATACTAGTCATTTTAGATCCTGAAGAAGGCCATTTTGGTCGAAACGCGTCGATTAATAAATTAATTTGGTAAAAATTTTTTTTTTTTTTTTTTATAATATTTTTGGTTTAATATTTGTAATTTGAATAAAAAAATATTTTTTATCTAATAAAAATATTTATTATTTGAATAAAATGGTATAGTAATATAAAGTACATATATGTCGTGTAAAATAAGCAAAATAATTTATTTTGCTAAAAAATGAAAAAAAGTGATCGTTTAAGTAAAATAAAAAAAATAAATATGATTTAACTAAAATTTGCTATGTGTTTTACTTAAATAATTGTATTCGTCTTTTATTTACTAAAATTAAAAAAATAAATTATCCTTATTTAACTAGAAAAAATTTTAATTTCAAAATAACTTAAAATGGACAATATAATCGAACACAAGACCCGTTTTTATAAATTCGTCGAACAATGTTTAAAAAATTCGAGAATGGTTTACACACAAGACGACGTCAAAAATAAAATCGAACAAATCGTTACAAATCGTTCGAATCCAGGTACCAAAGAAATGAAGATTTACAATTTATTTCAAGCATTCAAAGTAATCGAAATTGGTGGAGTTAATCGTTTAGCGAAATTAGATGAAGAAGATAACTTAGTCAAATACATTTGTGCGTACGAAGAGTTATTTGACGAAATTGATAAGTATCATAAAACTGTTGGCCATGGTGGTATTCATAAAACCTTAAAGGAAGTAAAGAAGCATTTTGCAAATGTAACACTCAAATTCGTCAAAGCAAACATCGAGTTTTGTGTTGGTTGTCAAGAGAAAAATACAAAAAGTGGTAGCAAAAAAGTTGTTGTCAAGCCGATCGTTTCAAATGGTTTCATGCATCGGGGACAATTGGACTTAATGGATTTTCAATCGATGCCAGATGGGGTCTATAAGTGGATAATGCATTACCAGGACCATCACAATAAATTAACATTTTTATGTCCACTTACCTCTAAATGTGCTAGAGGGGTAGCGCTAAGGTTAGTAGAGATTTTTACGTTCATAGGTGCCCCATTTATTTTACAAATGGACAATGGCCGTGAATTCGTTGCTAAGGTAATTGAAGAGTTGAAGAAGATATGGGCCGACATGATAATTGTGCATGGTAAACCAAGACATCCACAGTCTCAGGGCTCTGTTGAAAGAGCGAATGCTGACGTTAAATCAATGTTAAGACTGTGGATGAAGGAGAATAATTCTAAGAATTGGGAACTTGGTCTAAAGTTCGTACAAATGGCTAAAAACAATTCGTATCATAGTACTATTAATTGTACCCCTTTTTTTGCCACATTCGGTAAAGAAATGAATTGTGGACTCGGTAGTTCAGCTTTACCAAAAGATTTGTTAGCTAATTTGTCAAGTGAAGAAGAATTACAACAAGTAATTTTTAATAATTTTTATGATAATTAATTAATTATGTAACAGCTGTCAATTTATTATTAGTTGATTACACAAAAAAAATTGGGTGAACAAATACAAGTAATTTATCTAAGAAAAAAAAAAGGTAAAAATCAATTATTAATTATTATAATTAAGATTATTGAAGACATAGAAAAATTGTTAGTTGGTAATGGTGATGACGAAGTTGAACAAAATGAAATAGAAGAAATAGATGATGATATTGATGAAGCACCTATTGAGGTAAATGAGGGTGTGAAAAGGGGGAAAAAACGTAAGGAGCAAGAATTAGAGGATAAGGATAAGGAAATTGAAGTTTATGAGGGACCAAGTTCTAAAATACCTTGTTATGAGGCTAATAAATCAATTTCAAGAAAAGTAAAATTTATTTTTTATAATTATTTTTATTAAATTGTTACGACTTTAATTTTTTATTTTACTAAATAAATTTGTATTTTGTTAAAGTTCTTATTATTTTATTAAAACAAGATTATAGAATTGATCATTCTATTAAACTAAAAAAAAACGTATTATTTTTACTTAAATTATTATCATTTTAGCAAAATAAATTATTTTGCTTATTTTACACGACATATATTTAAAATGTTATATTTTATAGGATCTTTAAATTTAATAAAATGTAATGTATACTGTCTATAGTATAATTTAAGATGATATAACAAAGCGCCCAGGAGATGATGATTCGAATTTTGTCTTTTTTAAATTAATTTATCCTTAGTATATCTTAAATAAAATATATATTATATTTGATATATTATACATACTATATTATATTATAGTATAAACTGAACATAAATGTGAAAATAAAATACTCTATTATATTTATTATAATATACCTATTTAATATAATTTATATTGTATAATATATATTATATATTGTATTTTATAAAATTAATTATAGAATATACCGTAAATTCTCGAAACTTAGTACATGTAACTAAATCGGATTTTTTAAGTTGTTACATGTAACAAGTACCATCTCGCCCATGTTATAACTTACTCTCATTTAGTTACTTGTAACTAAACCCAAAAATCTAAAATAAACACTGTGTTTAAATCGAATATTCAATTTTTATTACATGGTCTAAAACTAGAGGTTTGACTTTTGGTACGTCTCTTAAAATTAAAAAAAAAATTCTATTTAGAAAAATATTTTTCTTTATTTTAATTATTGGTACGTCTCTTAAAATTAAAAAAAAAAAAAGATTTTTGTCGATTTAAAATTGATTTAAAATTAAAAAACTAGTGTTTGGTACTGTACTAAAAATTAGAAAAAAGATCGAAATAAATTAATTATATAGTCAATTAATGTTTTCTTTGTTTACATTCTTTCTTGGTCTCCCACGTGGTCTTTTAGGAGCAGCTTTTGGGGTGTGAATAGCAGCTGAATTATTATTCCTTGATTTAGTTGTTTGACGCGTTGTCCTTGGGGTTTCCTCGTTTAAAATTACCTGAGTCGGGCTAGGTTGAAACATAACATGCGTTTGATTAGGTTGTGGTAACTGCACATAATTTGGAGTACTCTCGTTCCAGAGAGAGCTTGGTTGATACATGTTATTGTAAACTAAGCGTAAATGTGAGTGTGTTCTATTGTCAAAATTTTTAGCAAAGTATTGATTTGGGTGATAAAAATTATAGTTATCCCCAGATTGAATATTGTTGTTATAATCGACTAATGGAGGCCTAGCCTGAACAGTCTGTAGGGTATGATAAGTTAAATACTCTGGAGGAGATGGAGCACTAAAGCCTTGAAGGCTATTTTCTATATTTTGATTTTGATGATTCAAGTTTAATCCTTGACTAATATGCAAAGCAGCCTGGTTAGTTTGAGTTGAACTAGAGGAGCCAAGACCAAGACTTGAGTTTAAATTATTGTTCATCATAGAATGATCGATGTTTAAAATTTGATTTTCTACCACTGTAGGGTTACTGGTAAAAGACGGAGTATTGTCATCGATACTAATTTGATCTGAACTAGTGTCGGCAGGGATATCGAATACCTCATTATGTTCAGTACTAAAGACGTCGATTTCATCGGCTTCGTATAGGTTATCAATATAATCGTTTATTATTGTGTTGTTCTTTAGAATAAATTCTAAAGTTTTGTGAAGATTAAACTGTGATAGAATCCCACAGTGATGAAAACTATTCTGGATTAGTTGAAGATCAAAATCTTCCCAAATTTTTGAGATCCACTGAATACAAGTAGCGTACCCGGGAGACTTCATATTACCAAAACGTGTAAATGTTTTGTCTGTGTGTAAAAACCACTCATTCCATTTTTTATGGTACTCATTTTTAATGGAAGCAAACCATGAGACGTCTGCGGGCTGAACCAAATTGGTCATTCGGAGAGGTATGAACATCAAATTAATGTTTTCTCCATTGTACTCATCTTGAACTTTACGGGTTTGATGGCATTTTGCACTATCGAGCAACAATGTGACATCACTGATATTATTTGTTAACATGTAACTCGTAAATATTCTATTTTTATGTTCAATAACCCAGTGACATGCATTAACGAAAAAAAAACGAAATTTTTCGAAAAAAGCACAATTTTTCGAAAAGCTTCGAATTCTCTTCGAAAATGTTCTTATTTGTCTCGAAGAATAATTTTTTTTTTTAATTGATTAAAAAAAAGAGTGAATAAAATTTACAATTTAAATAAAATTTTTGTTTTTAATCAGTTAGTTTAATTATTATTATTATTATTATTTTTAAATATTTTTAACTTTTTGAGATTTTTTTTAAAATTATTACTTATTAAACTTTTTATTATTTATTTTTAATTTATATTTTATAAAATCATAAAAAATAAGAGTGTTGTCTTAGAGTTCCAGATTTGTAGTCAAAGTATTTAAAATTAAAATTTAATATATTTGTAAAATTTTTAATTTTTTCTTTCATTGACCCAACATTTTCGAATACAATTATAGTTTTATTGTTCACTATTTTTTTCTTTATCTGTGACGTGTTTATAAGCCTTTCAAGATTAAAATAGTAAATAATTATTACACATCTGCTTTTAAAGACTGAATGCATAAAAAAAATAAAAATAACAATTGAATTTTTATTTAGCAAATTAAAACAATCTTTTTGATTAAAAAAAACTTTTTGATTTTTCTATCCCAAAAAAAGAGTCATCTGTTATTTCAAAAATTCGGCTTTTTAGAAAAACATCTGTTATTTAAAATTAAGGATAATTGACTTGATTCTTTGAACAGTTTGAATTATCATACTTATGCTATTTGTGATTATGATAATTATGCTAAATAATTATGGAAAAAAACAAAGGTCGTGAACTCGACAGTCCTTATTTGATTTAAACTCTTATTTACGATTGAGTAAAAAAAGATTTTACTTTATGATTTAAAATTAAATTAGATAGTTTTCTAATCATCTAAGTCAGTCAGTCATACATTTTTGAAAAAATATATTAAATTAAAAACAATTTTTTTTACATTTAGACTTTTATAAACAAATTTAGAAACAAAGAAGTGTTTAACAAGGTGATCCAACTAGATTAATTAAAATACCAAACGATTTTTACGAATCGAGTTTGACGTGTGAGTTCAATACATAAACAAAAAATAACCTTTGTTGTCAATTTCCCATTTAAGGTTAGTTTTTTATTAAAAAAAATAAATATTTTTTTAAAAGCTTTATTTATAATCTCGTAATTTATAAATTAAAATCCCAAATTTTTTTATTATTATCAGAATTTTTAAACATGAAAAAATTTAGGAGAAACTATTTATCAATTGATTCAAAGCAATAATTTCTTCTAAAAGGTTTCCTCCTATAAATGAAAAGGTAAAACAGGGTAAAATAAATTACCAATTATCCAATCTAGATAATGATGTTTTATTAGATCACTCAACATCAAATAAAGATGAGAATATTGATGAACCACATTTAAAACGACGATCACGAAAATTTTAAAGACACAGAAAGAAAGTTGTCCGAAAGGGATTCTTTAATTTTGGATTTAAAGAACCAACTAAGAGATGAAAAGAAAAAAAATCTAAACCTGGAACAGCAAATAGAAATGTTCAAAGAATTTTCAAGTGAATTTTTGTTTATTAAAATATTATTTTTAATTTAAAGAAAGATTTAAATTTTGGATTGGTGGTATTAAACATGCCTATTTTCAACGGTTGAATTAACAAGAAAAAAATTTATTTATAGGGTAAAATTTTTAGTTAACTTTATTGATGCTTTTTATTTAGGAAGAAAAAAGAAAAATCTCATCTCTTTAGCTATTTCCATTAAAATCAAAATATTTTTGATAAGCAAAGATTTGTTTTTTGAATAAAATAAAAACAAAATAAATTTAGCAAAATAAAAAAAAAATATATAGTTTAAGCTAATTAAATTAACTATTTAGAATGTTAATTTATTCATTATTTAGTCATTTTATTTTATGCACAAGTCCAAAATTAAAAGCTAAAAAAAAAATAAAAATTAAAAAAAAGATGATGACACAAATTTAAAATTAGATCAAACTTTGTTCAACAATTTGACAAAGTTGTCAATTCAAGTTTTGAAATATATTTGCTCAGAAAAAGACCGTGACGAGGTAAGAAAGTTTGGAAACACTTCGGGACAAATTCTGATACATGAAGACTATCCTGGAAAATTTATGAGCTTGAATTTGAATAATAGAGTAGAAATAATGATAGGTAAGCAAAAAAATGCTGAGTTTATATTTCGAACTATGGCAAAATCACTCGTTTCTGATGTAGATATATGGGCTAAAAGCAATGGAAAAACAATGATTGAAAAATTTACCGAGTTAAGTGCAGCTCGAGGTATTAACAAAATTTACATTTTTATTAAACTATTCATCTAATGTTTAATAAAGATTTCTTACTTTCAAAAAATGTCAGTCTAACTGAATCAAAATTCAAGACCGTTATGAGAGGACTCTGCTCTGAATGTAAATCAAAAAATTAAATAAAAAAAATTTACCTAAATATACTAAAATTTTATACTATCTTTATTTTGTATTTTTTTTTGTATTTTTTCTATTAAATTTTATACTGTTTTTTATTTTTATATCACCCATGAGTCACTTGAAAAAAAAATTAAAAAAAGTTCAATTAGATTATATGATATAAAATATTATTGTAATTAAATATTTTATTTTAATTAAAAAATTTTGTAAAATAATTGTATAAATACCATTAGTTTTTACTTGTAACTTTAAATTTCGATAATTTTATTCTTTTGTTAATAAATGTATGATTTATAAATTTATTTTTTATTAGCTAAAATAATAAATATTTAAAATTATAACAAATTTTCGAAAAAAAAACGAAAAAAAATCCGAACATTATTCGGAAAATATTTTTAGTATTTTTTCAAAAATTTATTGCGAAATCTTTTCAAAAATAAGTTTCGAAAAAAAATCGAAATAAAAATCCGAACATTAACCGGAAAATATTTTTGGTATTTTTTCAAAAATTTATTGCGAAATCTATTCAAAAATATGTTTCGAAAAAACGACGAAAAAATTGTCAATCTTCAACGTTTTTTTTTCGATGGCTGTTTTCGTAAAATTTTTGATTTTTTTTCGTTTTTTTAAATGACTGGGAATAGTTTCTTCGTTGAACGTTGCTCCTGTTTTATAAACGATAACCGTGTTTTCGGGGGGAATAAAGTCTTTTAGTAGTTCTTTTCTTGGTACTAAAATCATTACCGGTAACTTCTCGGGTTTAGCTGAGGCTGTAAATAAAGCTGACAACCGAGTCCTCTCTGAGCCTGTTGTATTAGCTTTAACACGCTTGGCTCCTTTAACTTCAATTGTGTAATTTGAAGGGGCATCAAGATAGATGCATGTTTCATCCATGTTAAAGATTTTTTCGGGCGAGAAATTTGGAGCATTAACGATATTTTGACAATCTGTAAAAAATTGTCTAAGGATTGAGAGGGTGTTTGTAGGTAAGTCTCGACCTTTTGTCGTAATTCGCCGGGTAACTAATTTTTTCCTAGATAGAAAATTTGTGTACCACCCAGCAGATGCTTTGAACTCTCTGTTCGATTCAAAAGTATTGAGATAACATTCACGGTACAGCTCCATAGCTTTCATCCTGATTGCGTTCATGCTTAAACAAATACCTTTGTCTCTGGTCGTTCTAATCCATGTATATAAGTGATCTTCCATAACCGGATAGTAAGATCTGTCTTTGCAACATGGGACGTTACATCTTTGAGTTTTAAGCAAAGCAGCTCGAATTTTAGGTTCAATTTTTAACCATTTTATTATGTTTTCTCGATGGATATCAAACAGTTTGGCCGTCTTGTTTTGACTTTTAACGCTGTGATAATAATCAAGGACTTTTGCTTTAAACTTCAGAGTGAATCTAGTGGATCTTGCTGATTTATTCGGAGAAGTTGGTGATTCAATGACAACATCATCATCTTCATTAAAACGTTGATCCGATTGCATTTTTATAAAAATGAAAAAAAAATTTGAAAAAAAAGAATTTAGAGAAGAAAAGGTTCGGCTCAAAATAGTTAAGAGTTGTTTTTTATGATTTGTTTCAACGTGACTAAAAAAATTGTAAAACTATCGTTACATTCTAATTTTTAGTACAGTACCAAACACTAGTTTTTTAATTTTAAATCAATTTTAAATCGACAAAAATCTTTTTTTTTTTTAATTTTAAGAGACGTACCAATAATTAAAATAAAGAAAAATATTTTTCTAAATAGAATTTTTTTTTTAATTTTAAGAGACGTACCAAAAGTCAAACCTCTAGTTTTAGACCATGTAATAAAAATTGAATATTCGATTTAAACACAGTGTTTATTTTAGATTTTTGGGTTTAGTTACAAGTAACTAAATGAGAGTAAGTTATAACATGGGCGAGATGGTACTTGTTACATGTAACAACTTAAAAAATCCGATTTAGTTACATGTGCTAAGTTTCGAGAATTTACGGTAATTTTAAAATAGCTTAAAGATAAGCATCTTTATATATTAAGTAAATGAAATAAAATGGTATAGTAATATAAAGTACATATATATAAAATGTTATATTTTATAGGATTTTTAAATTTAGTAAATATTATAGTATATACTGTATATAAATGTCAAAATAATATACTATATTATATATAATTATATACCTATTTTTTTTATATATTTTATCTTATAAAATAAATTATAGAATATAATTTACAAATAGACTAATGATAAGCATCTTAAATATTAAGCAAAAGAAATAAATTGGTTTAGTAATGTAAAGTACATATATTTAATATGTTATATTTCATAGGATCTTTAAATTTAGTATATACGACAATATAATGAGATTGTGATTCGAATTTTGATTTTTTGAATTAAATAATAATTTATTATTAATATATATATAATATATTAAATAATTTACATAATACTATATAATATAATTCATAGAATAAAATTTTTATATAAATTTTATTACAATTTAAATCACAATGTAATTATATTTTAACTTCAGTATTTAGTAAATACTATTACAATATATATTACAAATATTATAATATTATTTTATATATAATTTTTAATTCATTAAGAATTTATTATTATTTAAGTTAATTTAATTTAATTTATTAATTTTTTATTAATATAACATCTACTGTCATAGGTATATTAAAATATTTTACATTAAACATTATTAATTAAGTCTAAAAAAATTATGAAGTTTCTGATAGTATTTATATCATATATCATTTATTATATATAATTAATTTGAGAGAAAATTTGAGAGTGATAAAATTATTCGCCAATTTTAATTAAAGTATATTTGTAAAATATTAAATAAAATTAAAAAGTATGTAAATCTACAATTCGCTGTCGATAAGTTGTATAGTATGTGATCTTTGTTATCAGATCATTTAAATTATAGAACAAATGTATGCCGGTTATTCTAATAAACCACTGTTTGAAGATCAACAAATATTATAATTAAAATGACAGTGGTTTATTAGAGTTACCGTTATACATTTGCTCTATAATTAAGAATGATATAATAACAATTAACAATATTTAATTATTTTGATTCCTAAATTGGAACACGCTTTCTGGTTAAACTGTAGTCATGAGTTGATTGCTTAAATTAAAAAATATTTTAGTATTTTTTAAATATAATAATTAATTTTTTTTTATAATTTTACTATTTGAAAAATTGAACAAAGTAGTAGTAGAAATTTGATAGAAATTTGACATTTTTTTTTAAAATAAAAAAGTATGTAAATCTACAATTCGCTGTTGATAAGTTGTATGGAATGTGATCTTTGTTATCAAATCAATTTTAATTATAGACGAATCCATTCCGGTTATTCTAATAAACCACTGTTTAAAATCAACAAATATTATAATTAATATAACAGTGGTTTATTAGAGATACCGGCATACATTTGTTCTATAATTAAGAATGATCTGATAACAATTAACAAAATTTAATTATTTTGATTTCTAAATTGGACCACGCTTTGTGGTTAAACTGTAGTCATGAGTTAATAAAATTTCTCGTGTAATTTTTGATTTAAATAGAGTTGATATAATGTATGTACTATGTAAAATTTGTAATTTTAGGAAATAGTTACTAATATTGTCTTTAATGAATAAAATTATCTAAATTATATTTTAAATAAAAATTATTTAATTGTGTAATTTTAAAATAATTTAAATTTATATTTCTTAAATTTAATTAAAAAATTTTTTTTTAAATAAACTAAAATTAGTAAATTAATGAATATTTAGGCCTAATTTTTAAATATTTTACTTCTTATTGAATAAATTTTAAATGTTTTATTCTTATACAATATATTGTAGTATATATACTATAGATATAATATTAATTATATTGCAACATATTAGAATGTATTTCATATAATATAGTTATATATATAATATAGTAATTTTTATACAATATATTTAAGTATATAATATAATACCTATAATTAAAATCTAATGGTCTTATTACCAAATTTTTAGAAATTTTTATTTATATTTTAATTTTATTTTTTAGATAAAATATATATTATATTTGATATATTATACATATTATATTATATTATAGTATAAACTAAATATAAATCTGAAATAAATATACTATATTTTATATATTATTATATACCTATTTAATTTAATTTATATTGTATAATATTTATTAAATATTGTATCTTATAAAATACTTATATAATTTAAAAATAGCTTAATGATAAGCATCTTTATATATAAAGTAAATGAAATAAAATGGTATAGTTATATAAAGTACATATATATAAAATGCTATATTTTATAGGATCTTTAAATTTAGTAAAATGTAATGTTTACTGTCTATAGTATAATTTAAGATGATGTAATAAAGCGCTTAGGAGATGATGATTCCAAATTTATATATATTGTATATATATATTAGTATATATTGTTTAAATATATATAAAAAAATATTTAATTAAAATATTTAAAGAAATTTAATTTTTTAAATATAAATTTTATTATTGAGAAAAATGGAATATATTAAACAATTGATTTTAAAATTTTTTATTTTTTATAACAATATATATTATTAAACTTGAAAATTGCCTGGAATTTAATCTTTCTTTTTTTTATCATATATAATTTTATTATTATGCTGATGCATAAAAACCGGATTGTTGCAATAAATGCGACAGGCATTTCTTCGATAATTAAATTGAATTTGGTAACAGAGTTCACAGTCTCTGCAGCTTACCGAAACTGAATTTATTTGTTGCATACTCTTTGATCCTTTAAATAAAAATATTAAGTAATTTGAAAAAAAAATTTAATTAATATACTTGTAGAAAAATAAAATGGAGTATCCGTGTAAGAGTGTAGTACAAACCTCAAAACCCATAGCCTGGCAGTAACTGATATTATAATTTCATACAAACTGTAGCTTTTTTTGTTTGCCTTGCCGTTGTTTTCGAATAAAGTAAAGTTGTATGGAATTTCAATCCATTCAGTCAATGGATATATATAATTGTTTGTTGTGTAAAATTTTTCGTGTGATTTTGCCAATTGCTCGTCCAGGGCCTTTTTTTCACAAAAATTATTCAGATACTCTTTGGCCAAGAAATTAAAAATCGAGTCTTCAGTAGGTAGATATTTGAACCCTTTTTTTAATTCCGGCTCACTGAAAATTTTGTGATCCATCGACAAAATTGGTGGCTCCTTATTTAAAATTATCAATTTTGATTTTTTATTGTTGTCATTAAAATAAGCAAAATGTGGGACCGGTGCTGATATTTTTTTTGGCACATTCTCTTTATTTTCATGCTGCTGAGTGGTAAGTGGTCCAGAAGAATGTGAGGCGTAGTTTTCCGGAACTTCCATAATTCGACGATTAGCGTTCAATACGTAGTCGCCAATTGTTTGCTTAAAAAAAAAGATTTGTATATTTTTTTTATAGAAAAGGTATTTTAAATAATTTTACTTTTTCAAAAATGGAAAATATTTGATATAAATCTCCTCCTGATTCAATCTCCTCCTTATATTTGGATAAGAAGAGTTTTACATTTTTAGATGGGGTATGGATTAACGGTGTAGTATTTGTATTCAAATCAGTTTTGGTTGACTTGCTTCTTGTATTAAGTTGATCCTATAAATTTTTAATAAAAATCATATTAATAAAAATATTTTTAATATATATACAAAAATGAATATATATTATTAAAGTAATACTGTAATATATTAATATATTTTGTTTTCAATAGACTTATTTTATAATATATATACTATATAATATAATATTTTAATATTATACAATATAATATATATAATATATATAGTATATATATTATAATATATGTTATAACCAAGTTTTATTGAAAATAACATATATTAATATAGAACAGTATATTATATTATAATAATATATAATATAATATATATAATATAATATAATATAGTTATAATAAATTATAATATAAAATATAATAAAGTGTAATACTCACTGATTCTTTTTGACTAATTGAAAGAGTATCATTGGCATCTTCCGACTCTGATGTGTTTATCGAATGACTATCTTCGTATACTTTTTTTTTTGATGCACTATTTCTTGAGGTGGTTGGGACTTGGCTAGAGGGAATAGGTGATGGAGACTATAATAAATAATTAATTATAATTTAAATTTTTTAATGAAATTTTACTGCAATTCGTTGAGGTGTTTTAATTGTACCGCTTTTCGGTGGCAAAGTTGATAGCGGGGTAACAGTTAATTTGCTAATAACCTGTGCTTTATTAACCGGCGCAGTAATATTGCTAACAGAATTTACATCTTTCTAAAAAAAGGTAAAAGAATATTATTAAAATTAATTTTTAATATTATATATTAATTTTAAATTACCGATATTCGTTTTTTTTTAGAAGGTTGTGATATTGGTGCTTCTTCATTATCAGTCGATTGGTTACCTTCGATTAGATTTTCCATCATTGAGTCCTGTTGGTTTTTTTCAGTGTTCGAATTTTGTTCCAGTGATCTTTTTTTTGAACAAAATGGACTTTTGGTCTTGGCCCATGGTTCGACACACTGTCTTTGTCCTGTTTGAACTTCAATTGTTTCTATGTCCACATCTCTCAGGAAAAGATTGGGAATGATGATTTTTTCACAAATGCTCTTGAGTGATTCTTCATTTTCGAATAGAGCTCGATACTGGGGTCTGTAGGCTACAACGCTTATAAATTGAATGGCGTTGCTGACCAGCAAATCGTACTTGGTCTCCAAGCCAGTGCTTGTCAACAAGTTCCACACAGCTGTGACAAATTTTGGCAAATAGTCGGCAAAGTCTTCGCCATAGTTTTGGGCAAATAGGGACACATTGTCGCATATTTGCGATTTCACTTGTTCAATCAGGCCAGCTTCTTCGCTCTGAGACTTTAGCAAATGGTTGTCATATTGAAGCAAGTTCAAAAAATGACTCATCCAAGTTTCCATGTTGTTTTCAAATTCTTCCGGAAAATCCTGAGCATTTAAACTACGAAATATTTTTGTTACCGGTAAAACTGAGCTGAATATGATTTTTATAGCGTTGGCATCATTTGAATGCTGCTCAACAAGTCCCATTAGGCTCTTGAAAAGCTCGGTGAGAGGCAGCGCAAAAATGCCCAACACGTATTTTATCTCTGTCCAAAGCTCGTTTGATTTAAATTCATGACGGTAGCGTTTGAATATAGAATGGGCTGTTCTGAGTATTCCATTAGTTACACTAAAGTCTCCTGTTTTAAGTCTCTCGACCAAGGCAGGCAATAGCCATTTTTCTGGAAAATCTTCCCTACTGATGATGCTTATTGCGTCACTCAGCTGAAGCTGGATTTGTTCTGGACTTGTGAGCATCATGTCTGTTATGGAAGATTTGATCGACTGGCGATCTCCGGCAGTTATCTTGTCCTGACAGTCTTCATTCACCTTCCAGTTGCGTTTGATATAATTTTTGAATGTTACTGAAGCGCTGATCCTCAAATGCAGCGCCAAGTCTTGTTTGTTGCACAAAACCAAGAGAACAGGACCAAAGTTTTCGTTCGATTCCATTTGTTCCAAATACTTTTCAGCTTGATTTGGTGTTTATTTATTAAATAAGGTTTCTAAATTAATGTGGCTGAATTTTACCTGGTCGTCTGACATTTGGATCTGGACTGAGGGTTTTTTCCAAATAAAGTGAAAGTTCTTCCAAAATTTGCGTACTCATTTTTTATTTTACAATTAGCTTTTAGCTTAGGAGATGATTTGTAAATTTTTTTTTCAAAAATTTAAATGAAGCAAATCTAAACAAAATAAATGTTTGATTATGTTATTAGCATAAATTTGATCAGTGTCGCATCACTGAGTGTTTTTTTTTTGTTTAAACTTAAAAACTGAAGTCTCGGTGTAAGAGTATTTGCTTTAATATTTAAATAAATAAAGTTTTTTTTTTTGAAAAATTATAATTTCAATTCAGTTTGATTTTTTTTGAAAACTGTTTTAGAAATTCTAGAAAATCCTAGCGAATATGACTTAATAATGAAAAAAGTTAAAATAATTTTGATTCTGTTTAAAAAATTAGAAATTTTAAAGACTTTTAAATCGACATGAGAATATATTCATTTTTGATATAAATTAGCATATAATTTATTTAAAACTTATAAATTTTTTTTTATCTACTAAAACGCACATGTATTTTATAAATTCAAAAAAAAAATAAAAAAATAGATTGAATTAGAATGATTTATGAAGATCAACAAACAATTGAGGAATTCAATGGAATCGAAAACGCTTCCAAAAGATTCAAGCATGATCCCGAGCTTTTCGAGGCTCCAAGTGCTGAAGAAATGTACACTTTGAAGAATACTGAAAATCTCTATCATTCAAATTTGCTTCGACTTCAGGTATATTTTCAATCAATTTTAAGATCATCATTAATTTATATTTTCTTTGTTGTTAAGCTGGATGAACTTCTAAATGAAATAAAACTTCCTGAGGATAAATCGAGAGTTTTCAATGCTCTAATAAATGATCTTATTAAAAGCTTAAAAAGTATGAAAACTGTAAAAGATATCAAGGTAATTTTTTTATTTTTTAACTTAAATTTGTTTAAAAACGTTCTAAAAGAAAAGAAACTTTGTCTAATATTAATAATCTTCAAAAAATTAGTGCTAAATGAAATTAAATATTAGTCCTTCTTTTTAAAAAGTTTAACGCATCGAAATTATTTTAAATCAATATTTTCAAAAAATAATATTAGATTCATATTTCATGTTTTCAAAAAAATTTAAAATAAAAGTATAAGAAAAAACCTAACAAGTTCGAATGATTTTAATTGAAAAATAAATTAATAGTGAGATTATTAATGGTGTGATTTAATCAAGGAATAATCATAAACAAAAGAGGGAATTTAAAATTTTTTAAACCAAAAATTTTTGAATAATCATTAAATATTTTGCTGATGGATGAATTGAGAAAGTCTTTTGCTTTGAAATTTTGGCATTTAATTCTTTTCAGCAACAAAAATGATTCAGTGAGGTGGTAAGTTTGATAGACCTAAAATATTTTATTAACATCGTTAAACAATCTTTAAATTAATTTTTCTAATATTCAATTATGTTTCGTAATAACGTTGTTTTAATAATCCGACTCGTTATTCTTTAAAATTAATTCTTAGATATTTGCTGAAGTTTATGGGTAGATCCTATTTTTGCATTAATTAATGATGAATTTTGTTAAAATTTGTTCAATAATTTTAAAAGATTAGTCAATCACACACACTATTTTTCAGCAAAAAGAGCAACTAGAATTTTATAAGAAATAACTTTAAGATAACACTGCTAAATAGCGGCGAAAAAATTGAAAGGGTTTCAGAAAAATATTACCTCTTTAAAATTTTTACTCCTATTTATTTAAAAAAAAATAATTTATCGTTTTTGTTTAATTTAAAATATAATTTGGGTTCAATTCAGGCAGAAATAGTTGAATGGTCCAATGGATCCTAATTTTTTATTGATCAGCTTCTATTTTTATATTAAAAAAAAGTTAAGAAAAGTAGAAATATAAATAAGATAGGTAATCTTTTTTTAGTCAAATTAATAAACCTAAAGTTTTGTTAAAATTATTTTTATGAAAAGCATTTAGTGGTTTTACAATAGTCACATATTAAATCGAAATTTTTTATCTTGTTACTCTTAACAGAAACAATTTTTTTTTAGAATTTTATCAAAAATTCAATTTTTAGTTAAAAATTTTAGCCTTAAATTTTCTGTTTAGTATGCAGACTTCAAATTATTTGAATCAAAAAATTTGACACTACCATTATCAGACTTGTGCAAAAAAATAATTAAAGAAGGTTCGTATACATTCGATGGTCCAAACAATGTCTACCAAATTGGAAGTTTTGCATCCAATACTCAAATAAAAACAAGCGAACAATTTTCAGCTGACATTTGTGTGGAAATAGGCGAATCATTTTTTAACGAAAGAGACTATTTAAACTATAGATATTTCATTAAGCGCAGTCTTTATATAGGCCATACTTATCTTCACTTAATGAATTCAAAACGCTACTCAAAACTAAAATACCACTTCCAATCTGATTTTTCTGCAGTATTTAAGCCCCAATTGTGCATGCTGTTCGAAGATGTTGGTCTCCAAGTCACACTTCATTTTGTACCAAGTGGTTCAGCTTTTAAATTATCAAGATTCAACCCTGGCCAGTGCAATGTCCGAAGAGATTTTTACACCAAAAACATTAATCCAGACATCAAAATTGAAGATGGCAGCGGAAAAAACTCGGATGAAATTTTCGATCCGACCCCAAATTACAATTTTGAGGTACTGACTGATTTGACTACCATCCGAAACAATGAAATCATCAAGGAAAGATTCGGAAATTCTAAAAGTCTTCTAGAGGCTGTCAAACTAGTCAAGCTTTGGCTTTTAAAGCGCGAGCTCAATAAAGGATCTGGCTCTTTTGACAATTTTTCTCTTAACATGTTCATTGTATATTTACTTTGTAATCGCCAAATAAATCCACTGATGAGTCCTTACCAAATATTCCGTCTTGTTTTAATTAATTTAAGTGAGGCTAACTGGGACAAAAAGGGAATAAGTCTGAGAGATTTTATAAAAAATGATTCAGAGAGCTCAAATGAGACAAAAAGCTTAGTCACCATTGACCATTTTCACCAGCACTATCCAATCGTGTTCCTTGACACGACCGGTTTTATGAACATTACCTCGAAGATGAGCTACCAAACATTTCAAAAGCTTAAATTTGATGCCAAGGTTTCTCTTTCGTTACTAAATGATGAAAGTGCGGACAACTTTGATAAGATTTTTATCCAAATGCACCAATTTTCTCTCGAATGTGATGCCTTAATCAATATCAGTCCCAATTCAAGTCAAACTTTTTATTTTGATATAATCAAAAAGACCAAAAACATCAATAGAACTCTAAAATTAATTGAAAATTACAACAATAGTTATTGCGTTAGCCTTGAAGCTGTTATGGATGTTTTGAATACAGCTCTGGAAAAAAGAACAAATTTGATATATGTCAAATTGGTCGAAGAATTAAAGGTAAGATAATAATTTTATTTAAAATCTTAAGAGCTGATTTTTTAATTTTGTCTAATATTAATTTCAGCCTCATAGGCATTTATTTGTAGAATTAAAAAAAAAGGAAGACTGATAGAATTCATTCTAGATTATTTAAATTATAAAAGAAAGAGAAAAATCCACCTAATTAAAGCTAAATTAATAAGTTTAAGCAGTTAAAAATAATTTGATTAATTGTACGATATTTATAAGATTATATTTTTAAATTAATTTTTTTTTTTTTAATTTTTTATTAATTTATAAAAAAATATTATTCCTACTGTCTTCCATCTTCGCAAGTCTAGCTTGCTAGCTTGTTGTAGCTTATATAATTATTATTATTTTTCAGGGAAAATAAGGGTCAATATTTAATAAAAAAAAAAATTTTAAAAACTCATATCTGTTAAGAAATATAATATAACTCTGTAAATAATAACATATATTTGGGCCATTTAAATTAAAAAATTTTAATAGAAAAATCAGTTCAAAGATCAGTTCAATTAATTAATTAATTACGGTTTATTTTTACAACTTTCAATAAATACAGGGCAAAATGAATTCTGTATTTATTTATTTAATCAAAATTAAAATAAATTAACTATCAGTTTAATAAATCTACGGAAATAAATTGATTAACATTCCGGAAAAATTTAACAAAATACTTTGGTGAATTAGAAAAAAATGAAAATATCTTAAATAATAATGCTAGTATGAATGAAAATTAATGAAGACAAATGGTAATGGTTTATGGTAATTTTCAAATACCAAATTAAAAAGTCTATAAAAAATTCATTAATAGAAAATGGAATCTAAAACTAATTTATAATTTCCAAAAAATTTCGAAAAATTAAACAAAATTTAATAAAAAAAATCGGTTCGATTAAATATAAAAAATAATAAATTTTTTAATCTTTAAGTGGAACTTAGATTCTAAACCTTCAGAAACTCTGCCATCAATCATAATTGGCTTACTTTTCAATGACTCGTTTGATAATATTTTGATAAAAGGACCATCTAGCACTTCTCCAGAAGCAGTTGAATTCCGAAAATTTTGGGGTTCAAAATCGGAGCTAAGACGCTTCCAGGACACAAGTATATGCGAAGCTGTTTATTTTGAAGCTAAGGACTTAGCTTCAAAGCGATTGGTATACTCCGAAATTGTTAAACATATACTGGATTATCATCTATCTATCAGTGCAGATAACTTGAAATTTTGTGATCGTCAAATGAACTCATTGTTAAGTCTTCCTAGTGGAATCATTGATAATTATGGCACAGGTGAGGAAAAATTGGGAGATGTGGTGAATGCATTTGAGGAATTTTCAAAAATTGTGAAAAATTTAAAAGATCTTCCCTTATTGATAAACAATATACACGGAATTACCTCAGTTTTTCGTCTTACTGAAACTTTTGCCCCATTGCCTGCATGTTTTAATTATGATGCCAAAAGCGAAAAAAATATGAGATACAAAATAGACCATAAGTATGTGCCAAAATATCCATTAGGACCAGTGGTGGTTCCTTACGTCAAACCTTTGGAAGTTTTGATCAAACTTGAATCAAGTGGAAAATGGCCTGATGATGTTGAATGCATCAAAAGACTTAAAACTGCTTTTTATTTAAAAATAGTTCAGGTTCTAAGAGAGGATCATGGTTTGGTCGCTTACACTCATGTTGAATATTTGGACGTTTTGTACAAGGGTTTTGTCTTTAGACTTTTTGTTTACACCATGAATGAGCTTTTGTCTATGAAAACAAGTATTAATGAAATAGGAGTAAAAGTTACTAATGATACAAAAGAATCTTTGGATTATGAAAAAATACTTTTACACAGTGGTCAATTAACCAGTGTTGTTCATGGGTTGCAGCAAGGTTTTAATTGTTTTAGTGGAGTTTGTCGCTTGGCAAAAAGATGGTTGTCTTCTCACTTTTTGCTGGAATATTTTGAGGAGGAAGCAATTGATTTAATCTGTGCTTCTATTTTTATAAATTCTTATGAACCCCCTCGGTAAGTTTCTCAATTTGGTTTTTTTATTGGGTGTACATACTCATCACAATGAAAAAACTTCACACACACAAAAAACAATCTTCTCAGTATATAATTTTTCAAGTAAAAAATTAATATTTTAAAATGAAAAATTGTGTTTTTAATTTAAAGAGTGACAAAAACAAAAACTTAAAATCCATAATAATTTTAAGTCTCGAAACTTCCTTTTTTTAAGTTAAATATTAAATCTTATTTTTTTTTACTGAAGTTTGCGTCAATTTATGGTAAATTTTCGTCAAAAAATACAAAAAAATGATTTTCAAAAATAGGATATTGTGAATTTCAAATACAAATTGAACAAATATTCTTCATTTTTTGATTTATTAAAATTAAATTTAATAAAAAATATTCAAAAAAATACTGTAAAATAGTAAAATAAACTTTGTTGCACCTTTTTTTTTACCTAATATAATTTATTTCGAGTAAAAATAGAAAAAAAAATAAGAATTAACAAGATTTAAATAGCTTATTGATTTTATTTACTCAAAAAAATAAAATGAAAATTTTATTTTAGGTTAAAAAGTTGCAACTAAGTTTGTTACACTTTGTTGGAGTATTTTAACTAATATTTATTGGTAAATTTAATTTTAATTTATCAAAAAATGAAGAATTTTTGTTCATTTTGTATTTGAAATTCACAATGTCAAAAATAGCGGATCTAAATTTGTTTTTGAAAAATACCTTTACCATTTATTTTAATCTTTTAAACAAAAATTCTATCACATCTTTAAAAAATTTTACTTAATATCAAATGTTAAGCTTTAATATTATATTTTTTAGAAGTTATAACGATTTTGTATCGTTTAGATATTTCCAATAAATTTTAGATACATTTTTTTTGTCAAAAATGTCATTTTCTCTTATATTTTTTTTAAATTATCTGAAAAAAAAGAACATTAATTTCAGAAATTTATAAAATTCAGTGAAAAATAGTACTATTAATTTTTGAATCAAGTAAGCCAAAAAAAAATTATTTTCTAAAAACCTATTTTTTTTAAAATAAAAAACTAAAAATCACTTCTTTGGGCTGAAAAATATACGAACACTTTACAAACAATTTTTTGAATTTTTTTTAGAAAACTTTATGCTGAGAAGACTTGATCTGTTTGTTTCAGATTTTTCATTATGAAAATTTAATATTCGTTTTATTAATTGATTGATTTTAATTTTATATTATTATATTTAAAGCTCTTTAATTAATGGTTTTATTCAATTTTTAAACTTGATGGCAAATTTCGACTGGAAAAACCAGATTTTACTGGTAAATTTTAACAAAGAACTAAAAAGTATTAATTAATTAAGAATTTTAATGTTGAAAAATTTTAATTAATATTATTTTAGAACAGCAAATATTAGATATCCAAGTAATATTTCAGGAGAAAAGATCCCAATTGCAACCAGTATTCATTCTAACCCCATATGATAGCCGTGATAAAGGTTCCATTTGGACAATTGAAAAGCCAAATATTCAACAGTTGTGTCGAACAGTTATCATTGCCAAACAATCATTGAATAAAGTTAAAAATTGCGTTATTAATTTTGAAACAATTGATTCATTTAAAAATCTATTCCGACCAAATTTGGCCATTTATGACGTGATTATAAGCTTAAATGCAGCTTTATGTGTCAAAGCTTTCCAAAAAGTAGATATCTGCAAAGGTACTTTTTTGCCTCGGTACCGAACTTACGACTCGAATGATAATGATAAAACTTTGCCTGTAGTCGGGTTCGATCCGGTAGAACTCTATGTAAAGGAGTTACGCGAAGCTTTTGATGAAGTTGCCTTATTTTTTTATGATGCTTATGGTTCTACCAAAGTTTATGTTTTGTGGAAACCTGATGCCTTAAAATCAAAAGAACTCAAGATAAACAATGCAAAATATCGCTTGATCGATATTAATACTAATGAATTTGTTCTAAATTTAGAAGCAATTTTAGAAGATTTTAAAATAATTGGTAACGAACTTGTCGAAAATATTACTCTTAAAAATGAAAGTTCCATATTCAAATAAAAATATTTAAAAAAAATCATTTTTTATTTTATTTTAAATATAATGATGTAAGTGTGTTTAAAATGAATGGCACAGTAAGTGATACAAACCATGTGAAAATTTCAATTTCTGTGAATAATTGTTTATTATTTATTTAAAAAATATATGTGAAAGCATTCTTAAATAGTTGTGAAAAAAATTCAGAAACATTTGATCTTCTCACTGCAAATTACAGTTCTATTACTTTTCCTTTCATCCCAACAAAAATTTCTTTTTTTTTTAATACAGTGCTGCTACGATACATGGTTCTGAGGTTAAATTATGTAATCTTACGTTAATTTACGTAATTTTACCCCAGAACCATGTATTGTAGCAGCACTGTAAGTAAAATTGCAATTTATTATTTAAGAATTGATAAAATTTGATATTCAGGCCTTCAATTATATTTGAGTGAAGTATTTCCGTGAGCCAAAATATATATTTTTTTTCATTCTTTAAATTAAAAAAGGTAATTACGAGACAAATGAAATAACTTGAATTTAAAATGAGCATTATTTTTAGCAATATTACTGCTCAAGAAATGATGAACAGGTAAAATTTTCTTTTTCCAATCGTCAGCTTTTGAAAAAAAACACGCCAGATGTTAAGTTGAAATAGTTAGCTATTAAATCTACTTTATTCAAATCTGATTAAAAAAATAATGAAATTCAAATTTTTAATAGCTAATAAACTTTTTTTTTTTATACTTTATTCATTTTATAAATAATTAATGGGTCATGTTTATAATGACCAATATTCATCAAGTAAAGGGTAAAAAATCTATCAAAATAAGTCTTTTTAAAATATCCATTTTTAGTTAATCAAATAAAAAGAATCAGATTTTTAAAGAAATATATTTAAGATTTAGAAAATTATATTCTAAAATTAGTAAAATTGATTTTTAATCAAAAAATAAAACTGTACAAGAATTTTTTAGACCACTGGTCAGATTCTTTATATGACCCTAATTAATATACAAGTTTTTATTAAAGCATATTTATTATATATATTGGAATAAACTCCCATTTAATGATAGTTTAAAGCAATTCTCATTTGAAAAATTTATTTTTAATTTATTCAATTCATAACTTCATTCTAACAAGACTTATTCCTTAATTTTTTTTACTTAAAATAGAATCATAGCTCAATTGAGTATTTTCTATTTAGAAATATAATTTTTAGCTTTTACGGCATCTTGAAGTTGATGACCGATTCAAAATATCATTTCAATTCAAAGAGTTAATCTTTAGATATTAAAATTAATCTTTAAATTTATTTAAATAATTTTAATGTAACTTGCTTCACATGCTATGTAGGTTTAACAAATAAAATAATTAAAAAATAATATTTTCCCCAACTATTGATAAAATCGATTTTTAAAATTTAAATTTATAAACTGATGTTTTTTAGAGTTAATTTTGAATTTTTTTATTACAATAATATTTGTTGGAAAGATCGATCGTTTCATTTTATTACTTATTTGGAATTTTATACTTGAAATTCATTTAAAAATTTGATTTTGAATTTTGAATGCTAGATAAAAATACTTTTGAAGCAAAAATTTTAAAAACAACTCTAAAAAACATCAGTTTTTAAACTTAAATTTTAAAAATTGATTTTATCAATAGTTTGAGAAAATATTATTTTTTAATTATTTTATTTGTTAAACCTACATAGCATGTGAAGCAAGTTACATTAAAATTATTTAAATAAATTTAAAGATTAATTTTAATATCTAAAGATTAACTCTTTGAATTGAAATGATATTTTGAATTGATCATCTTCAAGATGCCGCTTTTACTAAAAAATTTTTTTAACAAAAATTCACAAATCCATTTGGCCTCAGTTTAAGTTTTTATATCTATTATTGGCTTGAAATTAAATTAAAAAATATAAATATATTTGATCAATTCTTACTTAATATTTCATATTATCTCGAAATAATATTTACTTTGAAAATTTTGAGATTAAATTATTTTTTTTAATTTATCATAGCATTAAAAATTCCTATTTTGCAAGATTTAATTTTGAAAATTATATTTTTTTGAACAAAAATTTAGTCAAATCTGTATTGAAAATTTTTATTTATTAAAACAAACAACAGTTAATTTACAATTTTCAATTGTATTCATCAAATTTTTTAAAGTTCACCTAGATAAATTTTTTTATCACTTGAGCATGATGCAACAATTGGTTCTTGTGGATGAAAATCGACATCATTGATTGAGCCATTGTGACCAGGCAGCTTATATGCAATTTTCGAAGTTTCAACTTCCCATATGTACAAGAATTTATCAGCACTTCCCGCGCTCAGAAGTTGTCCATCTGGTGACCAAGATATTCGCAGCAAATTTTTTTCAAAATTATGATTATGCCCGAATAAAATATTAACTCCTCGGTCTTGAGGTGCATAGGGTCTTATATCCCAAACCCGGACCGTATTGTCCATAGCATTTGACGCTATATAATTACCATCAGGGGACAAACTAAGTCCTGTTATTGAGTCATTATGGCCCTTCATTGAATACAAGCACTCATTTTTTCGGATATCCCACACCTTAATATCATTATCGATGCCTCCTGAAATTATCTGATCTCCTGATTCATTGAAGCACACTGATAGCACTTGATATGTTGCATTAAAGCTCATGGCTTCGCCTCTTTTCCTTCTGTCCCATAATTTGACAGTGTTATCATCTGATCCCGAGCAGAATGATTGGGGTGATTTTCGGCAAACGTCTATGCTGTTCACAAAATCTCTATGTCCCTTAAGTCGCTTTATTTTTTCTAATGTTTCCACATCCCAGATAAAGATGTTTCTATCTGTGGCACATGACACAATTTCACTTCCATCTTTTAAGAATTTTAAGTCTGTGATTGCGCCGCTGTGACTCCCTAAACAAGCCCAGTTTTCGCACTCTCCATACACGTTCCATAGAAATATTTTTCTGTCATGCCCTGCCGAGGCAAGAAATGAACCATCTGGGCTAAATTTGCAGCAAAATATTTCACTTTCATGGCCAGATAAGAGAACTATTGGAGCAAATAGAGCTGAAGTTCGCATTTCACTCTTAATAATACAAATAATTTTTGCAAAAATAAATTAAAAAAATAATATTATTACTCTTTTAGCCTTTGCAGCGTATGCTGTAATTTCACTTTTGGTTTTTTTGCTTGCTGAAACCAAAGCGACAGATTGGTCATTAGTTCGCTTAACAGACATTTTAAAAAATGGAATCAAATAACAAAAGACTTTATCTATTATAAATTGTTTTTCTTTTAAGTTTTATCTTTTGATTATTATTTTTATTTGTTTAAATAAATAAATAATTTTTTTTTAATTTAATTTTTATTTGTTAAAAAAATATTTATTATAAAATGTTTGGATCAAAATATCAATCGGTCTTTGAGGAAATTCAGATTTAGCTAAAGAATTAGAGCTTTCAAATAAATTAGAAATAATTTAATAGTTGAATACTTATCTTTTCTTTTTAAATAAATATATGAATAATAAATAATAAATAATAATAAATGTAATATAAAATTTAAAAAATTAATTAGCTCTCTTGGTAATGTTTATGAGGCAACTTGAAGTTCATGATCATGATCAAATTATCAAAATTTAATAATTTAAACTCTAAATACAAATGAACAAATTAGCATTTTTTGATATTTTTTTGATATTTTTTTTGATTAAATATAAAATGTTTATATTTTAATCAAATAAAAACAAATCTTTTTTTTATTGATCTTTAATTGATTTTTATAAAAATACTTTTTTTTATTTGAATTAATAACTAAAAATTTTGATTTGAAATTTACATTTGATCATGAACTTCAATTTGCCTGTTTATGAGAACAATTTTTCTCTTAATTTTAATGGAATAAAATAAATCTATTTCTAAATCAATTTAAAATTTTATTTTCTTAAAAAATACCTAAAAGTATTCTTTTTGTATAATTCAAATTGTTTTAATATAATTCTGATAATTTAATTTGAAGCCTGCAATTAAATCACCACGGTAAAAATGACTTGTCGATTATGAAGAATAAATAAAAATAATTTTTTTAAATAAAATTTTCTAAGAGATTTTAAACCCTTTGAATTTTTTTAAATATTGAGTAAAAAAATTTTGATTAAAAAAACAATTTTTACTTTCTATAAAAATATTTAATTTCGATGAAATTATAAAATATGTCTTAAGAACTATCTTTATTTGATATCTACAATTTTCAAAATTATACAAAATCACTCAACTAGCATGAAAATTTTGAATTGACTCGTCTAAACTAGTTTCTATATTTTGCTCGGCTCTTTCGATCATTGATTTCATTTGTAAATTGGCTGTATCCATGCTAATTTTAAAAATTTAAAAAAATCAAATAAAAATTTTATTCAAAAAATAATAACCCGGAAGCTTTGTTCATATAGATAATTGCCTCATCTGATTTTCCACATTTTTTCATCAATTCAGAATATATATGCATGAGTCTTGGATTCGATGGATTATGTCGAATGTACTTTCCAAGAACTTCAAGAGCTTCAGTAAATTGCTGCAAAGTCATACAGACTCGGACCAAACATATGACAGCCTCTTGGTTCTCCGGGTCTCCTTTAATTGCTTTGTACAAATATGTTTTTGATTTTTCCTGGGTGAGAGAGTCTCGGCTCAAGGCTTCGCCATAAAGAGCTAAAGTACGGTGATTTGAACCTAATAATTTTACTGCATTTGCGGCTATTTGAATTGCATCTTTTGTATGATTTAAATTTAATAATGTCTCAACTAGTCCTTTGTATGCTTCATAAAAATAAATGTTGATCCTTGTCGCCTCACGATATGTCACTGCTGATTCTGATATTGCTTTGAGTTTCCCCAAGGCGATGGCTCTTAAAAGAAGTGCTTGGCAATTCTCGTGATCAATAAGCAATGCATTTTCTGCAAAGCATTTTGCTTTTTGAGACTTTTTTTTAAGACTATAGTAACCAATTATGGTCCAAGTCTCTGGCATATTAACTGAAACTTGATGCATATCGTTTGCAAGTCTCTCAAGTGTAGATAATTTATCGAATTCTGACTTGTCTGAGAATAATAAAAATGCGTATATGTCCATTTTTGAAATCCAAGTAGGCTCTAATTTGTGAAGCTAAAATTTAAAAAGGAAATAAAAACCAAAAACTTAAATAAATTATAAACTTAAATTCAAAATTAAATTCAAATTATAAATATTTTGATAAACTTTGAATTTAAAGATTTCAGTTTAATTAATAATTAATAAAGATTATAGAATATTAACTAAATGAAAAAAAATGATAAACAAAAAATTTCATAAAAATAATTTAATTGCATTTCGCGAAATGAATTAGGAAAAAATCAGTAAAAAATTTTTTTCTCATATGCTATTTTAATTTTAATGAAGACGTGAATAAAAAATAGATATTTTCCATAAAATACGGAATTAACACGGGAAAATGTTAAAATTTTATTCATATGCGTAAACTTTTTTAAAGAACTATAAAAAAATGCTGAATTAATTTAATAAAATTTAATATCCCAACTTCATTCTTAAAGAAAAATTAAAGATTCTTATTTTTTAGTTTTTTTAAATAAAATTATAAAATTTAATAACTCAAACTAGACTTACTACGATATTTTTTTTTAATTCAATCTTTAGCTTAAAAGAAATTTGTTGACCCATAGACAATGAACTTGTTGTCTTTTTAAGGTGCTCTTAAAAAAGAGAAAAAAACTTCAGTATGGCTCTATTTGAATAAAATATTTTGCCTCCTTTTAAATTTTCTAAATGAATATTTTTGATTCTTTCTGGATTTTTATGGTTCTTTTAGGTTCTTTTTGGTTCATTTTAAAATTTTCACATTTATTTTTTTTAAGAATCCTTTTATTTTTATTTTTTAAATATTTATTTATGAGTTTATTATCAAATTAAACACCTAAATTAAAATCTAGGTCTTATTTACCAATAAGACCCTTATCGTTAAGCCCTAAACCAGGGCTCCGCCTCGGACCCCATTCACCTTAGAATAATTAAGAACCTTAACGAACCAAAATGAACTTAAAAGAACCAAATAAAAAAAAAAGAACTAAAAAGAATCAAAAAGATTTTTTTTTAAAAAAAGAACCTGTACTATCCATTGGGTTCTTTTCTCATTGTCTATGTATGAATTTTTTATAATATTTAAATAGTTATTGTGAAACGAAAAAATACAGAAACCATTAGCTATTTTGTAGTTTAATATGGCGATTTATTATTTTTTAACTAAAATTACTAAAAAAAATTGTTTTCTCAAATTTGCATTACTGATATTATTCTTATTAATCACATTAAATTACAAATAAAACTTTATAATTTTACGAAAAAAAAAAACAAAAAATCAGTAATGTGAGTTCTGTAATCTAGTTTCTAATTTAGATCTAAATAATTCACTGCTCATTACAATTCGGTTCATATAGTGACAAATGATAAACAAAAATTTTTTAAAAAGCTAATTAAAAAATTAATTTTTTTAAAATTTAATTAAATATTGAAAAAACTAGCATCAAACTTGATTTTCAAAATAAATTCACATTTTTAAATTAATTAATTAATTTTATGTAAAGCAAGTCATTTTTATATTTATCTTGTAATATTGGTGAAAAATCAGTAATTTTAGTTAATAAATTAGTACACGCCATTTATAAATTGTCATCATGTAATTCTGTAATAAAAATCAAGTACTTAAAATAAAAGTGCCTCACTTTTTCAAATGATGATATTGCATTTGAATATTCTCCATTTAAGTATTGACTATTTGCTAATGAGCACAAAACTTCAGCACTTCGATGGGTAAGCTAGAAAAAAAATTAAAAAAAAGAACTAAAATTAAAACTAATGGTTACATTCGTATCAAGAGTCTTAAAAGATTTAATAGCTTCTTTAAAGTCTCTCGAAACAAGATTGCTTTTTCCCTTTAGGTAAATGTTCAACCAATCGGTGCTAATGTTTGTTGGCATCTTTGGTAAATCATCCATTTTCAATCCGAGATTTAGCAGTGCTTCTATTGCAACAATTGAAAATTTGCTTATTCTATCATCAAAAGTAAAAAAAAATAATTTGAAATTAATGATAATTAAATACTTGAGAACTTCTTTATAGATGGTGATTGCTTCTTTGTTATTCATTAACATTTGGCACAACTTTCCCATTGCCAATAAAATTTTCACAGTCCTCTGTTTTGAAGGTATACTATCAAGCTAATAGATTGAAATTTAAAATTTAAATTCAATATTTTTCTGGTAAATTACAATTAAGTATGCGTCCTGGTACTTTTTGTCGTAAAATAGACAAAGATGCAGATTAAACTTTATTTGAACATCTGTGTCCGAATCCTTGAGTTAAAAGAGTAAAAAAAATAGGCTAAAATTTTATTTATTTACCAAGCTGGTCAGAGTTTTGGGCTTTGACTTCAGGTTGGATTTATTGATTTGCAGAGCTTTGTTGAACAATGCTTCGGCTGTTTTGTACTCTCGTAGATTAAAGGCTGCATTAGCATACAAAAATAGTATGGTATATTTATCTTTTGGATCACACTGAAATGGGATGCCGCTAAATGTTGAGCTTTGCGATGAACTTGACGAAAACGCAGTTGACGTGGTCGCTGAAGAAAAAAAAGGCTGAGACGCCACTGGCGATGATTCTGTAGTTGCAATTAAAAGATCGGCCAAAAGTTTCACATCTTCATAGAGCCCGTTGTCGTAAAGGCTCCTCAGATGGTCAAGTAGGGCAAAAAATTCTTTCATTTTTAAAAAAATTCTGAATTTTATTTACAAGTTTATAGAAATTTCAAATTTTGATAAAAAAAATTTAAATTAGCTTCACATGTGTACTGTCTTAAAAAATTTTCTGCACAAAATAGAATTTTTTTTTGCAGAACAAAAATGAACAGGCTTTGAACGATTGTGGGTCTAATTGAGCATTTTCTGAAGCTAAATTTAATAGATAAATCTGTCAGGATTTTTTTTAAAATTTTATAAATTTAAATTAAAGACCATACATATATATGCAGATAAAAGAAAAAAAAAATGTCGATGAAATAAACTAAAATTAAAATAAATAAATTCAAGTCTTTATTCAAAATTTTTAATTTAAAAATCAAAAAAACTTTATGGATTCGCCAAAGGAATATTTAGATAATGAAGCAGTATTATTTAATTTAATTTAATTAAGTTTTTTTTTTGATTTTAATTGAAGCAAGACAAAAAATTGTCTAGTGGGGTAAATTTCAGCAGTTTGGCCGAAAGTAAAGTCTTGACTACTTTAATTTGGGGCAATAATGTAAAACAGGATATATTTGAAAGATGGTCTCAAGGTTAACAAATTTTTAATCATTAATAAAATTTAATTTTCTTTTTTTTTTCTCAACCCAAGGATTAATATTCAATAGCGAAAAAGAACCATCTGCTTTGCTACAATATAGTGGTGGACCTTGTGCAGTTATTACAGCAGTTCAAGCTTATCTTTTAAAAGAGCTCATTTTTTGTCCACAATGTGGCCATAATTGGCGTAAACCTGAAAGTAATAATTGATTAAATTAAAATTTTCATTAAATTTTGTTTAATTTAGAGAATGAATTGAATCAGCATTTGACTGATAGCTTGTTATCCATTTACATTAATGTTTCGACAGAAAAAACAAAATACTTGCTGTTTTATGAGCCAAATGATGAGGCTGAAAATGCTGAATCAAATATCGAAGATAACAGTGATGAATCAGAATCTTTGTCAAAACGAGCTAAATTGGATTATGATGCTTTTGTTGACAAAATAAAGTAATCGAATTATTTTTTGATCTTTTTTTTTAATTTTTTATAAAGAGCTTACAAATTTTCAACTTTAAATGAATTAAAAGAAAAGCTTGCAACAAAAATTGATAGCTACAAAAAAAATTACGGAGTTTTATGCTTTTTATATTCACTAATTCTGACCAAAGTACTTTTCTCACATATTTTTTGTTTAAATTTTTTAAGCTTGAATTAAGGGTTTAGACGAAATAGAAAGAGAACTCGAAGAAAGTGGAGAATCTTTGATTGATCCATTACATGGTCATGGAAGTCAGTGTTTGACAAACTTAATGCTTTGCGGAATAGCTACAAGTAATGTTTTTGATGGAGACAAGTCTTTGGAAGGCTTAAGTAAAGTTAATCAAAATAAATTTAATTATTTGCGCTAATTATTTTTATCTAGGTCTAAAAGGTATTCCAAAGCAGTCTTGTATAGGATTTTTGACTATTATGGAATATCTGAGATATTGTGAAGTTGGATGGAATTTAAAAAATCCCAAGTATCCCATTTGGATTCTAGCTTCAGAAACTCATTTGACAGTTTTTTTCTCCCAAGTAAAAAAATTAATAATCAAAATTTTATTTTTTTAAATGCAAAATTCAAATAAGCTTAAAGAAATTTTAATAATTTTTGATAAAAAAAAAAATTTTCAAAAGATTTATTTAAAAAAATTATATTTTTCATATAAATTCATAGTCATTATTTTTAAGGAGACAAGTTTGGTCCAAAAAAATGAAAGCAGTCGACAAACAGCAATACAAAGCTTTAAAAATTTTGATCCTGATGGTAAACTTTAAAAAGTATATTGGAAAAAAATAATATTAATGACAAAAAAGATAATGGATTTGTTAAATCTGAAGATCTGGAAAGTTTAATGGGTTCTTTGGATCTGTTAACAGACAAAGAATAGTATTACAGATAGATTATTATGTTAAGATTAATAATCAATTTAAATTAATTTTAAATTAAGCGTCGATTGCGTTAAGTTACAACTTGATACAGAAAATTTAGGAATAATAACACAGGCAGCTTTTCTAAATGAGTTTTACCCCGAGTCAGAGCAGCAAATCATTCCGAATGAGTTCAAAGTTTATCATTATAACGGTCTGGCAAGATCAAATCAAGAAAATGAAGTAATTTTTGCTTTTAAATTTTTTTTACAAATTTTTCATATAATTTTAAAAGGTACATTTTTCAGAGGGAAAAGCTAAATTGATCGATTTCACCGATCAGCCAAGTTTGGATCTCAACTCCATCAAAAGTTGTTTGCAAACCAAATGGCCAACAATTGAGATTGAATGGCTGGACTCTCGAATTCCCTCTCTAAATTAATGCTCTAAAATAAATTTGCTCATTTTTTAAATCCAAATTAAATGGCAACATTTTAAATTCAATATTTTTTTAAATAAATTAAAAAAATTATTAATAAAATTTATTCAATAAACTTTTCCAAGGTCAAAAATTTCGCCAATTAAATTGGGAATTTTAGAGCTATTATAACTTGTTCTATAATTTTGTAGATTTTCTGAATGCAAAACTCCGATTAAACTAATTTTTTTTAAAAAAGTATCAATATTTTCTATTAGATTGTTTATAGCACCATCATCTTTGTCATTATCAGATGTTTTCAATTTGTTTGATATCTCGAATCTAAGGGCCTCAAGAAGATCATGTCTAATTTTGTTTGCCACAGTGTAGCTTTCCTCTTGGTTCAAATTTACAAATGGCTCATTTGTCGTGGTAAAAATAACACCGCACAAAATTCCGATTTCAATGTCATTTAAATTGAGTTGATTAAAATATTTTTTTGTGTCTATCATTAAGGTGACCAAATTTTCCTTAAAAAAAATTTATGAAATTAAAAAAAAAATTAAAAAAAATTAGTGAAATAAAAAAAAAATTTAAAAAAATTTTTAAATTATTTTTTTAATTTTTAAAAATTTTAAACAAATTTATAAAAAATTTATTCACTAAAATTACATCAAAAATTGTGCACAATTGATCTCCACTGATACAATGTCCCGACTCGAAAGTGAGACACATTTTTTTCAGCGATTCCTCTTCGCAGAACAAGTTCACAATGCGTAAAAACCAAACTTTAAAAAAATGGCTTTTGATCATCAAAATTTGATCGTTTTGAAATATTTGATCAAAACCGGGTATTTGTTTGGCAAATTCGACAATTTTAAAAGCGTCCTGATTTGCCAGCACAGTAAAACATCGCCACAACTCCTCTCTAGTAACATCCCCAATTTCTTTTTCACTCTTAAACTTATTCCTATCAACCTGAACACTTATTAGCTTTTTGTTAGACAAATGTACATTTTTTTCCCTATTAATTTTAGTATATGGACACAAATTTTGATGAGACTGGGCTATCGAGAGTATCCGGTCACATATGGCCAGTTGCTTGACGGCAGTGTCAATTATTTTATGAGTGGAATTGGTTATTTTGTTTGCCTCATCCACAATTTGAGTATTATTTTCCTTCTTTTGCTCTCGGTCACCTTTTTCGGTGTCATTTGGCGCGTTCGATTCAGTGTTGTTGCTGAATCGAACGCATTCCCGGGACATGCCCATCTCTAGACACTTTTTGAAGCGGCAATGCTGGCAGCGATTCCGATTCAGCAACACTATAACACAATTTCCCTCTTTCATGCATTTGTACTGCATTTTTTTCTGAATGCTCCGCCTGAAAAAGCCCTTGCATCCTTCACAGGACGCAACTCCATAATGGTAGCCAGAAGCTCTGTCACCGCAAATTTTGCAAAGTCCCACTGAGCCCTGGGCCGAGTCAGATCTGACATCACTCTTTGGTTTTTGCTCCAGCTTTGTTTTCTTGCTTCGGTCCACTTTTTTTTTGCTCTTGTCCTGGCTCTGGACCTCGGAGGGGCTTTGGACTGGCGTGAACTGGTTTGTGAAATTGTTTGCCTGAGAGTGATTTGGGGCTATTAGAATTTGGCCATTTGTGGTCTTCGGGAGAAGATATTTGTACTGGGATTTTTCTTCTTTTGTTTCTTGGATTAGGTCAAGTATGTTCAGGTCTATTTCGTTGGTTGTGTGGTTTAGACTTTGGAAGTTGTGGTCCATTTGGGACATTTGCATCAGTGGATCCGCGCTTTTGTACACATGAATCAAATTTGAATTCAAATCGTTCATTCTGTTTGAACTCTGATTGAAAAAAACAATATTCAATTTCTTAAATGATTACTGAGTTTGCTTATTCATACAATTTTCTGGAGAAGTTTATTTTAAAGAATAGAGTTTAAATTCTTTTATTTATCTATGGAATAAATTACAGGAATCAGATAATTTATTTATGATCTCTAGATTCATATTTTTCTAGAGTGTGTGTATATTCGTATTTTTGGCATAAAACTTCTATCTAAAGTAATTATTGTGCTGATGAATGTCTTAAGTATTTGAAAGATTTTATTGGCGTTTCTTAAAATTGTATTATTTAATTCTATATCATAAATTATTATATCTTAAACAAAAAGAGTTTAATTAGATGAAATTGGATTAGAATAACATTTCATTGCGATTTTTTTTTTATTTAGGTAAATTTTGGGTATCGAAAAAAAAATCTTTTAATTATTTGTAACATATTTGAAAAACTTGTGGCCAAATATAGCATATTTTTGATGACAAATTTAAAAATACAAAAAGTGATCATTAATTTTAATATTAATCAAAAATTTTGAAAATAAGAAATTTAATTGTTCATTTAATTAAAAATTATCAAAGGTTCAAGAAATGCAAAATCAGAGTTGTTTAAAAGTCCCAAATTAAAGTCCAAGTGTGAAGTTTTGATTTGGATTAAAAAAAATTTAAAAGCTTTGATTTAGACCTTTGAAAAAAAAAGCCCGGACTTTGAATTGACTTGTGACTTTTAAACAACTATGAGCAAAATCAGACAGTTTTCAAAAGTAGAGAGTTTAAATCACATTAACTGCACTAAATATGATCCAAAATTCAGTGTTTTTTGGTAGAGTGATGCTTTGAATATAACTATTTTTGCGAAAGTGACTCAATAAAATTTCTAATTTGGCTTAATAGAATTTTCTATGTTGTTAAATAATCTAACTAATTTTCATCTATTTAACAAAACTGAAATTTTTACAAATATATTTATTACTTAATTGTAAATAGACACTTAATTGTCTATTAAATATTTATGTTCCATTTTATATCTTAACACATTTCACTTTTTCCATGATGGTTATTGACTAAAACTGTCACTACCATGTTTCATCGAAAAAAGATAGTATTTTTGTCGAACGGTTAATAGAATTTTTTTTATCGAATTCATGTATCGGATTTTATTCATAGAAAAATTTTCTTTTCATTTCAAATGGTAATATTTATTATTGGTTTTGAGATCGAAAATACAGATATTAGAAAAGTACCAAAGTAGTGCTACTTCAAATTAAAGAAAAATCAAAATAATTAAATAAAATAAAATTTAAATTTAAATTAAAAGTTAAAATATAATATAAAGCAAAATTAAAGTAGACAAATTGAGAAAGTAATATTCTACCGGCTTTTACATGTTCAATTTGAAAAAATTTTATCAAGCCGTAATTAAATTATTTTCAAAATATAACATAATTAGTCTAAATTTTTTTTGTCATAATGGTATCAATTCTAGATAATAATTTTAATTTATATATAATTTTTTTTAAATTAATCGATTTAATGTGTTATATTAATGTTCGGAAATTGATTTCGATGAATAACTTTCGATAAAATTATTTTCGATGCTGAAAATTTCTTTTACTGTTAACATTTTCGGTGAAAAAACTTTCGATAAAAAGCCTCTGTCCCCTAAAACTATAATTAATTAGAAAGAAAAATAAAATTTTTCAAAATTAAGAATTTGGATTGTGTAGAAAAATCAATTTTCAAAATTTTGTTTTTTTTTATTGAAAAATTCATATAAGCCTTAAAATTTAAAAAAAATAATTGTATTTTTTATATACATAAAACATGCATGATTGGTTTCTGACATTTTTGCTTTTTTAGAAGCATTCAAATAAAATGCATGAAATCGTATGATCAAACCTTTTCACTGAATTCTTTCCTAATTTCATTAACCAAAATTAATTTATTTATGACAAATTTTCGTCAAAAAGATTAAAGATTCGCCCCAAATTAGTCAGATATTTTACAAATAATTGAAGCATTTTTTCAAGTGTCTAGAATTGGAATTGCTGTTTCCTGCATCTTAAAAGGAGGAAATAAGCTTAATTAATTGGTAAAGCTTATATATTTTTATATTTTTTTAGATGCACAATTAATAAAGATATTTTTTTTAAATATAAAATTAACTAATTAAATAAAAGTTAATTAAAAAAATTGCTTCTGACTTTTTTAGAAATCATTGTACTGGATCAAAATAAAATCTGTTCATGATCAGTAATTTCATAAGCATAGCTTTACTTTGAAATAAGTTTTTTAACATCATTAATATTATTACTGTTAATTTAATTGCTGCTATCAGTGATAAGCTTTATGTTATTTATATCGCAAAGATAACCCTTATATGAGTGTTTTTTATAAAGAAGTTTGGTTTAAAAAAATATACATTTGTGTTGTTGAAGATATTGAATATTTGTCTGAAACAGATAATTAAACAAAATCTTAAAAATTATGAAAAAATTTGCATAGATTTTATAGAAATTTAACTATGAAATTTAATTTTTATAGAAATGTCGAACATCCACCCAGAGATTGGACTGGCCAAAACTTCCTACTGCTGCCTTTGAAGTCAATATAAACTATCACCACTGGTTGGTTTCTTTTAGATCAAATTGATTATCTAGATACATGAACAACTTGGATATTGTGAAATTCTAATACAAATTGAACAAAAACTCTTCATTTTATAAATTAAAATTAAAGTTAATAAAAAATATTAAAAATATAATGCAACTTTATCTACCAAACAAAAATTTTCTGATGTAAAAAAAAGACAAAAAATAAAAATTCAATAAGATTTAAATTTGTTATTGATTTCATTGACTAAAATAATTTGAAGTTAAATAGGTGCAAATAAGTATGCTACACTTTGTTGTTGAATTTTTATTTTTATTTATTTGTTTTCTGTACCGAGCTAGAGCTCCTTCAGAATAATTTAAAAAAAAATAAAATAAAAATAAAAAATAAAATTAAAGTAAATAAAATGAGATAAAAAAAAAATAAAGTAAATAAGCTAAATAAATGAAAGTTAAGAAGACATAAATTGGAATAGATTGTTACATGTGGCACATGTTTAAATAGTTCAAGTTTCAGGAAAAAAAGAAGAAATAGTAAGGTAGCAATTACACAATGGAGTTGGGTATTCAATATATCTTGATTCGAAACCTTTTTTGTATTCCTTCACCAGTCTTACAACCAATGGAATAGAATGACTCAGTCATGTCCCAACATATCTCTCATTCAATTCAAAAAGCCAATTCGAGACTGTTAGTAATTTTAGTTCATTAAAAGCCTCATGATGCACGATGTTGGAGGGAGTATCATATTTTAACTTAAGAATAGATCTGACTGCTGTATTCTGAATTGCTTGTAGTTTTTTGATATTATTTTCTGAAAATGAATTTAAGCTAGGAAAAGAATAGTCTAAAATTGATTCGACTAAAGATTCATATAAATATCCTAATGTGTTTTGATTAAGACCCCATTTTTTGTTTGACAATATCTTAATAATATTTAGCCTTTTATTTCAGCGTTCTTTAATTTCGTCTACCAGTATATTAAAGTTTAACTTAGAATCAAATTTAATACCAAGAAACTTGATTTATTGTTGGCTCACTATTCTGTTTCCATAAATTTTTAGGCTAAGATTATCACTCTCTTTTTTGTACCTAGAAAAGACTACTGAACACGACTTTTCAACTGATATCTTCATTTTCCATTTAATAAGCCATTGTTCTAGTTCGTTGGTGTATTTATTAATCTTATTTTCTAGGTTCTCCTTTTTGTTATAAATGAAGAATGAAACTAGATCATCTGCGAAAAGCAGAAAGTATTCATTATTTGCTTTTTTTCTTTTGGGTATGTCATTAATATATATACTAAATAAAAGAGGACTAATTACTGAGCCTTGAGGAACACCTGCAGTTATTTGATATTCTTCGCTCAAATGGTCATTCACATTTACCTTAAATGTCCTAGAGTCTAAAAAGGATTTTATCCAGTTAGTCAAGTAATGAGGTGGATTTATTTTAATCAATTTAAAAAGTAAACCTTCATGCCAAACCCTATCAAAGGGTTTAGAAATATCAAAAAAAAGGCCGCAAACTCTTTTTTTTCTATTAAATGATTCCACAATTTTTTGAATTAAGAAGAAAAGATTATCTGCTGTTCGCCGGTGTTTCCTAAATCCAGATTGCTCCTGGATAAGGAGTGAATTTTGCTCTAAAAAATTGTATAATCTTGAATATACTATGCGTTCCAGTAGCTTTCCTAAACAACTCGTTATACTAATTGGTCTATAATTTAAAGGCTCTTGTAAAGTAGTCTTGTTGTTTTCCCAGGATTTGGTTATCCGCTTATTGTCAACAAAACATTAAATTAAGACATTTCATAACTTAAAAAAGTGAAAAAGGTAGACAGAAATATCGATTTGGTGAATACATTCGATGAATGTAAATGTATTTGTTTTTGATAAAATCACTCAGCAAGTTATCCACTTTTAGACAAATTGTTTGGTAAACCATTTTTCAGCTTTTTTTTTAGAACCGAATAATCAAATTTTAAATGTTTTTTAAACACTATTTAGTTTAGTTATTTAATCATTGTATTATTCAGGTAAAAATATGAATTTTTAAAATTTCGGCAAACTTTTGGATAGTTAAAATTGTTAAAAAATTAAATTTAAGATTAATTTTTTTTAGATTAACTTTTCAACATTAAAATTAAATAGCTTTATTTAACTAAATGTATATTAAAGATCCTATTGACATTTTGTAACAGAATTTACTATTTAGCAGGAAATTAAGTACAACAAGTTTTGTATCTTTTAAATATTTTAAAAAATGTACCTTTTTAATATTTTAATTTGAAAATTTTTAGTTATTAAAATCAAATTATCTTATCTCAAAATTTGTGAAATTAAAAAAAGGTAAATTTTAGAGTTATAAAAATAGCTAGAATAAGTAATTTGCTAAAAGTTGAATAATCAATATTTAGATTATTTGAGTACTTAAATGACTAAAATTTAAGGAAATTAGTGAACTAAAATTTTTCATTAGATTTAGTGTTACTTTTTTGTTTTTATTTCATTAAGATATTTAAATTAAAATTTTTAAACTTGGCAAGGAATTTTTTTTCAAATTTAGGACTAAATTAAATTAATTTCCAACTTTATTTAAAATTCCAAATAAAAACTGGTAATGATCTAAATTTTTTACTAAAAATTATTTTTTAAAAGTTTTTCTAACTATGATTTCCAACATTATTAAATTAATTTATTTCGATTAATAGAAGCTTATTGATAGATTTTAGCTATTAAGCTCTTTGTCGAATAAATATTCACCAAGGCCTTCTGGACCAGCTCGTTTTAATTTAGTAATCAAATCTCCAAGCTTCTTAATTGATTCAACTTGTTCATCAAGGAATTCCTCTTCCAAAAAATCACTCAAATGAGGATCAATGTGCTGGGAGGCAATACTGTGAAGTTTTAGCAATGAATCATTTACTTTTTTCTCCAGTTCCAGTGCTTCTTCCAAAGATTCCAAGCCATTTTTCCATTCATTTTTTTCTGGACTCTTAACATCTTTCAAGATGATACGTCCTCCTCGTTTATTCACGTATTTCATGAACTTCTCTGCATGCTCCCTCTCTTCATCTGAATTTTCCTTGTAAAATTTGTGGAAACCAGGCAAAGCTACATCGTCTCTATTGAAGTAGAATGACATGGATTGGTAAATGTAGCTGGCTGTAAGCTCTAAATTAACTTGTTCGTTTAGTGCTTGTTCGCATTCTGCATGAAAATTTTGTCTAATTCGGCTAACTTGGGCCATTTTTTTCGCTTGTTTGTACAGTCACTGCCGTCGAAACAATTTAAAGTTTATTATTTTTAACTAAAATTTAATTTTTCCACTTTAATTTATAGTCATTAGTATAGGAAAATATTTCGTTTAAAAATTAGCTTTATCATGTTTAGAAATCATTTTATTTGATAAATTTGTTAAGCTACGACACGACAACATGTGTTGGAAAACTAAGATTTTTAATGTGTCATATTTTTCTGATAAAGGCTTATTTTTTCAATTATGTAAAATAAGATTTTCCAATGTTAAATAACATGAAACTTAAAACAAAATATTATCTAAAATGATAACTTATTTTGATAGAAAATGTTCTGACT
The DNA here is from genome assembly GCA_025491095.1 of Brachionus asplanchnoidis. NCBI lineage: Eukaryota > Metazoa > Rotifera > Eurotatoria > Ploima > Brachionidae > Brachionus > Brachionus asplanchnoidis. The sequence goes on along the minus strand of JAILYF010000027.1, from coordinate 2,214,435 downwards.
AAAAGATTAGACAGTATTTTCTATTTTTTTTAATTTTATTTTAAAATTTTTCTTATCTTAAAAAGATAAATTTATTTTATCTCTGTTATCTACTCTTTTTGGTAAATAATTTTTTTTATTTTTTAAGAAGATCAAATTTTTCATTTTAAATATTTATAAAAATTTAAAAATCAAAAATTACAAGACTCTTTTTATTTAACTTTATGATTAAGCTTTCGTTAAAAATAAATGAAGAGTGCGAAATTAATTTGAAATTTGGATAGTCCGATAATTTTAAGGTATTGTACTGGTTTTAGTTATAATGTTAGTTGATTTCATGAAGACTTGAGCACGATTTATTGGAAAAAAAAGATGCTAAAATAGTTTAAAGGGCATTGTGAAATTGGGTCTTACCTGTTTCATGACCAGTTGGTCACAAAATTTGTATCCAAGTTAGTCGGTACCGATTTGGTGACCACTCTGGTCAAAAAAGTTTATGACCAGGTTTTTTGTGATCAGTTTTTTGGTCACTAAAAAAATTACTGGTCACAAAGAAAAATTTCTGGTCACAAAAAAAATGCTGGTCACATTGAATAAATTTTATTTTGATTTCTAAAATATTTTTAATAAAATATTAATAAATTTTGAAATTAATTTCAGGTAAATTTTTGTACAATAACTTAATTAATTATAAATCAAATACTTGCATTTATATACATTAATTAACTTTTTCATACTATTTTTATTTTGAAAATCTATTTCACTTTGGATAAGCTAAAACGAGCATTCAAAATTTAGAAAATGGTGAACAATATAAATTGTTTATTAAACTTCGAGACTTTGGACTAGTTTTACCTATACAAGAATGTTCGAATTTAAACTGTAAAAAAAAGGTAATAAGATGGTTCTAAATCTGCACAACTTAAAAATCTGTCTATGAGAGTTCATTTTTTTCATTGTTCAAAAAAACACCTAAAATTATAATTGCAATAATAAAATGTTGGGCTGCCCAAATGACAGTATCAAAACATGCCAGTTACATTTTAACGAAAATGTTGGAAATGAGATGGTCAGCTGTTTGTTTTATAAGATGCGACAACTTTGTACACTAAGTCTCGACAAAAGTAATAAAGGCTTTAAGTTTTTAGTTGGAAAAAAAATCCAGTTGAATGTTCTGATTATGGTCGATTTTTTGAGGGCGAAAAAGGTCTGAAAATGCATCAGTCAAGAGTTCATAAAAATAGATGATATTCATATTTTTTTTTAATTCGGTCATTAATATTTACTCTGAAAGAATTCAAATGTTTATTAAGATTTTAATAATTACAAAAAAAATTCTGGTCACCATTTTTTTTCTTGGTCACAAAAAACCTGGTCATAAACTTTTATGACCAAAAACGTGTTCTGTAGATGAAACAAAGTAAAAAATTTCTAACAAGTCAAATTACAGCTGTTCTAGTAAAAACGTAACACCCAAAAAGATGGTTCAAAAACCGGCGGTCCCGTACGGCCTTAGCGAGGGTTCAACGGTGACCGTCCGTCCTAACAATCCATCAAGTCCCACCGATCCAAAGTTCAAAGTTTTTTCAATTTTAAATTTTCATTTTATTTTTAAATTTTATCAAATTATTTTATAAATAAAAAAGAAGATGCAATTTTATAATTTTTATTTAGTATAAAGTTTAATAAATCAAAAAAAAAAGTTTAAATTATTTTAAGATTTTTACTTTGAGATTTCTAGAATTTAATTTATTTATCTCTTTGTGTCAAGTTTTATTTTAGTTTTTTTAATTGATAAAATATACACTATTAAGTGCTTAATTTTGGCAATTCTAGATATATTTAAAAAAGTTGAAATTAATTTTTTTTTAACTAACGAGAAAATTTATTGTTGTTTTAAAATGAAATTATTTTACGATCAAATTGGAAATAATTTTAAAAAATCTTTATTAAAAAATATATAAACAATGTATGATAGAATAAAATTAAAAAATTTTAAAAAATCTTTTTAATAATAAAATTAAAAAAAAAACATAATTTAAAAAGCTAATTTTAATTTTTTGAGAAAAGTTGTTCGGACAAATGTTCCAACTAGTTTCTTTAATTAGAAGAATAAGAGGAGCTTTAACTTCACAATTCGAAAGCCCATTCCAGCCCAGCTCGACTTTACCATCAAACTCCTGAACCAAATACAATTTTCTCTCTTCTAAACTAGAACAACTGGAAAAGCATGTTGAATTCTTGGCTTCTATAGCACAGTTGTAGGAAGGATAAGAAGCTGAGTCAAGATATTTTAACTTAATTAAGAGATTAAGTGCATTTGAGCAATCAGGAAAGAATGTATGCGAAACAGCGTCACAATTTATTTCCACATTCAGAAAACGCCAATAGTGTCTTGTATATCTTGTTGAATAAGCTAGCCTTTTATTATTGCTGTATAAAATGTCATATAATGTGCCAACAAATCGATTTGAATAATTTGGGTCTTGGACGAATTTCCCTTGATCGATTAGGTCTATTTCAGTTTGATTAAAAAAACCCATTTTAATTGTTCTCGGATTTATGTCTTTTTTGAAAGAGGTATCTAATTTTACAAGAAGAGAAATATTCAGAATAGCTATGCAAATAAGAACTAAAATGCACCCCACAAACAAAACTATTTTGACTAATTTATACCAATTTTTGGTCATGGTCTGATTGGGTATATATATCAATAAATGAAAAATACCGATCAAAATTACCAATATTAATGTCAGACATGCTCTAGCTTGGACTATTTGATAAAATTTAAAGTTAAAACAAATCATATACTTATATGTGATTGATTCCTTGACTATACTAAGAAAGAAAAGAGTTGCTGCAGAACTCAATAAAGAATAGAAATAATTTTTTTTAACATGTAAAATAAACAGTGAAAAAATTACAAAAAAAATATTAAAAATGCCTATTACTAATACGGCCGTATAAATTCCAGTATAAGAAATAAAGCTGTCAAAAGATTTCATAGCTATAGAACCCACATAGTTTGTTTTGGACATCACAGCTAAGTCAAGACCGAATATAGTGACTGTAAAAATTACATAAAATAAACCGATTGCAAAGTTAATTGTAAAAAAAAGTCGCTCTTTTTCCATTGTTTATATATTTTCTAATTAAATTGGAAAAGTTTACTTTAAAACAGTTTTTCGAATTTACATATTTTAACTATTTTATAATAGAATTTCGAAATTTTTATGTACTTTTAAAATTATTAGCATAGAATTAGTAGATTTTATTTTGATAAATTAAATTAAAATTTTTAATTAAGTTTTGTCGTATTTTGTCGTAAAAATTACACTTATTTATTAGAAAGCTTTAAAAAATTATTGAAATTTGGGTTACCAATTTAAATTTTTAACATAATGTAATTTTTGAAAAATTCTGTATCCAAGGATTTAAATTTTCAGTCTTAAAAAAGTAAATAATATTTAATTTTTGCTAATATTCTTACTAAAATTATTTAAAATTTTTATACAAATTTAAATTGTTTTCAAATTTCAAAATTTTTAAGCTTAATTTCTTTGGTTTGTTTAAATTTGGTTTATTTTTTAATTTTTTAGTTTAAAATTATTCCATAATTAAAAGAATTATTTTTTATTTTCTAGAATTTTTCTTTTTTATATCTTTTTAAAGAATATTCAATAAAGGCATCAAATACATTCTGCACTATAAATAATCACAAGTTAATTTAAGTGCGAGATGATTTATATAGTAAAGTTTTGAAAAATAAAAGTTCTGATTTGAATTATTTTGGCAAAAAACCGAATAATTTAGTCCACATAAAATAATGTAGTACTGTATGGAAATAATAAAGTGCAGTTTGGTATTAAAAATAGTGCAACTTGTGATTAATTTAAAGTGCAACATTAAATACAAGCCATTCAAAAATTGATTTTAATAAGTCAAAATACCAACAATTGTAATAAAGGGAATAATTAAAATAAGTTTTATGTGAAATTATTTATTTATTTTATATTCATTTTTTTATTTGTGTATTTAGATTAAAAAATCAAGAAAAAATAAATTTTAAGTAAAATACAGTAGCGCTACGCCACGTGGATTTTACGTAAATTTACGTCAAATTACGTTAATTTACGTAATTTGACGGAAAAAAAGTAAATTTACGTAAATTTACTTTTTTTTCGTCAAATTACGTAAAATCCACGTGGCGTAGCGCTACTGTAAGCTAATTAATACAAAAATTTTATAAAAAATCATAAATTTAATTTATCAAATTTACCAATATTTGATTTTAAGCTTAATGGAGGCTTAACCGGATGCGTTAGAGTTTAGATTTTGGTCTATTGTGAAATTTCGTAAAATTTCGCAAATTTTTAGTTAAATGGCTGGGGATGACTGTCAGAGTTTTCCTTTGGGAGATAAATCAAATTTTGGGATTAACTTAATTCTGGGAAAATACTGATATCGATTTGCACATTCAAATACAACAAAAATTTAAAAAATTAAATTTCTGATTAAAAAAATATATATTCAAACGTCATTTATTAGCATTAGCTGAAAAAAATATTCAACAAAAAACTTATTTTAATAAATGTAAATAAACGTAAAAAAAAATAATTAAATATAATATAAATAAACATATTTCTTTAGTTAAAAGAATAAAAAAATTTCAAAGATATTTGTTAAGCTTTTGTTTAACTTCAATCAGAGAACCACGAGCTGCTTCAAGTGATCTTTTTTGCTCTTCGTTCAGATTGTTTGATCCATCATTGCGGTCTGAGTCATTGGGTGAAACAACTTTACCATTTATTATCCAAGTTCCCTTGATTGGATTATTTGAATCAGCATCTTTAATTGCTTCATCAATTGTGACCAAATGTTCATCAACCATCTTAATTGAATCAGTTATATGTGGTTTCAGTAAGCAATTTCCCATTTAAATTTTTTTTCAAACAACAAAAATATTTTTCTTTACCAAGTAATAGCCTTAACAGGATTATATTCAAAAATGGCTAAAATATTACCCATTTATATAGTATGTCGTTGCCTGGTATCGGTATGTCTCAGATGAAATTTTCTTTTTAATTATTTTCTTAAATTTCATATTTTTCTGAGATTCTTTAATTTCATGCTAATTTCAGATTAGTACTTGATTATTTTTATTGAGTATCATTTTAAAAATGAAATTAAAAAAAAATTCTAAGATATTTCAATAATTTAACAATTTAATTGATTTCATTCTTAAAAAAATATAAAATCATATTTATTAATTCTATTATTTTTAAATTTTAGTATACGAACACAAATATTAAAGCTTAAAGGATACAACCTCAACGATTTGGCGGACCTACAGCGGTTCTAATAAAATCGTAACGCAGTTCGGCCGGCCAGCGCGGCCTCGGCCATTTTGTCGGCTCGGCGCGGCCAGCCTAGTCGGCCAAGGTGTTCGGCCTTGTCGGCCAAGTCGGCCATATCTGCCCTGTCATTTTTACCTTGAAAATTAACAAAAATTTATTTTAAAAATTTTATTTTGAAAATTAATAAAATTTATTTTAAAAATTTTACTTATTAGATTCAAGAAATTTTAATTAATTATATTTTTTTTCTTTTTTCGTTAAGCCAACTCTTCAGAGCAAAAAAATAATATTTAAATACTTTTATCAAAAATAAGTTTACAAAATTAATTAAAATTATTTGAATCTAATAAATAAAATTTTTAAAATAAATTTTATTAATTTTCAAGGTAAAAATGACAGGGCCGATATGGCCGACTTGGCCGTCTAGGCCGAACACCTTGGCCGACTAGACCGGCCGCGCCGGCGCCGTTGGAAGGCCGCGCCGGGCCGACAAAAATGGCCGAACTGCGTTACGATTTTATTAGAACCGCTATAGACCATATTACATTTAGTTTGATTGCCTAAAGCGCACTTTATATTTTATTCTTAGAAAACTCTTCCCATTACTTTTTACTAGTTTAAACTGCATATTAATACATATTAATAATATTGAATAATCTTCTTTTATAACAATTGTTAACTTTATTAGTTAATTGATTGATTAACAATGCCTACAAAACACACAGCAATCTCATTTGAAAATAAAATAAAATGCCTTCATCGATATTGCTGAAAAGATTTATTTTTTTAATTGTTTTTTTAAAACTTGTATTTTTAAAATTTTTTTTTTTTCGAATCATTTGTTTAGCAATAAAATTTTTCAATATATATATCTCTTTCTTGAAGGCTAATTTACAAATAAATAAATAAATTAATTAATTTTTAATAAATAATTAAGCTAATATTAAATTAATGGATTAAGATTTTTCTTTAAAACACCTTACTTAATTTGTCCCTAATGGAGAAAATCTTTAAAAAGCGTTTGAAAAAGTAAAAAATTAATTAAAAACTAATCGTTCGGTTTTAAAAGCAAAAAATAAAAAAAACATTAATTCAAAATGTTAAATAAATTGTTTTTTGCTTCCACTCGTATGAATTTTTTTTAGATTACATCATTATCTTATTAATCGTTTATTGAAATAAAAAATACATAAAAGTATTTAAGTTAAAGAAATAAATTCAATTAAAAAAAAGATAAATTTTGTTTTTTAATATATAGATAAGAATTTAAATAGATATAAATTTTAATTCAAATCCTTTAATTCAAATTATAAACTCTTTTCAAAATTTTACTGAATTTTACTGTTTCAAAATTCGTAAAAATCTTTTGATTTTTTTTTTAATTTGTTTAATTTACTGAAAAAGTTAAAAATGACATTTTTTGGCATTTTTGTTTCTACGTTACATTTCGAATTTTTTCGTAAAATAACCGAAATTTTCGTAATCTAGCCTTTTCTTACAGATATAATTTATCGAAAAATTAAGCAAAATTACCAAAAACCCTAGTATCAAATCAGCACTGTAGCTTATTAGTTCTCTTATGTAAAAATTATATTTATGTTTTAGGACGAGCATTCTTAAAAAAATAGAGATATTTAAAAATTTTCTTTTAATAAAATTCTTTCAAGTAAAAATCTAATTTTTTTCTGATAACTATTAATTATTATGAAATTAAACAGATTTTGAATCTTTATTTGGTTCTTTTAGTAAAATATTTAAAAGCAAAAATAAAAAGAATACATTTTTTTAAAATATTTATTTAATTTCTATTTTCTAGTTTAACAATCAAAAAATAATATAATGCTAATATTAACTATAAAGTTATATCTGACGAGTATCTTTTAACTTAATTTAAATTATAACCTAAAAAAACAATAAATCTCTAACAATTAAAAAAAATTTTATAGTCATTAGACTTCTAATTTTCTAAAATAACCAATTTTAAATGCTTTATGTAATTTTTTTACTTGAACTTATTTTAATTGTTAATAAAAACAAATAATAATAAAGTGCATAAATTAATTAGACCAATGTTTAATTTATAGCCCGATGAGTAAAAATTTTTCACCAAAACATTAGATTCTTTCTCATTTTGCTTTAGATGCTGATCATTACTATTTCTGGCCAACCGAGCTAAATAAGATGGTGCATGACGTGCAGCAATTCTCGATTCTTTGGAGTAAATATCATCGGCAATGAATGCTTGCTTGTAACTTGGTCCCAAGAACAATGGATTATGCGGCTTATAATTTGCTTGAACACAATCAAATAGGAAATATCTAATGTCCAAGCTCTCTTGACTTATTGGAATCGACCAGTAATTAAACTTATACAATGATGAGTTTGACACAATGTAAGCCAAAGGCTCAGTTAAACTATTGTCCAATCTAGGATTTCTCCAGCTAACTGCAGCATTGGTCCTGAACGGAATTTTTCCAGTTACATTTGAATTCCAATCGCTTTGCCAAAATTCATAATCTTTAAAGAAAAATATTGATGTAGCAATTGAAAAGGCACTATCGACCGATTTAAAAGGTATATCTGGATACTCTTCCTTCAAAAGCTTTGGATAGCTTGGCACCAGCAAATATTTTGGTGGATAGGACAAAATAACTTTGTATTTCCAAATGGTTTGATTCTAAATTTAAAAAAAAATGATCAAAAAAATTTTTTTTAATATTTAAAAATACTTTAGTAAAGTGGTAAAGATCATCATTAAGATAAGCCGAGTCAATGTTACCGGGTAAACCAGGGAAAAGTTGGGAGATTTTTTTGGGCCATCCTTCATAATCAAACAATCTCCATTTGGTCAAGCCTCTGATATGCCAAATGTAGTTTCCTTTGAAAACGAGAGCATTTCCCCACTCTGTTCTTGTTATGGCATCGATTATTGGATCATTACATAAATCAGCAGGCTCATCGACCAGTTTCGAAGTGGTTCTAATCAAATTTTCAGTAGTGACAATGTTTGCCAATGTTGTGACCGGATCAGCGTATTTTTCAGTGGTAAAGCTAGCTTGAGTTGTTTGCACAATATCAGCAAATGTGCTCTCTGTCTCAATTGGTTCTTCGGTGGTCATATGTTCAGATGTTAAATTTTCTAAAAGTTGGGTAGTCTTCAATTCAACAGTAGCTAATGGCTCAGGACTTGTGGTTGGAATAAATTTAAAATTGTCCAAAGCAGACTGAATATTTTGTGTTGTAAAATATTCAAATGATGGAATATCAGTTGAGTTAAATATTTTTTCTGTTTGATTTACGGAAGTATCTTCTTCGCTGAAGCTTTCTGTTGTAGTAGTATTTAAACTAGGTGTTTCTGGAAAAAATGCATTTGGAACTGGAGTTGTTGTTCCGATTAATTTAAGCAATTCAAGAAATTCTGAATCGTTAATGGTATCTTCAGATTCGTATGAATCTTCATATTCTTCACTTTCATCTTCATAATTTTCTGAATTTGGTAAATTTGTAGTATTAGTTTGAGTCAAAGAAGCAATTGATGGTTCAATATTGAAATAGTTTGTTTTGTTTAAGTGCAGTAATGCTGAATCAAGTAGACTTGTGAGAAAACTTTTTGAAGAGGTATTTGGTGATGTTGTGACCAGCATAAGCTCATCTTGATAATATTCATCGTCACTATTCAATGAATTCAAAACACTTGAAGTAAAATAATTGTAATCACGAGTTTGGTAGGCATCTGAGCTATGATGCTCCGGATACTCTACATTTTTAGTGGCTACTAGACTTTGGGAGTAGGGCTTTAATTCCTGGGAATTTTTGTTTATTATTATTTCAGCTGTGGTATCTACTTCTTCACTTAGTTCCTCACTTTCAGAACTCTCAGAACTTCTTGCAGTGCTAGTTGATTGAAAATCAGATTCGGTGTAGTAATCTTCATCACTGTAATATTCAGAACTGGTCTCAGCTGATTGAATATTTTGCTCGGAAAAAACTGGTAAAGTAGTATTTATTTGAATTGTTTCATTTGGCAAAATTCTTGTTGATTCAAAGTAAATGGTTTGAAAAGTGGTGGTAATTGTAGAAGTTGATGTTGTAGTTGGTATTGTAGCTGTAGTAGTTGTAGCTGTAGTAGTTGTAGCTGTAGTAGTTGTAGCTGTAGTAGTTGTAGATGTGGTAGTAGGTGTTGTGGTAGTTGTAGTAGTAGTTGTAGATGTGGTAGTAGGTGTTGTGGTAGTTGTAGTAGTTGTAGTAGTTGTGGTAGTTGTAGTAGTAGGTGTTGTGGTAGTTGTAGTAGTTGTTGTAGTTGGAGATTCAGTTTGTATGAATTCTGTAGTGGACGGAGTTGAGGTTTTGGTTGAAGTGGTGGTTTCAGTTTGTTCATACAATTTATGTTCTTTTTATTTTTTATATTTTATAATTTTTTTCTAGATGATTAAATATTTTAAAAATTTACTTGATTCAAGCCCAAGGATCATGCGTAAATTTTTTATGTCTTCTTCTAAAATTCCTTCGCCACCAAAATAGAAGAGGGGGGACATGATCGATTTTGGATTACTGGAATGGTCCAAGCCGAACAAATGGCCAATTTCATGAATCAAAACTGACAATAGTCGGTTGCCAAAACCCCAATTTTCAGAGTCATCCTAAATTTTTTTTTTAAGTTCAGCATTTATCAAGTAAGCTTATTCAATTACCAAATGAACGTGTCCCCTAAATGGTGATTGATTGTTACTCAATGAACAAGAATGAGCCAATTCGCCATCAATACCATCAAAAAGCATTGAATCTCCGTGGTTTCCCTCCGCAAAATATATGGTAATATTACTATTCTCATAAATTTCATCAATGTCGCTTAATTGTCTCACTCTTACATCACCATGTAGATGTTTGAGCCAAATCTGAAAATAAAAAATACAATTTAAATATTATTAGTATTTTTTAATTTTTCCTCACATTAAAAGCCTTCTCGACCAAATGTTCAACAGCTTCGTTGGAAAGAGATTTGGAAAATCTGTTTAAATAGGGGTTGTATTTTTTGATGGAATAGGTAAGTTTTCTGAGGCCACGTCTTAGAATACCTGTTAAAATAGACAATTTTTGTTGTAAATTTTTTTTTTTAATTAATTTTAAAATTTACTAAAATCATTTGTTCTGAAGCTTAAAAACTTTGAAGAACTAAATTGAAGATCAAAGTCTTTATTGCCACATCTTGGTTTTGCCATCTTCATTATTGTCTCCTCGTCTATTTTTCCTGTTCTTGTGATATTAAACATTGTCTGAAAGATAACAAGACCTCGGTATATATCTCTGGCATTGTTTTGCATAAACTTTAGGGAATCATCAGCATGTTGTTTGCACACATTTTCGTTCATGTAGCCATATCGACAAAGATAACTCTTGATTTAAGATTAAACATGTGCCAAATAAATAAAAAGCAAATGTACCTTGACCAAATGGAACTTGGTCTCGTCCACCGTAATAAAGTAAGAAAACACCTGATGATTAGACAATAGCATCAACACAATCAAATTGGTTATCAAATTGCACCTCATGTTTGTGATTAACTGAATATTTTTGGTTTGATATTTTTAGGATGATTTTTCCTCAATTTATATATTCGATTTTTCTTTATAGACCTATATGTCAAATACTTTTTAATCACTTTTTTTTATGTCAAAAGGAATACAAAGTCGACTTTCTAAAATAAAAGAAAGAGCTTAAAATAAAATTATCTCCTGTTCCGCATCTAATTTTAGTTTAGTATATTATGACCGAGAAGACTAGCGGTGATATTTAAACTTTTGATTTTGAATTCAAATTTGTAGATTGTAATAGGATGTCTAAATACTAAGTGCGTTTTAATATTCTTAATACTAACTAAGAAATTAAATTGTAAAGAAATAAATTACAATTTTAGATTGGGATTATTGGAATTCGTAATCCTTAGACTATTAAATCAAATAGTTGATATTTTGATTTATCTTTAAATATCAACTGAAAACGTGGTGCTCTGTGTAAAGAAACTTGGCCAAAATTTGATGTAATCACTACACAAAACGCAAATTAGAACAATTAATGAACCTATCTATTAATCTAAACTCAAATAGACTCTAAAATTACAACTGATCAGCTGGATTCGACTTTTTGATTGCATTAACTTGCGGCCATCTATTGAACGTGACTAGACCAGTCAGTTTTATTTGGCATAGGCTTTGACAAAGGCTTAGGTTGTGCTCGTTCGTAAATGTAAAAATATCAAAAACGCAAAATTAAAGCAAATAGAGACGCAAATGCTTACTTTTACAAATTCTTTTGGTATAATTGGTTGTAAATATGTATATGATAAACAATATTTACATTTTGGCATCTCTATTTGCTTTACTAGTCGAAATCAATGTTTAACAGGTATTCAAAGATTGAAGATTAAACTTTGTTTAGATTTTCGAAAGGGTTTTTATTTGAGTTAAAACATTTTGCTGTACTTTTAACCAACATGAGCAAAATAAAAGAATAAAATAAAATTGACTGTTTCCTGGAGATGGTACTCTTAATCACTGGGAAATAAAAAATGTTCTTATATAAAATTGATCATAGAAAATCAGTATTTTTTTTGTAGATTAAAATTAGTAAATTAGATCAAATGAAAATATCTGATATTTTGAACAAATTTTTGGAGGCTTTAAATACCTCTAAACCAAAACGATTGATAAATATTTAATTAATAATCTTTGTATAAACTAATAAAAGTGCTAAAATATTCGCCAAAAATTTCAAATAAAACTTATTTTCTAATTAGTCTGGATAAAATTTTTAGCCAATAATTTACCTGTTGCCACGATCCGAATAGATTTAGCTTTAGAACCAAAATAATTTCTATAGTCTCATTCAATATTTAAGTTTTTTTTTAATTCAAATCAAATTTATCTAAAATTAGAAATTAGTTTGACCGTATAGCTGCCATGATCATATTTTAAACTAAATAAAAGCGGTAAAAATTGGAAATAAATTAAAGTGCAAAAAAGATTGGGAAGAAATCAAAGCAATATATTTTAGTTGGAAAATCAATGGCTGAATACAACAAAAAAAAATTGGCAATGAATATTTGGTACAGCCCATGAATAATTGTTTTATTTAATAAGAAATCTACTATGTGAAAGAAATCTGAATCTTTGGTCTAATAGAATGAATATCATCTAAATGTACAATTACAGCTCTGATTTATTCGACAAAGGTTATCATTTTTAAATTATCAGAAACCAAGTAAGAGCTGAATCGCTTTGCCACTTAAGCATAGTGATAAATTTTTTCAATAGAACACATTTATGTTACTTTACCAAGTGAATTATTCCAAGCGCCTTTAATAGTACGCATTAATTTAGAAGCTATCAGTGATCAGATTCTTACTACTCATAATTAATTAAAAATAGAGAGATAATATTATTTAACTATATAAAATATCAAATTATATCAAAAATTTAATAAAATAAACAGGAATTAAGTAAATTTTCACACATTCGGTTTACTTAAAAATATAAAATAATACAGAAAATCGAATGAGAAATGATAATGTTATACTGGAAAATCAAAAAAAAAAAACCTCAAATAAATTTTTTATTTGCTTTTTAATTTTTAGCCTATTTTTTTTTATTATGCTATCATTTATTTAAAAATTAAATCAAAAAACAAAATTAATTTTCATGAGAATGCAAACTTTTGAAGATCAATTTTTTATTTGATACCAACGCTTTTTTTTATTATAAAATCGAAACAAAATGCATTATTTTTTAGAGTTATTCAAACCTTTTCTAATTGATTAGACTTCACTTAGCTTAGAAAAGTATTTAATTAAAATATTCACTCAAAATAAATTTTATTAAAATTTTATTTTTATCTTATTGCATTTTAAAAAGCTGATTAGTTATTTGTGGATCTATTCGTTTTAAGTTCCAGCTTTATGAGTTTTGGAACAAGAAACAAATTAAAAATTTTCAAAATTTAAATAACTTTTTGAATATGAGTCTTAGAATTGCTTTGCATATTGTATCAGCTGTATCACTCAAATTTAGTATGTGCAAAAACTCCGAAATTCTGCAAAGCAGTGTATCATTAAAAGATCATTAAAATTAAGTTGCATAATCATTGCATAAAAACTTCATTATGATTTTTTATTATTAAAAAAATTATTTTCTTTTTTAATCTTTAAAACTAAAAATTTCACTTTTTTCTATTAATTTAAATCCTCATCTTTATTAAATATTATTTTTAAATTAAATTCTAAAGAGTTTTTGCCCTATTGGGTTTTTAATTAACAAATAGATCATAAGGGATCTTTTGAAACCGTTTGTTAATTAATTTCAGTTGAAATAATAATTTGACTATTCTTAATTTGCTCAAAATCATATAATATTTTGGAAAAAAATATTAAACTTATTTATTTCGGAAAATAATCTCTCATGGGATAAAAAAATCCTATTAAGTTTAAAATGTAATTAAATTAAATAACTTAAAATTTAATATCAATATATGTACTGGAAAAATTTATGAAAAAAAATTTTAACTTAAACATCATTCATCTCATTTATAAAAATGAGCAACTGAAAAAATTTAAATACAAATACCAAGTTTTAAAGTAATATCAATAAAAATCAATGAATATAAAAGGTCAATTTGAGCTCTCTAAATTTTAAAATTTTATTATCACAAATTTTAAAAGTATCTTATCTTCAAGATGAGACTATCAATAATAGTCATAAAATAATATCAATGTATTTTTTTTATTTATTTTGCAAATAAAACATTCTTTAAATTATCAATTTTATTCCCAAAAACGCTATTTTTATGAATATATGTACTTAATAAAATCTTTTATTTCGTTTGAATAATTTTTTAAGTCAATTATCTAATCGATTTAAATAAATCACAATTAAAACTTTCACATTTTTGAAAACACGATCTTACTAATCAATTAAAAATTTTTTTTTGAATCAATACTAAATTTGAACAATAAATATTTTTTTTCATAATTGAAAAGTTCTATTTAAATATTTTTTTGATTTGATTTTATGTAAAGCTGATTTTGATTTGAGTATTTTTAAGTGTACTGTCATCACCAAAGTCTGAAAAATATGAAAATTTTTTAAATTTCATAAAATGAAGTCAAACTAAATCCAAAACAAAATTTCAAGTATATCAATTTTCAACTTAAGCTGAATAAACTAGTGGATTAATTAATTAAAGATTTTATCAAATATTTTTGCGATCAAGTTTTCTTTAGGAAAATTCTTCGATCGATATTTTCTTTTTTACTTAATTCGGAAAATGTTCGAATCTTCTAAATTAGAAATAAATTCTTATATTTAATAAAGCTAATCAAGAAATGCAATAATTTAAACAAAATTTTAAAATCAACAAAGATCTCAAGAGTTATTATTAAAAACTCGTAAATCATTCGAAATTGGATGAGTAGTCATTTAAACTAATGAAAAAAAAAACGTAATGAAATTGAATTTAAAAACAAGTTTTATTTTTAGTTTAAAATATCAATAATTAAAACACAAGTTTTTACTTAAGTCTGCCATTAGGTAGGCTTTAAAAATACCCAAATGATTAGCAATTGATTATTTAATTAGAAAAACTCAGTTGGATTGCTAATCAAAAGATTACATTGGGAATACAATCAAGATCCTATGATGTTATCTAACCATTTTTAATAATTTAAAAAGAAGCGATTAGAGTAGCCACAAATATAAAATTAATAGCTTCTAATTTACTTGAGATATATTAAGAAAAAGAAAATGAAATTATCTATCTTTTGGTTTTATATCTTCTCAATTATTCAATTTTAAATTTCTTTCATCAACTTAAAAAAAAAACTAAAAACTCGATAAGTCTTAATTAATTTTCTTCAATATCATAAAAATCTTTTCAATAAAACGAATAATTCTCTTGTCTTTTCTTTTATTATTACATAAAAATAAAAAACAAATTTAAAAATATTTATAGATTTTTTGCCATAAAATAAATTTTTTATTGAACAAAGTAAATTATTTGAGCAAAATTTTCAGCTAAAATTCAAAATTGGATTCATCGTCGAGAAGATTGAGCATTGCTCACAAATTGAGCCATGCTAATAAAATGAATGGTTTGTCAATAAACAAAAATGATCTTGATTTGGACTCTGTTTCAATCGGCTCAGTTGTGGAAGATCATCAAAAGGCGAAACAAGCGAGTTCGTCGCGTAAATCATCAGTACTACGGCGTTGGGCTCAACACACTGACATACCATACATAATCGGGGCTCAAATTTCCGATGAAAGCCATGGTCTGTGCGGAAAAATTCTCCTCTCTCTTTCGTGGTTTTTAATAGTTTTATTTTTTCCATTTTCTTTATTTGCTACCATCAAAGTTGTCCAAGAATATGAGTAAATTTTAGGAGTTTTATTATTTATTAAATAATTTTAAAAAAATATATATTCAGACGCGCTGTGATATTCCGACTGGGTCGTTTAATGAAAGGTGGCGCAAAAGGTCCAGGGTGAGCAAAAAAATCAAATAAAAAAAAAATTAATTTTTTTAAAAATAAAAATCCAAGTCTTTTTGTTGTCTTGCCATGCATTGAATCATACACTAAAGTTGACATGCGTACTGTAAGTTTTGATGTACCACCTCAAGAAGTTCTTACCAAAGATTCAGTTACTGTGGCTGTGGATGCAGTTGGTAGGCTTGCTTTTTTTGTTCATGGATTTAAATTTTTATTTTAAATTGTCAAAGTTTATTATCGAGTGTTTAATCCAGTAATCTCAATTTCAAATGTAGAAAATTCGCAGGAATCAACGCGTCTGCTTGCTCAGACTTCGCTGAGAAATGTTCTGGGAACAAATTCTTTGGCAGAGATACTCTCGAACCGAGAAGCAGTCTCGTCATGTATGCGAGAAATTTTAGATGAAGCAACAGGTAGATTAATATAAAGAAATTACTATTTTAAATTCTATAAAATTAAATTATTTAAGATCAATGGTATTTTTTTGGAATTTAAGAGAGATTAATTTTTAAAGTGAATATTTTGAAAGGGGAATAAAAGTTGAGAGAGTGGAAATTAAGGATGTTAGATTGCCAATTCAGTTGCAGAGAGCTATGGCTGCAGAGGCGGAAGCCACCAGGGAAGCAAGAGCTAAGGTGATAGCCGCCGAGGGAGAACATAAATCGTCTAGAGCTCTGAAGGAAGCATCGGACATTCTAAGTCAATCGCCATCAGCTATTCAATTAAGATATCTACAGACTTTAAGCAATATTGCAGGTGAAAAAAATTCAACAATTGTTTTTCCTTTGCCAATCGAGCTTTTGTCCAGTTTCATGACAAGTCAGGTCAAAACCAATTATTCGGATAGACATAGTCCGTATGAAACTGGCAACGATTCAGATGTGGGCAAATGCAATAAAGAGAAAAAATTTGACATGAGAAAATTTCGATTCAAGTCAAAGGATGCTACAGATTTGTGATAAAATAGATTTTTGAACTTTGGTTAAGGCTCTATGTTTTTTTTATTATCAATTTATATGGATCTATTGTTATTTTTAAATTAAAGAAAAAATTTTATAGACTCTTCTTTTTTTTTTATTTAAAAATTATCTTCCAAATAGAAAAATGAACAAAAATCATATCAAAATAAATAAATTTGGCAAATTATTTCTTTAAAATTGATTTGATCTCTTTTTCTCTGTTCTCTACCAGAACATTTTTGTCATTCGTTTCTTTAGCTATCACAATTGGATGTTTTGCGTTGTCGATTGAGTTGTTGATAGCCGTGTCCACAGGTCTTGATATTTGGTCATAGGGATTCTGTGGCGGAACTCTGGTTTGAATAATAGAAAAGTCCCCAGCAAGGCTATAGTTATCCCTAGAAATCTGCATAGGAAGCTCCCTTTCAAAAAGAAAATTTTTAATTTTCGGTGACACTTTTGTTGATTATTTTACCTATGAAAAGCAGCTGTGGTTGTATATGGTCTTCCCATTTTATCATAATGAGACACACTTGTTGTCTTAAAGTTGTGAACTCGTCCGGTGTATCCAGGAATGTTTGGTTTACTTTAAATAATTATTTAATTGTCTTAATTAAGGCTTATTTTAAAAGAATACTAATTTGGCTCTGGTTCCTTGGGCTGTTGGGTTCGGAGGACTGTAAATGGAGTAAATTTTTCAATTACATCATCCATATGTTGAAGATTTTTGCCTCCAATGTGACCAGAGTAGCCTGGTAAATGATTGCCTCGAATACAAGGAGCAGTACTTTAAAAAAATTAAAATTTCTATTTAATTACCTATTTCGAATTAAAAAGATAATTTAAAACTAATTACAAATCAACATCAGCTCGAGTAAAATTATTGTTACGATATTGAACTCTGTCCCAAGCGCTTCCAGCAACAGTCTTTATTAATTTTAGTAATGATTAATTTTTTATTATTTTTAAAGATAAATTGGAGGTCTTGTCTAATCCGAAAATATGCTAGTTTGGTATATTCAAAACATCCTTTAAAAAAGTCACTTAATCTTCTTTATTTTTTTTCTATCATCAAAAATTTTTGACTGAGATTCAGTATTTTAATTTATTTGTTGATTTATTATTAAAAAAAAATTGTTCGTAATAAATTCCTAAACCATAAATGTTTTTTTTTTAATTCTAAAATTAATAGCAAATGATTGTTTATATTTTTAAGCTTTATTTTTGAAAGACTTGAGAGATTTAAAGAAAAAATCAAATTTTAACTCCAAAATAATAATAATAATAATAATAATAATAATAATAATAATAATAATAATAATAATAATAATAATAATAATAATAATAATAATAATAATAATAATAATAATAATAATAATAAAAATAATAATAAAAATAATAAAACTGATTTATTATTTCAAAAAAATGTTCGAATTAAATTCCTAAACCATAAATGTTTTTTTTTTTTTAATTCTAAAATTAATAGCAAATGATTGTTTATATTTTTAAGTTTTATTTTTGAAAGACTTGAGAAATTTAAAGAAAAAATCAAATTTCATTGATTCGCATAAGTTTGCTTATTTAGAAAAAATATATTTTTTAAAATCAAATATATTCGTAAAACAATATTCTTTTCATTAAAAATCAACTAGAGTCAAAAATTGACTTTATAAACAATATAAGATCAGATTATAAAAATTGAGTGTGTTTTATAAATTTATCATTTTTGAGAGTTGTGTAAAGTTTGGATTAAAATTTGAAACCGAAGAAGATTTTTTTACAAGTGTTTTTTTTAAACATTAAATACTTATCACCCTTTTTTTTGTCTAAAATATTTTATTTAATTTAGAGATAAATTCTGCATTTATCTGTAAATTAAAAAAACTAGGTGTGCAAAGTATTAATGTTTTAATTAAAAAAACAGAACGCTTAAAAAATTTATTCAGTCTCTATTCAAATTTTGCTCCATAGTTTTCACTTCCTACTCTAAGTAACAATTAAACCAGCATTCTTCAAGATCAAGTACTTACTTGATATATTTGTGGATGAGTCGATCCAGTGAGACTTGGCTTCAATGGATCGGGCTTCCCGTATTCATAAGTTGTTATGGGCGCGTGCAGTTTTTTTGGTACTTTATTATCCCAATTTACATGACCATACATTCTTAAAAATAAATTTTATTTTCAAAAAATAAAATTTTTGTTTATTCTTGCTACTCTTTTGTTGACGTGGTGAAACGATAATTTTTTGCCATTTCATCTCTAATTGATTCATCATTATACCCTGTTTTCATTTTCTATAAGTTTAAATTTTTTCTTATTAATTCTAAAATTTAAATAATAAAAAAAAATGTCATACTGGAAATATATCTTTTAATCGATAAGGATTATTAACAGGAGATTCAGTAGTTGTAGGTAATTTTGCATCACTAGTCCATCCTAGAATAAATTTTAACCAAAGATTATTGAATTTTATTAGAAAATTTTTTTATTTTATTTTATTATTATTGAAATATTTATATTCGTGAATAATTTATTGAATTTAATATGTTATTTTATTTTACCCCCTAATCTAGACCGGAGAACAATATCAGATATTTTATTTGCATTCCATTTAAGTTCAGGTTCACCGTCGCCCTCGCGGATACGTCTTATTAAAAAAAAATAAAAAGCAATAAAAATAAATTTATTTGATTTAAAAAGCTTCAAAAAAATATCCTACCTTAATTCGTCAATGTTTTCATTTTGAGTTCTAATTGAATGAAAATTTTGTGGAATACTTGTCTGGGGTTCTATTTTGGCTTTCCCGAAAGTTCCCAAATGAGTTTTTTCTCGCTTCAAATAAACTTCACCAGCTGGGCTAACAAAACTACTACAAGGATCCAATATTCTAATTTCAGTTCTTTTCTTAATCATTGTTGGCATGGGCGCTCTAACAGCCTCATTATCATCACAACAAGTAACTCCATAGTTTAAAGGACCTGTTGCATTAGGAATATGCAGCTCATTGAAGCTTTTTTCATGTTTGTACTGGGTAATGTTGGTTTCACCGACATTTGTATCGGGTTGGAGAAATGTTTTAAAATCAGGCCTTGACAAATTAGTTGAACTTTCGAGTGTATAGGGCGCACTAGCGACTACTTGAGCCATTATCAATTAAATCATGCAAAAAATCAAAATAATAATAATTAATAGGAGATAATTGCAAAAATTTAATATAACAAAATTTAGTTGACTGTGTTTAGTTGATATTTATTGTTAGGATTTAAATAAGAGTTACTATAGTTACATAGAATGGTGTATAAAAACTCTTAATTTCGACTGCAAAAGAGTAGAGACCGAAATAAAAAATTTACTATTTTAGCAAAAAAGGATACACTTATTTCTAAATTTATTTTTATTTCTTAAACAGTAATTTTGATTTGAAAAAGAGTTTTTGAAAATTTGAAAAAATAGGGCCTGACCGGGGATCGAACCCGGAACCTCTCGCACCCAAAGCGAGAATCATACCACTAGACCATCAGGCCTTGATAAATAATTGAAAAAAATGCAAAGTTAAATTTTTATTTTAAAATTTTATTTCACAAAAGCTAGAGTGTAGCGTGGCGGTGATTCATTATTTTCAACATCTAATTCTGGATAAATTCTATGCATTGTTGAAATCTATTTAAGAAATTTAAATGTTATTTTTCAATAAATTTTTTTTAGCATTCACCTTCAAAATTTGCTGCCTGAAAACTCTAAAAAATAAAATATTAAAATAATTATCAGTTTGCTAAAGTTGATTTCCGATACTCAAATTTAATATTTCCTTTGAATGCATTTAAAAAATTTTATTACTGGGGGGTATTAGGATTATTGTGGATTAACAATCATGCGACCATGCTAACTGGTCAAAAATTCTATGGACCTTAGATGGATAATTTGAAAATTGGGACGTTTAACTGGACCGTTCCAAAACAAAAGGCCGGTCTGTAAAACGACTATATTAATTGTATAATTAAAAAAATTATTTTTTTTAATTTTATAATTAATATATTTAAATTAATAGAAAGAATTAAAAGTGATGTATAATTAAATATTTGTTTATTTTTCGAGAATTCTGATTTCCCTACTAAAAAATATTTTTAATTTAAACACCGTCCTTAAAATTGGTCGAAATCAAACAAAGACGTTTTTTTTGAATACGGACTGAGATTATATGAATGGACTTAATATTATTTGGTTTTTTAAACTCTAAAAGTTTTTTTAATAAATTTTATTATAAATTATTGATTAATTAATTTATTATTATGATTATTAATTTTATTTTATATACAATTTTTGACTGTTCCCCAGCACTATTAAAATCATTCTTCCTTTTTTTGATTTTTACCTAAATTTTACTTAAATAGGCTAATTTTTAAGTAAAAAATATTTCTTACTACTACTAAGATTTCTGAAATTTTGGTGGTTTCCGAATTACAGGCTGTAATCCCCTATCTTGATATTGGATTTGGCTTCACGAACCCATCCGAATTACAGACTCAAATATTAACTCCATAGCACCATTCTTCACACACTATGATTCCTATGGCAGATAAAAATAGCCCAATGTATTGTTAGAAATTTTGTCTACAAAAATCCAAAAATTCTCTAAATATTTCTAAAAATGTTAGTTTCTAACATCTAGATTTTTTTGAACGATCTTTGATTATTTTATTCAAAAATTAAACTTTATGATAAGAAATCCAAAAATGAGGTAGAAATTTACCCGAAACATTTTGTTTACTTAGTTTTTTGATTGTAAATTAAAAAAAAATACTGCTGTATTTTTACCCAGATACTAAAAATAAAAGGAACAGTTTTAGGGACAGTTTAAGTATTCCAAAGGAAGCTTTAGTATTATAAATTTTTCAAAAAATGGCAAAAAAAGATTTTTGAAATTTAAGTTAAAAAACAACAATAAATAAAATAATGCTAATAGTGCAATTAAGATTTTAAAGCCCAGTATTTTAAATCTAAAAATTCTCAGAAAAATATTAAATAAATCACACTTTTTAAATGCTGAATTAAGGAATAATAATTATTTTTTAATTCAATTAGACATTTTTTAAAAAAGTCTAAAAAAAACTTACATGAAATGGTTAAATTTCCTAAATAAAAACCATTCAATCTTAGAATCAGCCTTGAAAGCCATTAGCATTTTTACATTAACTCGGTAAAGCGATGGCTTGTCACTTAACTGTATAGTCGACTGTCCAAACCACACTTGTCTTTTTATTGACTTATTTTATTGTTTATTTTTTTAAATAGAAAAATTTATTAAATAATTCAACTTTTACCTCTATGTTAATAATATTACAATAAGTTCTCCAAAAGCCTTTTTTGTAATAATACAATCTATCAGTCATCAAATCAATTTTTAATTTGTAAGTTTCCCAAAATCGACCTTTAATTAACTCATAATGTTTTTCTCTAGCTAAATAAAACCAACAAAAACTTTACCATTCCAACGCTTGACCTTTTTTTTGAATTCTAATGACATTATAAAACACAAAACAAAAAAAATTAAATTAAAAAAAATTTTATTCGTAAAAAAAAAAATTTAAAAGCTTTAAGCATTTTTTTATTAAATTTCCATAGTATTTGAGATTAAATTAAATTTCTAACTTTTGTTTTAAATCAAATTAGTGTTAAAAAAAGTGAAAAAGACAAAAAGCACTAATCAGATCATGTTTACAAAAATTTATTAACTATCTTATTTTACTCCTGGATAAGCATATCTGCCCTGATTACCATTTGTCATTTGTTCAAATTGTTTGCGCATCAGCACTTTGGAATCTTGGCCGTTTAGCATCTGTTGCATCAAATTGTCCTGAATCTGATAGTTGGAGGCTCCATAAATATCCATATCATTGTGATATGAAGTTCGAGACTGATTATGGCCCGACTTGCTGAATTGCTTTTGGATATTTATTTCCTGGAGCAAATGTTCATTGGTAGATACCAAAGATTTGTGGCTCTCCTGGAGCATCGTGGTCAATTGCTGTAATTGCTCATATTGTTTTAGTTTTATTTTCATTATTTCAATATCTCGTTTCATGTTGCCATTTTGGGTTTCCATAGAACTCAATGCATCCTCTTTCAACTTTTGCTTGTCTGATTTTTCGGCAAGTTCTTTTCGAAGATTTTTGATCTCATCCTGCGATGCCACATATTTCTTTTTCAAATTTTCCTTTCAAAGTCATTATATTTTTTTAATGAAAAAAATGGCAAATTGAAGTTTGAGATCAAGATCAAACTATAAATTGTAATATTTTTTTTAATAATAGAGAAAAAATAATTTTTTTCCAGAGCAATTACTCATATTTTCATATTTAAAATTTTAAAATGTCCCTTTTTATTGAACTTTAATAGGTTTAAATATTTTAATTGATTATAATGAAAACTTACTTTAAAAGACAAAAATATTTACTGTTTTAAAATTTATAATTTGTTTAAGTCGAAAAAATAAAATAATTTAAATTAAATAATTTAAATTTTTGATTGTTTTTGTTAAATGAATTAGAGATCCATCATTTTGATGTTAATTTGATAATGAACCATTATTAGACATAACATTCTAGTAATGTTTAGTATTTATTTCTTAAAAATTATCAAAATCATTAGATTAATTAAGTTTTAAAATTTTAAATGATCGTTTTGATCTTAAAATTTGATCTGAAACTTCAATTTGCCAAAAAAATCTACCAAATTACTATTTCTGATAAAAGTCCTTTGTACGAGTCCGACTCAGCCTCATTTTTTTTCTGGCCCAATTGATAATTCAATTTACGATTTTCCTCCTGGAGGACTTTCAATTGATAGTTCGATTCGAACCGATCTGCT
This sequence comes from Brachionus asplanchnoidis, assembly GCA_025491095.1. Lineage (NCBI taxonomy): Eukaryota > Metazoa > Rotifera > Eurotatoria > Ploima > Brachionidae > Brachionus > Brachionus asplanchnoidis. The sequence continues at coordinate 2,190,734 of JAILYF010000027.1, read as the reverse complement.
GGGCCACTTTCATTCAAAATTTGTTTGGCAGTGTTCAAAAATTTTTGATTTTTGTGCAAAGACTTTGATCCATTCCAGTAGCGATCAACCAAGTCCAGGAGCACGTAAATTTGACTCTTAAAATAAAAAAAAAATAAGGCTTAAAAAAAATTAATCTTTATTTTCCAATACTTTGTTTTCTTCGTTGGGATATTCATGATCATTAACTCGAACATCTGACTTGTCTTCAAAATCTAAAATTTTATTTTATTTTAAAAATTAAATTTAAATTTAAAGGCTTTACGTGGATTAGGTGTAAAGTTTGCGCGCGTTTTAAAATTTGTGTAATGCTCTGACTCATCATTCATATTGAAATGATTGTCTTTAAATAAAAATAAAAAAGCATAAGCTATTGTTTTTAGCAAAGCAGTTGTTAAAAAAAAAGAAGATAAAAATTTAATTTTAATTAAAAGAATTAGGTTAGAATAAGTATTTTTAAAACCCAATTTTAAAAAAAAATCAACACCTGAACAACTGCGATACGAATTTAAGTCATAGTAACTGTCTACTTCGTTAAAATGAACAGATTTCTGTTTAGATAACCCTTTTTTATCAAAATTTTTCTCAACAATTTAGTCATAGTGATGGAGAAAAACTTACTTGGCATATTGTTGTTTATTGACCTCAAATTCAGCATGCTACAACTCTTAGTTTTGTTTAAAAAGTCATTATCACTATCATGATATCCTTTAATGAAATCCCTCAAATCTTGACAAAACTTAATTCAAACAAAAAATAAAAATTAAGCCAACTTACTTCCAGATGAAAATTCCTGAGATTTTTGAAGTCTTGACTCGCTTTCAAAAGGTTTTAAATTCAACTCAATGTCATCATCATCTGTCAGTCCTGCTGAACGCTTGGCAATGTTAGAAACTGATTTTACTCTGGAAATCACTGCACTGTCCATGCCATTTTTTCCATTATGTCTGTTTTCTGCCTGAATTTTGTGATAAAGCGCTGCAGCCATCTGTCGCTCACTCTCTCTAATGCTTCTGTCATCTAGAACTCTTAAAGATGGTAGAATATTTATCAAATAAAGTCTATAATCATTTTCTTCTTTTGTCACTGGATTTAGTCTTAGATCCAGTTCGACCAAAGTTGTATTGTACTTCAAGCGCTCCAGATCTTTTAGGCTTCCAATATTGTTATAATATCTTGATAAAAAGTTTAATTTTTTTTAATTTTTTTCTTTTGATAAAAATACAAATTAAGTTTTTCAAGTAATTTCAAACTTTCAAGACCCTCAAGACTGACAAGAGTGTTCCTCGATAGATCAAGTTCTTTGAGACGAGTAAATCGAAAAAGAGAATTTCCCAGATGTGATATTTTTTCATGATAGGTTCCAGGTAGTGACAGAGTTTTTATGTCATCTGAAAAAAAAGATTTATCAAAGTTTATTTTCGCTCAGAATTTAATTTACCTAAATTATCATGGGCAATATTCAGCTTTTTGCATATCCATTCTTCTGTAATCACATTTGAATTTGAGTCCATTGTTGACAATTGTCGTAAGGCGTTTCTTTAGGACTAATGAAATTTGAAAATAAAATTATTACTGACTGAAAGTTTTAAAGAATAAATAATTCTAGTTTTAAAAAAAAAAGAAAATTTATAATTATATATTTTGGTATTTTTGATGCATATTTAGGCTATTTTAATCGCGGGTTACTAAGCGACAGGTATTATACTATTTGAATTAGCTAAGGAAAATAAAAAAAAAAACGCTGACCATCTAGTTTAATATTGAATAAAGAGCAAAAAAGTCATATTTCACTCAAATTTGGTACTTGTTTCTAATTAATGAAAAGACCATTTGCATCATAGTATAAATCTACTAAATGAATAGCTTTTGGAGACTCGTTTTTATTATGTAATTGAAAAAAACCATTTAAAAATATTTATTTTATTGAGTAGAATGGTATTTTAAATAAAATTAACAATAGAAGAATAAACAATAAATCTTAAAAGCCCTTTAAAAAAATTTTATAAACTTTTATAAAATTTTAATTTATATGAGAAAATAAATTTATTGCATTTTCAAGGCTATAAAATCTAATTTTTAATCCCAAATAAACAAAATCCCTTTTTTAAAATCGAAAATGCAGGATGAATTTATTTTAATTAAATAAAATTTTTGATTAAATTTAGCTGAATATTGACACAGTTTAGAGGAAATGAAGTAAATTTTATTTTTCGTTAAACAAAGCCTTAGTGGTATTTCTTTTAAGAAATCGATTTATAAACGAAAACGAAAATTAAATTCGATAGTTAAAGTTTGAAAAAGCTCAAATTCTTCAGAAAACAAAAATAAAAAATGAATTCTATTAAATTTAAATATTTATTTTAATTAAATTAATTTAAAAAAAAATTATATTTACTAAACGTACAATTTAATTTTGTTCCAGACTATTTTCTAATTTCTGATCAAATAACCATAGCCTGAATTTATCATTTCTAGATTTCATAATAAAAGATTTAAAATTTTTTACCGATTAAATTAACTTGAAAAACTAGTAGAATTTAGAATTTTACGTGAAAATAATTTCTTATTTGATAGATTGGCTTATGGTTGGTAACCCATACTTAATATTAAAAAAAATGAGACATTGAACAATTTTAACTTTTTTCTAAAGTAAAAAAATCAAATTATTCCCCGGACTAGATTATAACTCGCACAATATCGTATTATATCTAGAAATTTAATTTAATTGTTTTTAATCTTTCTCATTAATATTGTTTTTAAAAAAATGCCCCTCATTTATTAATACAACTACTTAAACATTCATGGACTTAGCCAAAGCGTTCTGTAAACTTTATGTAAATAAATTGGATCGAAGATTTTTTGACTGGATGTAGGTAAAGAGTGGTGATGGGCGAAGAGGTGTCAGAATGGTTTGATGTAAATAGTGGTGTGCCACAAAGCTCAGTGCTTGGTTCCTTATTGTTTGTTATTTTTAACAGTGATATGCCTGAGGTTATAAAATGCATTTGTAAGGTTTTTGCAGACGACACCAAGTTAATTTCAGTTATTAAAATCCACTTGACCTAACTCATCTCCAACTTGATGTGAGTAGACTGGTAAAATGGTCAAATGTATGGTTTTTCAATTTCATGGTCAATCAACAGGCTAGTGCCCTTATCGTAATCGACTGATTAACACTTCATTTATTTAATTAAATAAAAATTTTTAAAAATTAAAATTATAATTTTTATAAAAATAAAATTATCTGTTATTTTGAAAACATAAAAACATTGATAAATTCATATCAAATTTTTTTAAATTTTTTAACAAAGTCAATAAAGTTCAAATTGATATTATTATAAATTGATAGTTTGAATGTTACAAATTTCAGCATTGATCGTTTGATCACAAAGCTATTAATCAATCTTGAGAAAAAAAATCCAAATGTTTTTTCCACTGTTCGTTTTTGTCATCGGTTCAATCAGGTTTGCATTATTCCTTAAATTGTAACTTAAATTTCTCGAGTCATTTTTAAGAAGACTATTTTTTAAGTTATCAGGCGAGTTATGATAGAATAAAGTCTTAAAAGAGAATGATAACATTCTTTCTAAAAATCTATGCTGAATAGCATATAAGCCATATTTTTCCAAAAAATTATTTACATCATTAAAGTTTTTCGATTCAAATTTGAACTTAAACAATTTAAAAACAGAAAAATAATAACTTTTAGCCAGTTTAATTATTGCCTCTTTGGAAAAATAACACAAGAGAGTCGAACAATAATCAAAATAAGGTAGAATAAATGTTTTGAAAAACTGAACTTTAACAGAAGTTGACAAAAAAAAGAGTCTTTTATTACTAAACAATTTCTTATTTACAGCCAAAGTTATAATGCAAGCTTGTTTAGAGAAATTTAGATTATGATCAATCATAAAACCTAAAAGACTGATTTCTTTGACAACTTTTATATCCATTCCACATAAGTGTATTGTTTCAGGAACAATAACATTTCTTTTAGTAAAAATCATACAGAACGTTTTCGACCAGTTTATATCAACCTTATTTTAAAAACACCAATCTTTTAAGATATTAAAAGACAATTGAAAATTAGCTAATAAAGTCCTTTTCAGAATAACTAATGGTTGTTTCATCTGCGAACATCTTAACACTAAATTTCTTTAAAAGAAAAGGAAGGTCATTCAATTTAATTTAATTTCGTTAATGAATTTTAATGAAGAGAAGTGCAAAGCAATAGCTATTAACAACCAACTATAAATATAAACATGACAATGAATGGTAAGACACTCGAGAGTACTGAAAAAGAACGTGATCTGGGCATTATTCTTTGTTCAAACTAAAAATGTGGGCAATAAGCGACTTTAGCTCCAATACAGCTCCACTGTCTGCTAGCAAATGAGCAAGGCTTTTAAGTTCTTAGCTTTATGTTGCATTTGTTAGACCGCATTTAGAATATGTAATAGCAGCTTGGTGCCCTCATAACAAAGAAGAGATAAAATTTCTAGAAAAAGAACAGATTAAAGTCACTAAGCTTGTTAGAAGCATAAAAGAACTTTCTAATGAAAAAATGCTAGAAATTTTAGACCTATCGACCCTTCAAGAGAGAAGAGAGCGAGGCCACTTAATCGAGTAAATTCTCGAAAGGTTTGAGCATTATTGACTGGCACAGAGCTGGTCAAAAGTCAAAGTCATGAAGTCAAAGTCAAGTCTGGACTTTGACTTTAATTTTTTTAATAAAGTCAGGGTCAAAACTTTTTTTTTAATTTTTTTTTCTTTAAACGGCGCTTTTAAAGGGTTATTATTTAGCAGGCCGCTAAAATAGCTACCTGGAACGGCAAAAAATCATATGACTGTGATCTTGACTGATGGATTGCCGTTCCAGATAGTTTTTTTTTAATTTAATTAAATGGGAGATGGATGTTTAGATAATTTGTTTTTTTAATTTTTAGTCATATAAATAAAATTAAGATCTCAAATAAAGCTAGTGAATCTGATATACAAGAGTATAAGTAAGATAGGATTAATGCTTTCTAAAACAGAATTTTAACGAAGAGACACATAAAATTTATTGATAAAGGATAAGAAATTTTAATTTTTAAAATTTCATTATAAATCATTATTCAGTGAATTTTTTAAAATCCAAAAAATCAAAAATTTATCTTTAATTATTTTAATTATTGCAAAAGCAAATGCTTAAAATTTTTAGCAAAGTAAAATTTTTGATCAAATTGCAAGCGCTCAATCTTGCTCAAACATTTTTAAATGCGCAATTAAAATTCATTGCGTTTTAAAAAATTACAATCCTTTTTCAATTGTTTACAAATAAAGCTTTAAAATGTTAAAAAAATTAAAAATCTGCAATAAAATTTAATTGCAAATCTAAAAATTTTTGAGCAAGATTGAGCGCTTTAAATTTGATCAAAAATTTAACTTTGCTAAATTTTTTTACTAATTTTTAGGTGACTTTTTTCGTATTTAAATTTTTGAATTTTATTAATTAGATTATTTGGGTCTTGTCCAGAATGTGATCAGTGATCAATGATCACATATTTCGTTATCAAAAAAGCCTCTGATTTATGAAAAAATAAAAATATTTTTTTTTGGTGATCAGAGAAATTTTTTAAAATATATTAAACTTTATTACCAATTTTCAAAAAAAAAATTTAAGTCTCAATTTTTAAAATAAAAAAAAATCTAAATTATTCTTTTACGGTTTTTAACTCTAGCTACGCAATTTTGTCTAATCTCTTCAAAGCTCTCCCACAACTCATTATTTTCTTTGACAGTCAATGATTCTGTGTTAAAATTTTCACTTTCATCCTCATCATCGTCAAAATCAAGCGATTCAATCGGTTCTTTTTCAGATCCACTATCCTTTAAAGAACCAAATAATGAATCAGTATCGACGTCTTGTTCATCATCTTCATCGCTAGATTCTTCTTTATCATCACCTTCTTCATAGTGCAAAACAACGTCCTCGTCATCATCATTACAACTTGAAATAGATCATAGTTTTTCAAACTCGACTTGTGTTGTACCCGGATAATAAAAATTTTGTAACAAATAACAAAAAAAATTTTTTGATTTCTACAAAAAAAATTTTATGTGATCAAAAAAAAATTTATGTGATCAAAAAAATTTTTTTGTGATCGAAAAAATATTTTGGTGATCAATTTTTGATCACAAAGAGTACACTTAATATTTTGGTGATCAAAATGATCATATTCTGGACATGATACCTAAGATCACATTTTTTGGTGAACACTTGATCACATTCTGGACATGACCCGATTATTTGATATTGGAAATATTATGTCACGACACTATTAAGTATACCAACACTCATCGCTTCTGATGAACAAATTACTTTAAAAAAATTACTGAATATGAAATAGTAAATTTAAGAAAATCAACACATTTATATTTTATTTTTTTTTAACTGAAAATTTACTAAAAATTGAATTTTTTTTTGTTATCTGTTCCCAAATTCACTTTCCATGTTTGATTCACAGTGTTTTTCTGATGGTATCTAGTTTCGATTATGCGCCACCATAACTAATCTATTAATCTCTTCTTTAGGATATAATCAAATTCAGTCCTTTTGAATATTAATTTTTAAATATAAAAATATTTATTTTAATTTTACAACTTTTTTAATTGCTTAATCTAAACAGAATTTCACAATGCTTTAATTTGATTTTTAAATTTTTTTAGCACTTTTCCGAAAAGAATACTTAGCTTTGTCTCTAACCAGCCTTTATGAAACCGGCAAGATCTTTAATGACTCAATCATAAGTTATTTTTATTATTAAAATTGAAAAAAATTTATATTAAAAAAAGAATTTATTGATAAAATAAATAATTACTGGTCAAGGTTAAAATGATTACTCTTAACTTTTATTATGGTACAAATTTTATTTAATTAAATTTTGGTTAGTATTATCACTAATAATTTCATTTGGAGAATTTTTTATAATTTTTCGGCGTCTTCTTCGCTTTGGTGGTGCTGGCAAAAGAGATGGATCGATGGGCTTGCAGCCTCCACTTTTTTGCAAGATGCTTGTTAAACCTGCTATGTACTGGATTGCCAGGCGAAGTGTGGCGATTTTGGATAGACGCTGGTGCTCACTTAAATTAGTCTTGGGCACAATTTTTCTCAAATCGTCAAAGGCATCATTTAAAACATGCATTCGATTTCTTTCGCGCAAAGTAGCACCATTTCTGAACAGCTCACTATCTTCGCTAGCTTTGCTTCCCGCATATTTGTGTCTGTGCTCGAATTGGCCAGCCTCATCCGCAATACCAAAAGACTTTCGGATTTTTTCGTCATTTTTTGTCTTTTGATTTACATTGTTAATAAAACAAAAGTCTTGTTCAGAGAAAACTTTTGAAAATTGACAGTAGTCTAAATTAGCATTGGATTCGATCTGAGGAGTCCAATGATTCTTGGCACTATTTTCATAGTCACAACTAGGCTCTGCTTTTATTTCTATTTGAAAATTTTTATCTCTAAAGCCATAGCCACTATTTTGAAATTGATTTATTTTATTTTCAAAATTTAAATTATCTACTACTGTATGCTGATAAAAGGCATTAAATTTTCCATTGGGGCTCGAATGAGCTTGATGCATCTCTGGTTGATTATGATGATAATTTTCGTACAACACACTTTTCTGATATTTGTGATAGTTTTCTGTTTTACAAGCTTGGTCTACCAAATTCGCATCTTGGCAAAATGATTTGATTGTAGACCTGCAGGTGTTGTAATTAAAATCATAGCTAGACGAATCTGCGTGTTGACTAATGTTGGAATAAGACAAATGGTACATGGTAGGCACAATTCGATTTGAGAATTTCAATTAATTTTTAATTAAAATCTCAGCTAAGATTTTTTTTATTTGGCTTAGAAATTATAGATAACTTAAAATAGATGAATTGTAATTTATAAGAAGAATGGTATTAGCTGAGCTGATGGAGCCATATGCTCTATGAAAGCAAGTATGATCAAATTTTGGACTTAATCAAATTAGTTGCGATTTAATGAATTTTTGAAAAATGGAATTCGAAATCTTAAATTCAAACTTTATCAGGTAATTATATCAGATATGATAATAAAGTTGTAAGTATTCGATTCACGAGCTCTGACTGTTCGCCTAGAAATAATTACAGATCCATTTTACCAGCTAGATTGACTTGTGATTGTACAAGATTGTTTGTTAAGATAAATTTTTTAAATTAAATTGAGCATTATTAACTTTTTAGACCTAGTTTAATCGACGATAGATTTAGATATTCTATTTCGATTTATTTTTATTGTATTTAACATTGAACTTAATAAGACGGAAACTGATTTACGGTGATTTATCATCAATTCGACTTCTTGCTGAGATATTCGAGCAATAAAATGTACAACATATTGCACAATCTTTTGAAATATTCATTTGATATCATGATTTCCAAACATAACAATAATCCAATAAATGCATATCACTAATAATCCTGAATAAGGTAATCTTCACTCTGAAGACATGATGCTTGGTCAATCAGGTTTAATTGTGGAACCATTGAAAGACTAAAGGATAAAAGAGGCTAGTCAATTTTTTTGTCCACTGGTATATATTTTTTTAATTAATTTATTTTTTAAAGGTTATTTTTAAGACAAAAAACATCTTAAAATAAATATCTGTATTTAATTTTTTTTTTAATTTCTTTTTATTGTAATTTTTTTGTCCATTCCTAAAATCCAGACACGGACTTTTTTTTAAATCGTTAAAACATGGACATGACATTTTATTAATAAGAACACGTATGTTTTTAAAAACTTAAGTATGCAATCAAACGTTCATAAACAAAAATCTTATTTTTAAAAAAATTTTTATCTAAAAAATTAAATATATATTAAAAATAAAATTTTTGCAGCGTATTAATTGAAACTTGCACTAAAATTTGAGCCTTCTTTTTGAAAAAAATTTAATTCTTATTTGTTTTTTTTCAATACACAAAGATTTTTTTCCACTTAAAATTTTTCAATAATACTTAAAGCCCAAAAAAGAACTGGTTTTATCATTAAAAGATCAAACAGGATACAATTAGAAATATCTTTTTTAATAAAATCAAATCATTTGATAGTTTTTCTTTTTTTTATTTATTTTAGATAAAATTTTATTAATAATTATAAATAACATTATTTTTTATTCATTTTATATTAAAATAATACTATAATTAATAAACTAAATACTATTTAAAGCCTGACTATGTCACTTTCCTTTTCCAATCGTATATTGATTTGTTAAAAAATTTAAGAGAATTATCTTAAAGATTTTTTTAATTTAACCAAATAAAGTCAAAGATTATACTTTTTTTTATTTGCATCACCAATCCTTATTTATTTTAAAAAATAATTATTGATATGGTTTCTTGATTTGAATTGAATTAGCATTTTATGCTTTAAATTTTAAAGAAAAATAATTTATCTAACTGAGATTTTTGAGTACTGTGCTCAAAGAATTTATTTTCTTCAATTTGAACAATTACACCAAACTGTTTCTTTTAAATTAAAATAATCAAAATATGTTCAACTTTATTTGGTTAAAAATTCAAACAAATCTGTTCGATAATTTTCTAAAAATTTGTTTCAAAAATTTTTACTAAAAATAAAAAAGTGCTTTAAAGATATTTCAATTTATAAAAAAGATAAGGGTCTACCTAGTCCCAACCAACAAAAAACTGTCACCCACAAGTCAAAAACTTTTCCCAAAAATAAAAAATTTTCGACACAAAAATAACTCGACTAAGACAAAAACTGCTCTCAACAAATAAAAAAACTTCTAAGCACACATTTTTTCATAAATTTTCAAAACTGTTCAACAAAAAAAAAAAATATTCTAAGCCAAAATTTTTTTAGTATCTATTAAAAACTGCTACTAGATATTTTAGATAATAAAATGCCTATGATTTTACGTAATAAAAAAAAAATCCGAAATTTTGGAGATTAAAAAATCCAAAAAAATAAATGTAAATATTTTAATTAATTGGGCTATTGAAGTCACTAGTTAGACATAAATAAGCTACTAGAAAACGACAATTCAATGACTTAAATTTTTTTTTCTTTTTTGACAAATTAAACAAATAAATTATCCTGTATTTCCATTTATGCACAGTAATTGTTCTAGGAAAATTATATTTAATGGAAGATCACAAAAATTTCTACCTAATTCTCAACTACTGTAAAAATATTTTTTCCAGTCATTTATCATTGCTTAACATGGTTGTGAGATTTTTTTCCATTCAATGAATGTGAAGACTATAATGCTAAAATTGCAAGAAAAGAAATGGCAAATATGACAAATCTATATGCATTAGACAACCATAGCTTTTACTAAAAATAGATTTTAATTTAATTTTTTTATTAATTTAATATTTAATTTTATCATATATAATTTTATAAACACTATTTGAAAAAATTATATAACAAATTTATCAATTTTTTTATCACCACAAAAAATTTGTGTTAACCATTTATTTGGTTAAATATGTAAAAATTATTGTTTTTGAATTCGTCACAAAAAAAATTGTGTTTTGCAGTGATTTGTGTTAAAAAGTTTTTAGTTTGTGGGGAACCATTTATCTCAAAAGATAATCGTAAAAGCTATCAAATGATTTTATTTTATCAAAAGAGATATTTAATTTAATTTAAAACCAATTAAATTAAAAATGTTTTTATTCATGTTCTGTTTTCGTTTAAATTCGTATAATTATAAAACTATCATTTTCAACTTTAACTTAAGTCCATATTTTAGTAAAAAGAGATCCGGAACTGTTTTTTAAATAGAATCTTTTCCTGTCTGTGTCCATATTAAAGGCATTGTATCCGCCAGTCCAGCTCCTGATTTTAGATGCAAAAAGTATTTTGATCAAAATAGTGCTCCCATAAAGTAAAGCCTTTCCAAGATTATTGGTAAAATTTTCAATGCATGATAAAATATGAGTTAAATTAAAAATTAATTAAATTAATCAGTTTGAATGATAAAAATACCATGCTACTAGATTAATTAATTCGAGAATAGATTGAAAATATTTTTGTTTAAATTGTTTAAACTAAAACTTGAAGGAAAATTTAAATTTGGTCAAGATTTTTTATTTTTTTTTCAGAATGGCCAATTTTCTGACCAAATTATTATTAAAGTCAGAAATTTTGGTTATTCTAATTAGTATGTTAGAATAAAACTTCAGAAATAAACTTTACTTCACATAAATTTTAAAATGATTGAAAAATTCCAACTAAGAACTCAAGATCAATATTTTCAACTCCACCTTTTTCAATATTTAAATAACCAAATTTGAAAGTCGAGTTTGCGTCATTGAAAATGTAAGCCTCGTTTTTAGCATCTTTAAACAAAATAGATTTTTTAGGAAGAATCTCAAGAAACTGGTATTGTTAAATATACCTGAAAGAGCTAATTTACATTAGGAAACAAGTTTTTTAAAGTAATTGGCTTTGAACAGTTTTATGAGTTTAAAAACCAGCTATTTATTTGAATTTTTTGCAATTCTTCCAAAGTTGGATTTCATAGGATCAATTTTTAAAATTAACCAAGTCGCTCTTAATATCACGATTTTTTTGATCAAATTCAAAATCATCATTTATAGGAATATAATATGTATTTATATAGTATTCATAATAAAATATTATTTGAATTTAAGTTTACACTTGAACATAAAATTTTGAAAAGTTTTTAAGGAATAAAATATAAAATTAATGAAATTAAATATTTATTTATTAAATAATTGTATTAACTTAAACATACTATAATTAAATTTTAAAAAAAAACTAGAAATTGAATAAAAAAATTGAGTAAAAAAACCTATTAAAGATGTGCATCATGAGTTAAAAATATATTAATTGATCCCATCAATTTTTCATTTAATAAAAGTTCACATATTTTAAAGGAAAGAAGAAGAATTCTTCTATATTTATAATTTAAACATAAATAATTTTCTTAAATTTTTTTAAATTAAAATTTTTGTTTCGAATAAATTTAAATAAAAACAGATATTTGATTTTTATATTATTTCATTAAAACGATTCATTTGGTATTTCTTGTGATAAGTAAAAGAAGGTTCTTTTATGAAACTATCTTGAAAAATTTCAAATGGAAAATATTTTGTCACCATAAAAAAAATAGTCAAGAAAATAATCCAGTTTTGTTTTAAAAAAATATTACTGTCACAAAGAAAAATTGAAGTTCATGATGAAATGTAAATTTCAAATAAAAATTTTTGGTTTTTGAGTTAAATAAAAGGCATCTTGAAGTTGATGATCAATTCAAAATATCATTTCAATTCAACAAGTTTATCCTTAGATATTAAACATAATCTTTGATTTAATTTAAATAATTTTAATGTAACATGCTTTACATGCAATGTAGGTTTAGAAAATAAAAAAAAAATTGAAAAAACTTTTTCTCAGTCCATCGATAATCGATTTTAATATTTAAATGTATTAACTGATTTTTTGTATAGTTTATTTGAGATTTTTTATTTCAAAAGTATTTGTGTTTAGCATTCACAATTAAATTTAAAAAAGAAATTCAAAATAAGTTATAAAATGAAGACGAAACTTTACAAAAAATCAGTTAACTAAATTGAAAATCGATTTTATCATTCGATTGAGAAAATGTTTTTACAATTTTTTTTTATTTTCTAAATCTACATTGCATGTAAAGTATGTTACATTAAAATTATTTAAATTAAATCAAAGATTTATTTTAATATCTAAAGATTAACTTTTTGAATTGAAATGATATTTTGAATTGATCATCAACTTCAAGATGCCAAATAAAAAGTTATTATTAATCAATTTATTAATTGTAAAAGACTAAACTTTATTAAACATGATTTGTTTAATATTTAATTATATAGAAAATTATATGAATTTTTATCTGAAGCAAATATAAAATCTTAATCAATATTTTGAAATTTTGAAATTTTGTAATACAAAATTTAACTTTTTTTGGCCGTAATATATTTAAATTAATATTTAAATATCTTTAAAGTCATAATTTTTTTTAAATAAACGGTTTAATTTTAAAAAAATTAAAAAAAGCTAATTTCATCATTTTATTTAGGATTATAATGAGTTGAGTTTTGATTATTTGATCATGATCATGAACTTCAATTTGCCTGTCACAAATTACAAATAAAAAAAAACATTAAAAAATTTAGATAATAAATTTATTTTTATTTTGACTGAGTAATAAGACAATCTTTTTGAAGCTTATACAAAATGAAACCTAGTTTTGATGATGGAAATAATAAAACTCCAAAGCACATTATTTTGGTTTTGAATAAAAATCAAATTATTTAAAATAGAATAAAATGCAAAAACAAGATGAAGAATTTTTGAAGTCGCTTGAATCGGACCTTGAGCATCGATACACAGAAAATGATGAGGACTACATGCAAACATTTACCAAGGATCCGCCAAATCCACCTATTTTGAAAATTATTGTTGAAAGAAGACCATCTTACTACGAAGATGATAACCACCGTAATTACAGAAGAGGTCGGCACGATCATCATCATCATCGTAATCGAAATCATACTTCGTATCATCCCTATCGCCGGGATAATAATCGATATGATCGTAGTGAATCACATCATGGAGACAACCGAAGATTCAAACAAAATGACTATAGACGGAATCAATACCAAAAAAAAGAAGAATCAAGTTCTTTTCATGATCAAAAAATAGATACAAATAATAAAAATTCTTAAATCTTTTTTGTAAACTTAGCCTTATTAAATTTAAAACAATTTTTTCTTTTTTTCTGATACGATTGTTCAATTTTCATTTTTCTGATATGATTGTTTTTTTTTTCTAAACAATTTGTTGAAAATATCGATTTGATTAATTAATAAAATTTTTTTTTTAGATTTTAGAATTTAATTCTATAATGACCAGAGTAAAGTGTGATGTTCTTGATCGAAATCGGGAACGAATATTCAACAGAATAGCGACAAGGTACAAAATAAATAATAATAAAACTAATTAATTTAAAAAAAAATATTTTTTTAGGGGAGTTGTTAAATTTTTTAATGTCTGTAACCAGGAACAAAAAGATTTGGACAATAAGGTGAAAGTTGTGGCTGGAAACTCAGAGCGAAAAAAAGACAAAATCCTAAGCTCAATAGATAAAGGGTCGTTTTTGGATCGTCTAAAAGAAGACGATGAAATCGATACGGAAAATAGCGTAATTTATTTGCTAATTTCGCGCTTTTTTTCAAATAATTTTCTTTTAGAATAAACCAGCATGGAGCGTGTTGAGGGATGATTTTATTATGGGAAATGGAATTAAAGAATGGACTGAAGATCAAAGCGATAAAGAAGACGACGAACAAGAAAAAAATATTAAAATACAAAAACCAAAAAATAAAAAGAAAAATTTAAAACATAAAAAAAAATAAATATTTTAGTTCTTTTAAATATAACCTTCATTTTCATTAAATAATCTCTTTGCATCAATTTATTATGAAATTTAGAAAATAAAATGAAAAATTCTTTATCCTCCCTTGAAAAAAGACTCAAGTCAAAGAATTGAGTTGACTATTTTGAAAAACATAATGAATTCGACTTAAATGAAGTTAAAGACTTAAAGTTACAGTAATTTTATTTCAAATACCGGATATTACCACTAAGTAAATTTTTCGCAATTAATTTATTATATTAAATAATGTTAAGACATCTAAATAATAGCCATTATTTATCTAAAAATTTCTTAATATTTAAAGCTATCTTTTAAAAATGACTTGCAGTTACATGTTTAAAAATCATGAAAAATCTGGTTTTATTTAAAAAAGGTATTTTCGAAATGTATCATTTTTATTTTCTCAAATATTTACGATTATGTATCTCATAAAAGTTTTAAGTTATATTTAAGATGATGAGCAAAATTTGTAATTTTGGTATGATAATTTTTTTAATTTTTTTTAAATTTAGCATACTTTTCATATTTTCTAAAAGATTTTATTAACAGAGATTTTTTTTCAAAATAGCGTTTTTTTTTGAATTTTATAACCATTAATAATCCTAAAAATTTCATTAAAGGAATAAATTAATAATTACCTACCTCAACTTTTAAAAAATTTCCACTGCTTTAAAAAGTTGGCTAAGTCATCCCCATAAATTTAGTAATTTTCGTAAAAGAATTTTTCACTTAACCATTCCTACTAAAATATTAAAATAATTTAATTAAACTTGATTAAAATTTTCCAATTTAATATCCAACAAATAATAAAAAAATAATTTGTTTATATTTAGAATAGTATAAATTGCTCGAAAAATAAATTGCTTGATATCATGTATTGATAATGAGTTTATTTTTAATACTAAATTTTTTTTATGTATTTTTGTGTCTTTTTCTTATTTTTTTTTGTCCTAGGAGAATATTTTGTCCTTTTTTCGCTTCTGGAATTAACAAGTGGCATAGAAAAACGAGGTCCGGATCGGAGTACTGGTTTAGGGAACCGGGTTAATTCAAATAAAAGAGAAGTTGTTGTTCATTGTCAAAGCTCCTCGGTATATGCAAATAAAAAATAAAGTTTTTGAAAACTTTTTATTTAAATCACGTAATTATAATTTGGAATTAAAAAAAATTAATACCACAATAAAAATTTTTAAAATTTAAAATTCAAAAAAACTTGATTTTTATGATAGCAAAAAAGAAAGGAGAGTCATTAAGATTAGATAAATATAATTTTGAACAAAAGTAATAATCACACTTTTTTTGTTTTTTTTTTTAATAGTGGGAATAAGCGATCTTAACTTTTAAATTAATATAATTAAATACAAATTTTTTTAAAGCTGATTCAAAATCATTAAAACATCTTTTTTTTTATAAAATTTATTTAAAATAAAAAAATAATCGAACAACATTTTTCAAATCATTTAATCACCAAATACCAATTTTTTATTCGGGTATTCACCTTTATTATATTTTTAAAAAAAAATCAAATTTATTAGGTATTCAGCTCATTTTTGTATTAGTCATAGAAAATGATTTAGTAAAATTTTCAATTTCATTCCAAAGTTTTTTAAATTAAATATAAAAATACAAAAAAAATAAATTCCACTTTTTTGTTTAGAAATTACATCGGAAGTTAAAAAAAAATAAAAGAAATAATTATCAGTTCTAAAATGATAATTTTTTTGGGCTTATAAAACGAGACCCTTCAAATCTTATCTTACAGTTCTGTAAAACTGTAATCTCTTTCGATGCTAAGAAGTCGAAATAGATAGGGAAAAGTAAATGCGATATTAACACCGATAGCAAAATAGGTCATATAGTTATATGGTAGTTCGATTTTTTTTTGCTTTTTACTCTCTGGATTCAAGTGATCCAATTTATAGACATAGCACAAAAATTTCAATAAAAACTTCTTAAACAGTTGTCTTGTGCACAAAACCAGCACTAGTCCCATAATGGTTCTTAAGACACCTAAAAAGTAGCCAAAGGCATTTGGAAAATGAATGTCATATAGAGGCGGCTCATCTGGTTTTTGTAGAAATCCCAATTTGCTGTTCAAGTATGAACCAATTGAGAAACCAATTACACTGCCAATTATAATCACTGTGTCCCCACGCGCTGTACTCCATTGTCTTAATGATGGATAGTAGTGGCACAATAAATATCCAATGGTGAACACAACCAACGGAGAGAAATCGTATTCCAGGATAAAATGATCTATCGGCTCTAGAATAGGAATCATGATTAACAATACTAGAATGGAGTACAATACACCGGCAACAACATCAAGAATTGAGTGCTATTTTTTTAATTAATTTAATTTAAATAAAAATTTTAAAAATTCTTACCATTCCTAAATAAAGTCTACTGCAGCTGACCCATGAGCAAAATAGGACAACAATTGCGATAGATATAGAAAGGTCTATGTTATAGCGCGAATAAGATAAGACCAATACTGATATTGGCAAACCGGCTGATACCATAGCATGAGTGGAAGGAAAGCCGTACTCTGCCAAGTAGCGCTCTTCTAGTTTGACCACTGGAGGAGATGCTGGTCTTGGCATACATAGAATATCTTTTGTAGCTTGTCCCACATACATAAAAATTCCCCATAAAAATGCTACCCTTAAAAAAAATTAAAAAAAAGTTTTTTTTTTTAATAAATTTTATTTTTTTGCTATGCCAGCAAAAATGAATACTTTCTTGCAATGGCACCGTCAACATTCCAAAACCAAAATGGAAAAAAAAGGCAGTAGAATATTTCGTTTCCCATTGCAGCACCAAGATGAAAAAAGTAATACCAAAATCGATTGTGGATTAGAGTATTGGCTATCAAATGGCTGTGATCTGTTATATTGACCAATTTTTTTGGATTACTGGACGTTCGTTTGTGGTTTGTTTGTTTGATGTCAAAATTTGTGTCCTCTAGGGTATCATTTTTTTTCAATGGGCTTCGCTTTTTGATCTTCAGAACCGGCTGATCGAGTGCCTTGGGTTTTGACTCAAAAGTCGGCTCGATTCCGAATACTTTTTGAAAAGCAGCGACTAAATGTGGACTATTTAGATAGTTGATTAAATCGTGCATTGCTACTTTAATCTAATAAAATTAAAAATAGAATATTTTTAATTTTTTCAATTTTGTTTAATTTTAGAATTTTTGTTTTCAAAATTTATGATTATAAGAAAAAAAAAGATATAGAAAAATAACGTGATAGAAAGAAAATAGAAAAAAAATTATGCTTACTTGAATTTATCATGTCTCTTGACGAAAAATGGAATATTTAATATTAAAAATAAAGTCTAATCAATAAACAGTCAAATAATAAAAATTTATTAATGAATAATAAAATACAAACTTAGTTTAGAATTGAAATTATGATTTTGAATAAAATTTTTGATTATGATTAGAACATTATCATCTTTGGTGAATAAGATTTTACCGCTTTTTTATTTTTTTTTCGATATTATTGAGTTTTCTCTCGAGGAAAAATAAAAATTTAATAGATTCTACCTTTGAAATTTACAAAAACTAGTTTAATATTTAAAAAAAAATCGTTTTAAGATAAACGAAAAAAATTATATTACAGTGTTCTAAAATTCAAGATCTAAGCTATTACATCAAAAAATAAATGATTTCAATTTCAAATTAATTCAAATATAATGTGTTTAGTAATCAAGAATGCTAAAAAAAGCGCCGTAAATCAATTTTGGTCTAAAAATTAAAACTAAAAACAATTTCGTTTAATACGAAGTTAAGGACTAGAAATTTTTTAGTTTTTTATCAAAGATTTTTTTAAATATATTAATGTCATATTTGAACTAACGCTTAAGATTAACTTAAAATTTAAACATTTATTAAATTTACATAATAATCATATCTTCCTAAAAAGTATGCATTAATTTATTTGAATACTAAAATTTTTTGAACTTAAATTAATCAAATTGGTCATACTTTTTTCATTTTCTTACTTATACTGTTTTTCAGACGAATATTTTTCAGTTGAGAAATGTGCATTATGCCTCAACCCAAGACCTAATTAATCCAAAAATTTTGTTTGTTCAAAATTATTTTTATTTGTCAAATAATAGATGATTTTGCTGAAGAATTAAAAAAATCGCTTCAACGTGGGTTAAAAATCAATTATTCGTAGAACAAAAAATTTTTATTAACTAGCATTAAAAAATGTATAACTAAAACCAATTTTAAATTTAACAAATAAATGAAAAAAATTTTAAAATAAAATCAATATAAAAAAAATATATTTTTATTGTTTTTGATCATACACTAATAAATAAAATTTTATTTTAACTTGAAAACAAATTCAAAATGTGTTGATTTAAGCTAGATAACTGGACTTAAAAGGCGCTTTGTATTTTATCTTATTTATTCGAAATTAAATATTTATTTTTGATTATTAAAATAGTCATTGAATTTCAGAGAAAACTAAAATTTGCGTGTCAAATGAATGATTTTATCAGAATCTAAATTAAACCATCTACACTTTTCATTTAAAGGCAATACTATATTAAAATTTTTTTGAATGCCAATTATACAAAAACAGAATTAAATTTTTTCACAAAACTCATGATTTTTGAAAAAAGCTTGGATTTAAAATATCCTGTTAAAATAAATAAAAAATTGAAATTGCTTCCTTTAACTCTTATAGAATGTTATATTGCATTGAATTCAAATTTAAAAAAAATTAAATATTGAAATAAAAAAAACAAAATATTTTATGTAATTTATTTAAAAATAACAAAGCTTAAATAACAGTTGTAAAAGATTGGCTAGATAATCGAAAATCGATAAATTATAATGCTCTAATTTATTTCTAAAGAAGATTTTATTTATATATTTTTATACAATTTTATTTCTTTTATACGTTGAAAAAATTTTAATCAAATTATTGTGATATTTGTAACTGAATTTACAAAAGGCACTACAATTGGTAACAATATAAAATTTGGCATTAGTATTCAAATCAATTTTGTTATTCAAATTTATTTTTTCTAAATTAATAAAAGATTACAAAAAAATTAAATAAAATATTTTTTATCTAAATCTGCTCTAAAAAATTTAAAAGTAATGAATTGATTGTTTTTTTTATTTAAAAAAAACAATACTAATACTATTTTATATTCGATTTTTTTGATTTTTATCATTAAAACTCGAAAAAGCTTAAAAAAGCATTTTAAGACTTGAAAATTCAAATGACATTTGAGAATTTACCAAAAATGAATTGCCAATTTAATTTACGAATTAAATAAATTTAAGAAATTCAATGATTTATTTTTTTTTTCTATTAATAAAATTGATTCTTTTTTCTAAAAAAAATAATTTTAAGTATTTTCAATAGAGTTTAGTTTTTGGTTTTCATAAAAAAAAAATTCAAAAAGAGTTAAAAATAGAAGGTTGTTGAACAAAATTTTGATCAAGTATCAACCCAGGCATCAGTTGGCAATCGGATTTTGATATTTTTAATCATCATTTTTAACCCATTTCACTTGATTGAACAACTAGCTCGAGCAAATACCACGATTTTGTAAAAACAAGATCTTTTAATTGATAGAAAAAATCAACTTCACGAAACAGTTCAATTCTGAAGTTAAAATTATTATTTTTCTTTAAAAAGTTAGCTTAGGAAATACAAATATAAATTCTTGAATAAAATTAGCTTAATTTTTTTAATTAAAATTTAAAAAAAAAATTTAAATTAATTTTTAAATATTAAAATATTTCAAAATAATTTTTTTCACCAAATTTTATAATCTAATTCAAATTACAAGTTTTTTTTTAAAATTAATTTGTTTTTAACTTAAACATAAAAAATCTTAAAAAAATCTACCACTTATAAATCATTCAATCTTTCAATCAGAATATTAGAATAATAATAAGATTAATTAAAATCAAATAAGATTTAAAATTAGATATAAATGTGTATGTAGCTATTTATTCAAATCATATTAATCTTTAAATTTCAGATTTAAATCTTGTAATATTGGGCACATCTTTCGTTAAGAAATCTTTTACTTAAATTTCAATTAATAGACTGAAAATCAATTTAATTAAATGCCTAAAGCATAAATTTTAAGCTACTCAGGTAGGTTATGATGAAAATAATTTTTTCCTGTAAGTCAAATGTTTAAGAACACGTGATAAATTAAAACAATTGAAGAAAACAAACTCTAATATGAAAATTAGAAAAGAATTCAATAAAAATTTTGATAACTTGGAATAATATCAAATAAATAAATAGCTCTAGTCAACATTTAAAAAGAATTATTTCTAAATTTTTTGAAGTTGGTTTAAAATTTTTATTAGTTAATTTTAGAATTTTTCAGCATTCAAAGTAAGATAGCCGAAAAAAATTTATTGTTTTCTTATAAAGATCGGGTTTATCTTAACTGTAACAAACATTTTAGTCTCTCTAAAGTTGATTAAATAGGCTTATAAAGTATTACTACGATTCAAAAATTTCATCTTAAAAATTTTTTCCACTCATTGAGTATTCAATTTAAGATATTTTATCTTGATGAATAATTTCGTACTTAATCTCTAATCTATTTTACCAAGTTGATTATCATTTTATTGAAAATAATTTTATTTTTTTTGGATGAGATCATTTGGAAGATGTTATTTTAAAAATTGAAATATTTTTTTAAAACTGTATTTGGTTTGTTTTTTTATATAGTTTCAAACTCTGTTTTTATAAATAAAAAAATTTAAATATTTACTTAAGAAAATCAAGTTGAAAGTAAAAAGCCGAAATTTTTGTTCAGTAGCTTCACTGTGGGCAAAGAAAACAAACACAAATTCCATTTAGCTGTTAGAGATTCGGCAAATTCCTATCTAAGTAATAAAAGGTTGGATCAAAAATTTCGATTTTAGTATCAATTCACAACAGTAAATTCAATATAAATAAAAAGATATTTGGAAGAATTTTGAATCAAACGAAAAAATTATCGAACTAGATAAAAATTTTTTATATTTATTCTTTTTTGAATCAAAATTTTCAGATAAATTATTCTCATGCTAAAAAATCTTGTTCAGAAACTAGAAATCAGTAAAAATGCGATTAACTTTCTTATTTGATTTCAATAATTATTTAAATTATAATTCCGCAATTTGATTTTTATTTATCAAGAGTCAACAAAATATCATATATTCAAATTCGGGTGATCGTAAACTCTATTAAAATTACATCTTTAGACTAGGTTTTAGTTGTCACAAGTTATTTAAACTCGTTTCCTAAGTTACTAATCAAATTTAGCTATGTATTTTAATGCTTCTTTTTGACTGTTCTTATATATCTCAAATTCCAAGTATTGTATTTTGAAATTATGTAAGCTTTACCGAATTCCTCCTATAGCTTAATAATCATTAATTTTCTATTTTTTTCTTCAAAGGTTGTAATTAGCTTTTAGATATAAATTTTCTAAGAAAATGATTCTCGAATTGTTTCAACTTCCTTCCATCTATTTAACTCTATTTATTAAAAGATAATTTTATAAGAGATTCCAATTCTAAGATGATTTTGCAAGCAGTGCTTAAATTATTTGATTATGTAATAGGTTATTGGTATAGTTCTTTGGAAAAAATAATGAAGAGCATTCTTTTTTCATTTTTAACTTTTTTGCTGAAATTAAAGACTTTTAAAATAAAAATAATTAAAAAAATAGTTTTATTTAGATTTGGATTAGCATCTAGATGTATCCAATTAAGTACGTGAGTTGATTTTAAATTTCTAATTTAGATTTTTTCATGAGCAAGAGAGTGATACCAGAAATCGATAGTGTTATGGAAAGTTAATCCATTTTGAAATAAAAGAAAAAATGTAAAAACAATTTTTTTTAAATTAATTATGTTTGAGTATTTTCTCTTTCAGTGTTAATTATTTGAATATCAAAGCAATAATAAATTACTTCAATTTTTAGGAATTATTGATTAATTTTCTTTTTTCAATTTAGGGTGCAGTTGAGTAATAGTTAAAGAGAAATTTTGTTTGAAGCTTGTTGAAATATAACTCCGATAGCGGATCCTAATTTCTGAACTTTTAAAGAAAATATTAGCAACATATTAAGCGGAAAATTCAAGTTTATTTTTTATATTCATTAAGTAATATTCATTTTTAAGTGAAGTGACAATCAGGGCAAACCACAAAGAATTCCACTCAGAGAAAGTGAATGGAACAAGAAATCCGAGGAGGTGATCAATTCTATTACTGTTAATCAATTTAAAAATAAGTACAAGATAGTGTATAAAAAAACCAAATCTTAAAAAACCATTAGCATAGAATGAAAATTTTTTTTAAATGGTCTAGATCACTTGTAAATTACTTCCCAAATTTTACCAGTGCTTTTGATGTTTTGCTCCAAATGCCATGCTAAAGCTTTAAAAAATTTAACAACCAATTTTTTTTTGAGTAAAATTAAGTGAAAATAATTTTAATTTTAGAATCCCAAGAAATTAATTTAATTCTAAAAGCGATACTTCAAATTCTAAGGTATTTTTTTTTAAATAAAATTGAAAATTGAAAAAATAAATTAAAATTAAAAACAGGTTGAAAATAGTTTATAAACAAAATACAAGCCTTATTATCATAAATATTTTTATTATTGAGCAACATAAATGAGCTAGCTCGTCGACTAGGGCGCACACACTCACTAGTTTTATTGATTTTGATTTGATTATGTGCTAAGCAGTTCTATGAGCTTGTTAGAATTGAAATATTTACAAATGCAATCAATTTTCAAATTGTAGATAGATAAAATATCAAAAGTATTGTTTAAGATATTTAAATTAAAATTTAACAATTTGATATTTTATTATTATTTAGACTCGTACTTAATCTCTATTATGATTTATCTTTAAAAAAAATAAATCAATCGCTCTAATCTAATATTTTTTTTGATAGCTATAGAAAGCCAAGTAGTACTGCAATAAATTAAAAGAAAAATTTCAATTAATTTAATTTAAACGAAAAATAAAAATCAATAAAATGCTTCCTTATCTTCTATTTTTCCTTTTAGTCTTGAATTATTTAACTTTCTCATTAAGCATAATTGTGTCAACCTTAAAATTACTTTTCCTTTTAGTTAGTCATTTTTTGGTTAATTGCGGCTGGGCAAACAAAAAAAATTTGAGTATTCGAAAATTTTTTATTTGTAAATGTCTCAGCTATTATGGATTTTTCTCTTTATCTAGCTACTTGATTCATTATTTTAAGCTTAATAACATTTCAATTAGCATTCTTTTTTTTGATAGAATAGAAAAATTACCCAATAATTATTTTAGTTGAAAAAGATATAATTTATTAGTTTTTTTTTCAGATATTTTTTTCTTGATGAAAATAAAAACATTCTAAATGCCACACTCTGAAAATAATGAATAGGCAAAATTTGCTCGAATATTAATAGGCTTTTTAGAGCTTAGTTTGTAGCATTAAGTTTAGAATTAACAATTATTTTTAAAATTGACATAATTTTAAATTAAAAATCAAAAAGTTAATTAGAAGTAAATTTAAATTAGTTTCATTTTCCAAGTCGTAAAAATTCTTCTAAAGCGAACGAAAGTTTGATCAAAAAGAAGGATTCTTTATATTAAAATAATTTAAGGCTTCAAAAATTCAGATTTTATTTATAGTCATTTAATTATTTTCTATTTTTAAAATTAAATTTATGAATAAAACTAACATAGGTTTAATTCAAAGAGATACGGTCACAAGAAATTAAACTAATATTTTTTTGATGTAATCAAGAATTTTATTTTTTATTGAAATCGATTTGACTTAAACAAAAATAATTATAAACATATTGATAGGATTTTTTTATTTTGTATAAAATAGACAAAGTGCAATTATGAAGGAGAGATGAAAGTTTTTAATGAGATGGTTTCTAACAGCTCACAAAGGGAGTAGAGATTCTAGAGCAATTATTAAATAACAATTAAAGCTTGGGGCAAATCTAAAAAATAAAATATTTCTCAAACAAAACTTGCCTTAAAATAAATTCAAAAGGCATCTTAAAGTTTAAACCTTAACTAGTATTTTTTTGTTAAAAATACGAAGCAATTTTAGATGAATTTTTGGTCGTGTTACAAAAAAAGAATTTCTTATTTCTAAAATTTTTAAATAATTTTCCTAGTTATTCTCTTTGATAAATATTCATATTTGGAAATGAAAAAAAATATTTATTTAATTATATTAGTGCTATTTTTGCTACTGCTGCAAATATAAGTAAAATCTTAAATTATTAAAATTGTGAACTAAAGAAAAACATTTGATTATTTTAATTAATAATTTATTCAAATAATTTTCTTTTATAAATGTTCTTATCAATGTATTAAGGATGATTTTTATATATGATTCATTCCTATTTAAATTTGTTTTGTTTGAGATACTTGTACCCTCGTTGCCAGTTTTTGATTTCTCTTCTGCTTCCTTCATTGTTCTTTTAATCTTTTCAGTGTCTAATTTTTTTATTTAAAAAAATATTACATTTAATTTAATGGCTATTTTGAATGATTAAAATTTGAATAATTTGTTTTACATTTATAAATAATCCTGAACAATTAGCTACATAATTCTTAATGAAAACCTAAAAATGTTTTTTAATATTTTCAATATCACAATTTTCAAATCTCTTTTTTTTGCTATCAAGTTTTCCACATTTTTTCAGGGTAGTAAGTTATCTTAGTAACACATCAAATAGAGAATTTTAAAATCTTCTTTTGTTTTTTAATCAACTATCACATAAAACAATAAAAAAAAGAGGTTTTAAGAGCTAAGTGAGTGAAAGTGCATCAGATAAAAAATTACTTGAATTTAATTAATTTAATTGTTAATTTTAAGTAAATTTGGATGCTGAATAAAAAAATTAAAAAAGCTAACACCAGTTTTATGTCAAAAATTATTTTATCTTATAAATGTTAAAAAAATTTTAATATAGAAGGATAATCAAATATAGATTAATCTCAAACTCAAATAAGTAATCAAGACAATTTTAAAACCCAACGAGTAATAATTTTTTGAAACACAAAATATTTGAAGACCTCGGTACTGATATTTAATTTCTCAAAAAAAAAATAATTTAATATTAGAATTTTTTGGAGCAACATGTAAGAAGCGTCATTCGGTTATTGGGTATTGAAAAATAAAAACTTGGTCGATTTGAAAGCGAAAATCAGTAGTCCAGGTTAGCTTTTTTAATAGTAATGATAGAAAAATTCAATTATTAAAAAAAAATATTTTTTTAATACTAACATTGAATTTTATGAGAATAAAAAAAAAAGCAAAAGTTTTCATCTTGATTTATTTTAGAAGCTATATAATTGTCTAGTTTTCTTTAATGTTGTTACGCTCTTTATTTTCAATCGATTGTAGAAGTTCATGCCTGAATCCATTCTCAAGTAATGGTGAATTTAAAAAAAAATTTTAATTAATTTCCCTTTTTCTATTGACTTTGTTTTTTTTATTAACAAAAAAAAACAAGTCAAATAGGAAACAACTATATTAGAAAAAATTCATCTTTCAGGTAACAAACATGTTTTTTAAATTCGAAAACAAATGCTATGAAAATTAAAATTTTTAACATCAGCATCATTTTGTCTACTAAAAGCTTTGATGCCAAAACAAATTATCCAAAAAAAGAGTTCACTAAGTATTTTGACTATTAAAAACAAACGCTTATTCAATTGACTGAAATCTTTGTTTTAAAGAATTAATCAAACTTTGAAACCAATAAATCATTTAGAAAAACTCGTTTATCTTAATGAAAAACGCTTTAAAATAGTGAATACTAATTTAAGTTTGATAGATATTTAGCAAGCTGCTGCTACTTCAATTCTGTTAGATATTTTCCAACATTATGGTAAATTATTCACTTAGTAATTATATAATATTTGCTTTACATATATTTTATTTTCTTAATAATTAGATTTATTTTTACTTCTAGTTTACTCGCTTGCAAATTTATTGATTACTTAAGATAAATTCTCATTCCTTTTATCTGCGAGGCATTGATAGAAGCGTTTGTTTTGGTTCTTTTTTTGGCCCTTCTTTGGTTTCTATTTTATATGTTGTTTTGGTTCTAGGTAATTTGCTGAACTAACCTTTTTGAAATGATCAGACATGCTTTTAGTAAAAAAAACCCTTTAAATTTATCGAAAACTTTATTTGTTTTTATATTTCCTCTCCGGCTTTTGATGCTCTATTTTATTCTAGATGTTTTTTTGTACAATAAAATAGAGTCAAAAGCACAATCTTAATGATTAGTTTAAATTTTCGATTTATCTGATTTCACTGATATTTCTCTGAATCAATAATTTATGACAACCATTCAAATATGTGATATTATATGACAACTTAATAAGCTGTCAATTAATTTAGTTTTTCAATTTTTGAATTAAAATTTTTATATAGTGGCATGTCAAAATTTTTATTCCAAATAGGTTTGAAAAAATAAAAATTTAATTAATAAGGGTTTAAATTTATTCATTTTTATTATCATTATTCTTCCGGTTTTAAATCATAATTAATTGATAAATTAGAAAAGGTAAATAAAAACAAAAATAATTAAACGATTTTAATTAAAATTCAAGTTCATTTTTTTTTATTTTCAAAGACAAACATATTCTAAATCATTTTGTAAAACAAAATAGAGTTCATGGATTTTTTTGTTTTAAATTAGAATTCTTAGAGATAATCAAAAATACCAACAAATTAAGATTTAAAAAAAAATATACTTTAGACTTGATTATTCCGCTAAGAATATGAATGAATTTTTTTTTTTAATTTTTTTAAAAATTTTATTTTTCAGTTAAAAAAAATCATAGCAAGTTTTAATGAATACACTGGCTTTCTAATAATTTGTATTTAGACAATTAAAAGTGACTAAAATGACATGCTAATTTTTAACTTCTCTTTAAAAAATATTTTCTTCAAACAAAATAATCATACAAATTAATGTAATCATTTGACATTTTTAGTGGCTTTTTTGACATTAGATTTAAGCTGAAAGCAATCTTAAACCGATCTAATTTTACAGAAATAGAATCATTTACTTCCTTTACATGCTTCTGGATCTTTATTTAAAATATTTTAACATTCGATTCTATCAACTAATTAATTTTGAATAATTAAATTAAAAAATAAGAAAATTAAAAAAAAAAAAATTATTTTGTAATTTAGATTTTATAAGCTATGTTTTACAATGAAGGGTTCATTAGGCTAAAAATTTAACTACAAAAAGCAAGGATAATTTTGAGAAAATAAAAATGGGCGCCCCAACAGCTAAACTTGAAACAGTGGTAATTATCAGTCCGTACAAAGTAAGTAGTGCATTTTTTGTATTTCAGCATCAAAATTAAAATATTCTTGATTTAAATTGATCGTTTAGGTATTATCACTTTTTTTCACCATTTTATCTATGCTATGCTTGGTCATAGTGATACCCTCGACTTTTTGGTTTCATGCCGATCGCTTGGTAAGATACGGTTTGTGGCAAGAGTGTGTAGTCGATCCAATTCAATCTATCAATAATTTAGATGTAGGAAAGTCGACCGAGCAAAAGACCCAAACCAATTTTAGCTGCACTCTCTTTAACAAAGGTATATTCTCTTTCAAAACTGAATGGTGCATGCAATCATTACCGCATATGAATATTTTAATTTTGATTTTGAAAATCTGCTTAGATTTAATTTAATTTTGTTTTTAAAAGATAAATGCATTTATCTTTGCTTTACTTACATGTATTCTGTTACTTATTTGTTTGTTAACTGATAACTGGTTGACTTCCAACGATGTGAAACAAGGTCTTTGGCGAAATTGTACTCTTGCAAGTAGCATCCCAACTTTAGCATACAGCATTCGTTCAAGGGAAAATGCTAACGAAAATGATTTTTATATTTGCGTTCCTCTTAACATTTGTAAGTTTACTTTTCCCAAAGATTTTTGCATGAGCTTCTTGTCACATTATTTGTGTTACCTTTTTTTTTAGTACCAGTTTTAATTTATTCTTTTTTTCACAAGTGTGGGTCCAGCTTTGTGGTTCATTTATAGTTGTTGCGTTTTCTTGTACAGTTATTGGCATAATACTTATAGTAATCGGACTGAGACACAAAAGAAGACAAGAGCGTAAAATGAAACTGTACGGAGCAGCCGGATTTGTTGCATTTGTCGGAAGTAAAATTTAAAAAAAATTTTAAATTTTTATTTTTGATTAAATTTTATTTTTTTTGTAATAAATTTTTTAGTATTGTGCATACTGACAGCACTTGTTCTATTTCCAGTTATGTTCATAAGGGAACTGCATGAACGTGGCAAGGATACATGGTATTTTGGCTGGTCTTATGGAGTAGCCTGGGGATCTTTTTTCTTTCTGACTAGTAATTAAATTATAAAAATTAATTGAGTAAATATTATTTATACACGAAATTTATTTTTTTCATACATAATTTTTTTTCACTCATTCACGCATAGTAATTTTTTTTTATATATATTTATAATATTTAATTTATACACTCAAAAATAATGTTTCATACATCATTTTTCATTAGATTGTATTCAAGAAATGCTCGAGGAAAAGTGTAAATATATTTGTCATCTAAATTTAAAATTAGTTAACGAGCCTAAAGTAACTACAGAGATCAAAAAGGTGGCAACTGAGATTAGTGATAAAAATTTGAAAAAGCTAAAAGAAAATTTATATATTTTGACTATAAATCGATCAAAATTTCAAGTTAACACAGATACTCTTTCATGCCAATGTGCCGAATATTTAGATAAGGCTATGTGTTGCCATTTAGTATTTTTGGCTCACAAACTGGGTTTTAATATAGGCGATTATAAACCGGATGAACAATTTGTAACTTTAAAGAAACGCGGCCGTCCCCGCTTAGCTTCAAAAGCATTAAAAAAGACTAATTTTGAACTAATTTTTTTATTTTTTTTTAAACTAAAATTAAACATTTTGTGTATTTTTCATTTTTTTGTGTGTACATTTCATTAAAAAATTGTGTATAAATTAAATTATTTTTTTATGTGTATGAAAAAATTATTATGCGTGGTTATCTTGTAAAAATGGTGTATAAAAAATATTTTTATCGTGTTTAAATAATTTTCACCCAAATTAATTTTCAAAATAAAGAAAAATTATATTAAGGTGCAGCTATTTTGTTAATGTGTGATCGAAAGAGGGAAGAGTTGTTCTACAAAGAAAGTTTGTACATAAACAATGACGAGGAAGACATCTTAGATAATCAAGACGTCAAAATAAAAACTCTAAATCGATGAATTTAACTATGTATTTCGGGTTTCAGTTCATTTCAATTTGTTGGTTGTTTATTTAATTAGTTAATAAAATGTATCCACCTTTTAGATTTTGATTAATTTAAATAGTTTGAGAAAATAAAATTTTATTTTAAACAAAATTTTTTATTTTATTTTTATTTTTGAAATATTTCCTGTAGAATTCGTTTTTAGTGATTTTGCGATCATTTTTAACTGAGGTTTCCTATTAAAACAAAGGTTTTTTTAAGTTGCATGTTATGCTAAAATATGCTTGTTTAATTAATTAAATAAGTTTCAGATTCTTTAGTTTCAATCTAAGTTTGTAAAACATGTGTTCAAAAACTTTAAGCTGTAAAATTTATGATAAAATGTTTTGCTGAAGTTTTTTTTAAAAACTCATAAAATAATTTTTTATTTAGTTTCAGAATGATCAGTTCAGAAATCGGCCACATATTAAGCTTAAAATAAGCAAAAGATGATAACATACTCAAAAAATAATTATCAGAAAACGAAAATTAATCTTAAATTTAGATAATTCATTTTAAAATGGATCAGCAGTTTACTATATTGGTATTTCTAAATTGTATTCTGTTCTATTCTAATCCTCATTTAGTCAAAACCTAATAATAAATTCGGCCTAATAAATTAGGCTAAGGAATGATTAAATATTGAATAAACTTTTAAATGTAAAAAAAATTAATATATGTAACATTTGTTTTTTTTATTAAAAATTTAATTTTTTATGGTGTAAAATTAAAATTGGTGATTTCACGGAAAACTTGTTGAATTGATGTTGAAAAGCTATTTTTTGTATCTTTTAATATGATCCATTATTTATAATGTTTACAAGATAAATTTTTCAAGTAAAATTTTTGATCAAAATTATTTTTAGTGGTCTGATTTTTCTAATGTTAATCTTCGTGGCCGTGTTTTGAAAGATCTATTAAAGCTTGTGATTTACTTATTATAAAATATTATTGAATTAAACAAAAAAAGTATCTTATAAAGTCTTTTAAAAAAGTAAAGCATCAAAGTATTTAATTTTTGAGTATTTTTATCTTGCTAATTATGATTCATATCTACACGTAAATTATTACCTTAAGTCTTTGGTAAAAAAAATATTGAAGCAAAGGCAAAATAAGATTTAAAATATCTTGGGTTTCATTACGATGTTGGCCTTAAAGACTAATATTTAATTATTTTTTGGAAAATTCACCACAATTGACCATTCGAAAATATTTTAGGATGCTTAATAAAATAATTAATCGTTAATTTTTTATTTAACTTTTGTAAAATTTTTTCAAAGTAAAATTTTATTTTTTTTCACAAATTTCAATTTAATTACCATGTATGGAATAAAACGGTTGTCCCTAAAATCCGGAACCCGGAACTATATACTAAAATCCGGGACTAAAATCAGAAAAACCGGAACTAAATTCAAGTTAAAAATTACATGCTAATACTCGGAACCGGAACCATATTTTCTAAAACACGGAACCGGAAAAAGTTAAAAAATATATGATTTTAACAAAATTTTTTCAAAAATTTTTTTAATTATTAAAATTAAGATAATTTTTAATCTTATAAATAATACAAGTAAATAATGCAAAAAAGACTAGTGTGAGTTGAAAAAAAATTATTGTTTTTTTTTGTTAAAATTTTTAAAACCTGCGTGAGTTTTTGATTGCATCATTTAAAAAATGTATTTCAGTTTCGCTAAGTTTCTTATAAAAATTATCAAAAACCGATAAATTTCATATTTCTGATTAGTTTAGGTCTAGTTAATAAAAAAACAAAGAGTAAAGTGTTTAGTTTAACAAAATTAAAAATAAATAATAAAAAAAATACTAAATCTGGGAGGAAACATCGAGGTAATATTATAGAGCCTGAGCTAAAAGATGTGGAGAATGTTGAAAAGGACAGCTTGCCAAGTTTTACACAATCAGGATCTGAGACCAGAAAGTTCGTTTTAAGTAATTTTGAGTATTAAATTTTGAAATGCAAAAATCTAAAAATTATTTTTTAAGAAAATATACTAAAAGGCAATTGAAGACTTTGTCGTATTTTGTTAGTGATGTGAGCGTTCTTCGTGATAAGTCAGTTTTAATTAAGAAAGATATGTTGTAAATTATTCCAGCTTCAATACCTCACGAAGCGTTGAATGTTAATAATGAAAAATTTGAATGTTTTTTTGAGCCCGACGCATTACTCAGTTTAAAAAAAAATTTTAGAAGTAAAAAATTGTCAAATTGAACCGCGTGTTACACGAAATAAAAAATAATTTTTTTATTAATTTTCCGTTAATTTCATTAAATCTTAAATAAACTATTGACTTTTGTAAATTGTTTTTTAATCAGTTTCGGATTTTAGTAGGAATTCGGTTCCGTTCCGTTTTTTAGGATGTTCCGGTTCCGGATTTTAGTATACAGTTCCGTATGCAAAAATGTTCCGGACTTTAGTTTATAGTTCCGGGTTCCGGATTTTATTTTGGTTCCGGGTTCCGTGTTCCGGTTCCGGATTTTAGGGACAACCGAATAAAACTCAACAATTACGTTATGAATTTGCCAATCAGTAGCAAACAAAAATGGTATTTGATGAAGTCCTACTCCTTAATGTAATTGCTACCAAATTACTTACTTCTTTAATTTCTTAAATTATCAACCCTTTAATTATTTTTTATGTTTGTAATCTTATCACTTATCACCGTCTTTTTAACTAAATGATCAAACTTAAGATATTTAGGAAAATTTTTAATTTTTTTATTAATCTGAAGGAGTCTAGGCTCGAACAGAAACGCAAATAATTAACAGTTCAGCTGTAAATGATTAAATTGAAAATATCAAGAAATAAAAAATTTGTGACATGCCATTGAAAAAAATTATTTTACTGTGCGAGAAAATGGGCAATTTGAAGTTTCTGATCAATTTTAGATGCTCAAAATGATCAAATTAAACTAAAACTATTAAATTAATTGTAATTAGATAATAGGAATAATGCATAGATACATTTTTGGATTTAGCTATTTACTGTGTTAAATAAAAAGATTAACTCTGCAATATCAAAATGCACATTGCATAGTTCATGTCATCGAAATGATGCTATTTTAAATGGATACTTTTTTGCAGATTTTACCTTTGGATTTAACAAAGTATGTTAAAACCAAAAATTTATCTCTGCACTAATTCTATTAAAAAATTAAATTTATTTAATATGTTTAGTATGATTTGATCATTTTGAGCATCAGAAATTGATCATCAACTTCAACTTGTCAAAAAATGTGGACAAAAAATGTTTTTATTCAATAAAAACAAAAAAAAATAATTGAATTTTTTAATAAATTATTTATAATTTTTGTGGTTCTTGTAATCGAAATGATTTTAAAATAAAAATTAATGGTTATATTGCTAAATTAGTGGATAAAATACTCAATGTGAAAAATTTTGTTGAATTCTTGTTTTTTTTTTTAATTTGTGGTATTTCTTACTCTTTTTGTGGTTTGATAATATTATAAATCGTATTTACCGACCATAATAAGAATTATATTAGAATAAATATTTTAAGAAAATTTGAAAAATTTAAATTTTTTCTTCTTGCTTACATTTTTCTAATATTTATCAAAGCATTTAATTTTTTTACTCTTATTTCGATCTGACTTAAAAATCACTCGTTTTAATAACTAATCTAACAAAAAATTTTGAACTTGAATTTTTTTTTTCTTTAATTTTTACCTCTTCATGAAGAGGTAAAAATTATAGAAAAAAGTTGCTTGGTTACCTTTTTATAAACGATTATGCTTACTTAATACTAATAAACATATACAAAAATCCTTTCACTAAAACCCTAAATTATTGAAGCTTATTACCACTGGATAAAAAATGTCTGAAGTAACCATCAAATTAATATTTAAAAAACAAATAAAATTTTACAAAACTATATCCACTAGGAAAAAAAAGAAGACACTAGGCCAAAGATTGCATTTGACGACACATCGTTCCAACAACTGGAACAAGAATTCCAGGATGTGCTGCAAGAGCTGACCGGCGACAAAAGCTTGGAGAAATTCCGAGCCGAATACGAAAAATTGCACAAGGCCTTGCTCAAAAGCCACGAAAGTGAAAAAAGACTGATGCTCAAATGCCGCGAACTAAATGCCGATCTAGTTGCCAACGCGGCCAAAGTGCAAACAGCGCTCAAGCTGGGCCAAGAGGACCAGAACACAATTGCCACTCTACGCAAAGAACTGGAAAAAGTGTGGAAAATATCGGACTCCTATGCCGAAAAAGAACAATCGGCCAAGGAAACCATTCAAAGTCTGAAACAAGAAATTGCCAATTTGACCAAGCTGGTTGAACAAGGCGCTGGAATGACTGTGGGCCAAGAGCAAAATGTCAATGAGCTGATGAAAAACAGAGATGAACTAGTGACCGAACGAGACAAGCTGCTTGATGAGCTGGTCAAATTGCGCTCCAATCTAGAGGACACCCAGACAAAAAATATGGATTTGGAACGCAAATTTGAGGAGGCCAACCAGAACATAAGTCAATTGGAAAGTGACATAAACACGCGCAAAATGGAAGCGCAGCGAGAGCTCAGAAAACGTGACAAGATCGAACGGGACCTTAAAGAAGCTCGCAGTACACTTGACCAAAAGCAAAACGATCTCAAAAATTTACAACAAACTGTGGAAAAGTCCAAAGCGGACATTTTGAAGCTAGAAGCTCAGCAAAAGGAGCAAAAGGCGTTCTTGGACCGGACCCTAAAGGACTCGGACGTGTTGAACGCTCGTTTTGTCAAGCTGCAGCACGACTTCGAGGCCCAGGTGCTCAACAACGAAGCTCTGGCCAACGAAAACGCGCTCAAGGTCCACGAGCTGAAGTCGCGCGAGGAAGAAGTAAATGCGCTCAAGACAGACGCGGCCAAAATTAACCGTCTGAAGGAAAACACACAGAAAAAGCTCAAGATTCTCGAGGACCAAAAGTCCGAGGCCGAAAACGAAAAAGAACTGCTGCGCAACACCATTTTAACTTTGGAAAAAGAAATTGAGCAGGCCAAAAAAGACCAGGAAAAAGACAAAAAGGCCATTGAGGAATTGACGCGGGAACGCGACCAATTGAACAAAAATTTGTCGAATGCGGCAAAAAATACCGAAAAACAAGTGAACTTGATCAAGACCCATGACTCGACCATAAAACATTTGGAGCAAGAAATTGCCAACTACAAAGAGGAGGCGACCAAGCAGCGAAAGTTGATATTTCAGCTGGAAAAAGAGAGGGACAGATACATCAGCGAGGCGAGCGAGTTGACCCAGCGGGTCCTGCAGCACATGGAAGACATCAAAATAAAGGAAATGCAAATATTTGACTTTAAGAAAAAAATAGCCGAACAAGAGACCAAGTACAAGCAACAGCAGAATTTGTATGAAGCGGTGCGCAGTGACAGAAATTTGTACAGCAAAAATTTGATCGAACGCCAGGACGAAATAAACGAAAACAGGCGCAAACTAAAGATAATGACCCATCAAATTGACCAGCTCAAAGAGGAGATTCAGAACAAGGAGCAGGCGCTGGTCAAGGAGCATGCCGAGCTGCAGCAGGTGCAGAAAGAGCGGGAGCATTTGAGGGCGGAGTTGGGCCGCATGAAGGCCGAGAGCCAGGAGACCAAGGGGTTTTTGGAGGCGCAGCAGGCCGAAGAGAGAAAACTGCTCAAAATAATCCAGGAGGCCGACTCGGAACGCCTCAGGCAAAAGAAACAACTGGAACAGGTGATTCAGGAGAGGGACATTTTGGGCACTCAGTTGGTGAGGCGAAACGACGAGCTGGCGCTCTTGTACGAAAAGATCAAGATCCAGCAGTCGACTTTGAACAAAGGAGAGATTCAGTACAAGGCGAGAATTGAGGATTTGAGAATTTTGAAGCTTGAGATCAAGCGTTTGAGAAGAGAAAAGAAAATACTGAGTGTCAAAGTGGCCAATGTGGACGATTTGAGCAAAGAGATTTACCATGTTCAGAGGGAGTTGTTGCGCGAAAGGACGCGGTGCAGGGCTCTCGAGGAAGAGCTCGATAACCCCATGAATGTGCACAGGTGGCGCAAGCTTGAAGGAAGTGACCCGAGCACTTTTGAGCTGATACAAAAGATACAGGCCTTGCAGAAGAGACTGATTGCCAAAACCGAGGAAGTGGTCCAAAAGGAGCTGCTGATCCAGGAAAAGGAGAAGTTGTACACCGAGCTGAAGCATATATTGGCGCGTCAGCCCGGTCCAGAGGTTGCCGAGCAGCTATCCATTTACCAGCAGACTCTTAAGCAGAAGACCAAACAGATGAAGTCGTTGGCCTCCGAGCTTAATATGTACGAGAGTCAAATTAGTGAATACAAGTTTGAGATTGATAAAATGAACAAAGAGTTGAGTGAAGTTAAGAATAAGTACTTTTTGCAAAAGAAAAAGGAGCATTTGTTCAAGGAAAGAGATAGGCTGGAAGCGACTGGAGCGCCTGGTGGTCCGATAACAGCGCCCGGAATCGCTCCTAATCGAAATGCAAACGAGAATGTTAAGTTTATAGGCGGAGGCTTTAGTTTAAAGGCTCCAGTTGCTAAGGCAAATGCTTGAATAGAAATTTTTTGGGTCTAAACAGTGTTTGTTTATTTGAAAATTATTTTTTTTAATTTATTTTTATATTTAATTATTTTTTTTTTCAATTAGTTAAAATAAAAAAAATTAAATAATTTTTTGAATTTTTTATTATGAGGGATACTTATATCACTTTGGTAAAAATACTTAATTAATTATGTAAGGTTCGATCAGGTCAAAACTACAATAGTGACATTTTCGACCACAAAGGACTTAAAAGTCAAAAATTAAATAAAGTGAGCTCAACAATTTGTTCAGAATTTTGTCCGGTTTCTGATTCTGCAAAAAAAAAATTGAAATATGGAGTAAACAAAGAGAGAGATACTAAAATAGTGAAAAACTCCAAAAATTTTCGTCTCCGGTCAAATCTAATGGTCAAAACTTATAATTTTAGAAGAAAACTAAATATATCATTTTGTTGCTCGGAAAAAGAGCTTTAAGAATCTGTATAATAAAATTACATA
The DNA here is from genome assembly GCA_025491095.1 of Brachionus asplanchnoidis. Taxonomy (NCBI): domain Eukaryota; kingdom Metazoa; phylum Rotifera; class Eurotatoria; order Ploima; family Brachionidae; genus Brachionus; species Brachionus asplanchnoidis. The sequence continues at coordinate 2,153,815 of JAILYF010000027.1, read as the reverse complement.
TACTTACAAAATCATAAGATTTATAGGGCTAAAAAAATACAACTAATAATTTTGGTGCTGATCTTAGAGAGAGGGAGTAGCCGGAAATGTGAATTTTGGAAAAAAGCAGACTTGCAGAGTTTTTGCAGAGACTTTATATGGGTGGTACAAAGTTAGTATCAGCTGGTACATTTTGCGGAAAAATTTTTAGTATCATAGTAAAAAAAGTTATTTCGTTTTATGATTTTTGTTTTTGTTCTTTTGTTCCAAAAATCACAATTCCGGAGTAGGGAAATGGACATAATCTCGTCAAGTAAAAATTTCGAAACGTAAATCTCGAAAAAAAAAATCTCGAAATTTTCATTTATTTTTATTCTCGAAACAAAAAATCTCGAAAACCAAAAATTGATTAATTAATAATATAAATGTTTTTTAATAATCAAAAATTTAGTGCTTCACACATGCCAAATCATACTCCATATTGCTTTGTTCTAATTTAAAAAGTTCCACAGCTTTCACCCTAACCTAAAAAGATCCACCCTAAGCTTATTGACGAATGGTGAGTTATTCATTCTTAAAATTTTGATTTGAGAAATATTTTATTTAAATTAATTTTTTCTTTTATGTAAAAGCAAATCTTAAAAAAAATTCAAGAGAAAATTAATGAATTCATTAAGTACAATAATAAAATACAATAATTTTGTCTTTTAACTTTTCCCAGATTTTTATATTCGAGATTTATTTTACGGGATAATTTATGGTCGAGAAAATATTTTCGAGATAAAATAAAAAATTCAGATTCGAGATTTTTATCTTTCGAGATTATGTCACACGTACCCGGAGTAGCCAAATAAATTATTTTTTAGCAATTTTACAATTTTTGTATCACCCAAATTTAGTCTCTTAAAAAAATCTTGATCTGTATTAGTAAATCATTAAAATTAAATTGCAGAGTTATTGAAGAGATAAAATTTGAGTAAAAATAAGTTATTGTCATCTAACAGATTTTACAGAAAGAGTTTTAACAAAAATAAAAAAAGTTGTTTCAATTTTAAACTTTAGTTTTTGCTTCAAAAATCAAGTTTCTCTTTTTTAGTTTTGTCTTTTTTTTTATTTATTTTTATTTATTTCTTGTTCGAGACATAATAAATTAATCTTTAATAAGTCTTTAATTTGACAATTAAGATAATTAATATAAAAATAATCAAAAGTTTTGTGCTTAGTTTTAGAAAGTAATTAAAAATTTTAAATAACTTGTCAAATTGTTTTAAAATATGACTTTTTATAACTTTAAGTTAATTTTTAATTTTTTTTTAATTTGGTGAAAAGAGGTCACATAAATGAAAATTGAAAAATTGAAATTGTTATGTGAGCCAATTTTTAAATCGTAAAAGTCTATCTCAAAGTTGCATTAACCCCACTTCGACAGAGAAAGTCAAAAAGTACAAAGATTAATATTCATAATGAAACATATTAACCTTGGTAATGCTTCACCAATATCAATGATTTTTTTAATAAGATTTTGTAAATATCTCAACAATTTTGAATAGCGATTTGTTAAAAAATTTTAATTATCTGAGATAAAATTCAAAAAATATTGAAAATGAATGCCAAATACTACGGCTTGTGATTTGGGGCACTATATTAGCAATTTAAATTATAGACATGACTTACAAAACTTGGTCTGACTGTCTTACAACAATTTTAGATAAATAATTTAATAAAAATCATTTATAATGTATCACAAACTTTATTTTTATTTCTTTTTAAAACAAATTCATCCATTACTTTTTGACATTGTTCTAAATGTAATTATTTTAATAGTGTTGTTTTATTAGTGATGCAAAAAATTTCAAATAATTTCAAATTAAGATTGAAATTATTAGCAAATTAATTTACAATTTTTTAACATGAAATATCTACGAAAAATGTTTGAAATAAAAAAAATACTTTACCTGAAATTAATTTTACTTTTTTCTTTGTTCTTAACATAAAAATTTTCTTTATTTTTGTCAAATTATTTTGCACATTTTAATTAAGTATAATAACTAGGTTGAGCTTAAAACTTAAATAAAATATTCCGAATTATTTATAATAATTTCAAATATTCTACTCACTAAATTTAAAATAAAAATGAGTACCTCTGATATTGATAGTTTGGACAATTCAATACAAAATTTAACATTAAATGAAAAAGCTCAAGAAGATCCATTTAAAGATATTAGAAAATTGAAATCACTGGATCTAGCTTGCTTTGCCGAATACATGAAAACATGTTCCAATATAATAATTATGAACGGTGCCGGTATTAGTACTTCAGTCGGAATACCAGATTTTCGTAGTCCTGGCACAGGACTTTATGACAATTTACAAAAATACAATTTGCCAACTCCACAGTCCATTTTTGAGCTTGATTATTTCGTCAAAAATCCGGAGCCTTTTTTCACATTAAGCAAAGAATTGATACCATCCAATTTTAAGCCGTCAATTTCCCATTATTTCCAGAAACTTCTCGTCAAAAAGAACATGGTTAGAAAAATTTATACCCAAAACATAGACAATCTAGAGCTAATTGCTGGTATTCCAAATGATAAAATAATTCACGCTCATGGTTCATTTAGAACTGGCCATTGCTTGGAATGCCGAGCTGAATACTCAATGAAATGGATGAAGGATAAATTAGATACAGAAAGTATTTTATATTGTGAAAAAGAAGAATGCTCTGGTGGACTTGTAAAGCCGGATATTGTGTTTTTTGGCGAATGCTTGCCAAATGAATTTTTGAATTTTAGACAAGATTTTTCAGAGTGCGACTGTTTGATCGTGATGGGAACTAGTTTGAAAGTAGCTCCTTTTTCTAGGCTACCGCTGGCTGTCAAAATTGATTGTCCAAAATTGCTGATTAACCGTGACTTAGTCGGAGAATGGGAACGTTATGTGGTTGATCAAGAAAAAAATTACCGTTTCGTGGCAGAGTTAAATGAGTGCGATGCTGCGTGCTTAAAACTGGCAAAATTGTTGGATTTGGATAAAGAGTTAAATGAGTTGTGGGAAAAATAATTTTTTTTAAATAAAATTTATTTCTAAATTTTGAATTTTGTCTTCAAACCAAGATAAAAGTATTACATAAAAAGCATAAGTTTATTAATTATAGTAAATTAACACAGGGTTTTTAATTGATCCTTTTATCTTATATTTTAATGATTAAAATATTAAGGAATTTAATGAATTTAGCTTTTTTTTTATTAAAATTAGAAAGAAATGCATACTAAAGAATTAGGATTTAACAACCTTAAAGTTTTTACTATAGGTAATAGAAAATATTAATTATCTGATTTTTTAAACAATGTATTTGAAAGTAAAAATTTTATTTTTGTTGATTTGATTATTAAAGTTTTGAGAAAATAATTGTATTATTCAAAATATTAAGTTACAATTTAAAAAAATTTCTTTTGTCAAACATATGTAGACCATTTCAAAATAAATTAAAATTTTATATTATTAACCATTTAAATTCGGGGTTTTTTTACATTTTCAAAAACAACTTGACTGAAATTTATCTTACCCTGATCTTTATTTTTACATGAAGTTAGAGTTAATAACCACAAACTTTAATATTTTTAAAAATCTGTTGCATTTGAAGTTTTAGTTGAAATTTTCTAATTCAGACCTTTTGGAATGCACTTCAAACAATGGAATCTAAATACGATGGAAAAAATATTTGCAAAAGCTAAAAAATCAATTGAATTATTCAAATTAAAAAAATTATCATTTCCATATTCCATTTTTTTAATCTCAATATTTGGACAGTTACTTTATGCAACCATAGAACTGTAATCTAGAGTTTGGTGGCTTTTAATAAATCTGAGCATTTCAAAATAACTTTTTGTGGCATTCACTGCTTCAGAATGCAATTGATGCTCCATCGATAATTGTTTCAAAGCGAAAATTGATGACTAGATGATCAATCAAAGTGGAGATAAGCTCAAAATGTAACCATAATTTTCCACATATTAACCTTTCTAAAACTTCTTTTAAAATAGAAATAGCAATACTGAAAAAACAAACGAATAAAAATTGAAAACAAATTTTTTTTATTAATTTAATTAAAAATAGCATGAATTTTAAATTAATAATTAAAAATATATAATAAATAAATAGAAATACCGATCATTTTTTTTAAATTATTTTCGAATAAAGAGTACATTTGTTACGATATGTTTCGATCAAATTCCTTCTTCAGGTTTTTAAACTGAAAGAAAGTATAAAATTTATTAAAAAAAATAAAAGAAAAATAAATTTTTTATTTTTTAGAATAGAAATATATGCCTACAAATTATTTTTAATGAAACGAGATAATTAGAATACAATTAATACACAAAAAACAGTTTTTGAAATTAATGTAGAATTTTAATAATTAAAGTCTAATATTTATTATTAGAATAATTATTTTTACAATTCAAAAAATCAAAGTAAACAAAAAATAAAGATAAAAATTTTAATTTTTAATTAATTTTAATTATTTTATTTTATTTTATAAAATCAATTAAATCTTTCTTATTCGTTATGAAACTCTAATGGGTACAATAGATTTTGCCCATTAAGGCCATTTATCAAATTTTTGGCTGTAACTACTGACATTTTCAGACGGCAGTTTTCTTCAGCTGAGCTGATATACGGTGTAATAAAGCAATTTTCCAAAGAGAATAATTTATGCTCTTTAGCCAAAAGATACGGAATGGTCACATCTAAACCAGCAGCCAAAATTTTGCTTTCCTTTAATGCTTCAAATAATTCGTCCTGGTCTACACACTCACCCCGAGAAACATTGATAAAAATTGCGCTTGGTTTCATTTTTTCAAACGCTTTTTTATTAAAAATATTCTTACTTTCTTTATTCAATGAACAGGAACAAATTATAAAATCTGATCCTGTTAGTAATTCCTCAAATTCAACAAGTTCAAATCCTAATTCATCGCCTTGTACACTACGATGTCTATTATGATAGATTATTTTTTTTACATCAAATCCTTTAAGTCTAGTTGCAATGCAGAGACCAATTCTTCCAAGACCCAAAATTCCAACAGTCGAGCCCTCTAGACCTTAAATAAAACAAGATAATTTATAAAAAAAATACATCCAAGTCTTGCACACTTTTCCCCAAAAGAAATGATTCGGTCCAATAAACGCTTAGATCGTTCTTTTTATAAAATTCAATTCCTTCGGAAATTTTTCTTGACACATTTAATAAAAGTCCAATGGCAAATTCAGCTACCGCAACTTTAAATCAATTTATTACTTTAACCAATATTCTAGTTTTTAAAGCTTGCCATTAGAAAAATTTGGAACATAGCCGACTTTAATTCCACGTTTTGAGCATTCTTTGAGATCAATATGATTGTAGCCGACTGAATTAGTGCAAACTACCTTTAAATCAATTAAATATTTCTGTTGTATATTTTATGCAAGAATGTTTTTTCTTAATTTTTACTTTCAATTGATTTCCGACAAAATGTAAAAATTCCTCATCAATATTTTGAGTCGGATAGCAAATAATTCCGTGACAACCCCTTGCTTTTCTTAATAAACTGCTTCTGTCTAAAGGTAATTCTTCGTTTATGATGACTTCGAAACCTGAATTGGTTAGAAGGTTATGAGCATCTTCGAAATCAAATGGAAGTGTCACAAATACTTTAAGCTTTTCATTCATTTTTAAAATGAATAATTATTCTTAAAAAAAAAAATGTCTTCTTAAATGACAAGCCTCTTTTAGAAATGTTCTATTAAAATAAATTTCATACACTTCTAAAATTATTTTTATAGAATTTTTTTAAAATATTTCCGTGGAATTAAAATTGTGACCCATTTTTAAAAGGAATTACTAAAAGTAATTTTAATGAAAACATTTTAAACTTCCAGATTATTTTAAATATTACAGCAAAGGACAACGGTACGCTGAATAGTATTTTTTATTTAAATTATTATTGCGACATTCTCTATACCAAATGAAAGCTTAGTCAATATGGAACAAAGCTAGATATATATCTTTTTCTTTTATAAATTACCATTACCAAGTTATTCAGCCTCTTAAATAACTAATCTAAAGTCTCTCTTTTTAGTTTTTGAAATAATTTTGAAATGCTGAATTATTTTTTTTCATAAAATAAATAACTATTCAATACAGAATTTTCTCCTCTAAAAGTTGGAAAAAACAGAGATTAATAAAAATAAATTTATTTTCTATCAATCATTTATTTCTTTATCATTTGTAATCCTCCCTGGTTCTTCTGATAATCTTAGCGATGCATCATAGCAATTCACAAAAAGCTAAAAATAGTTTTTCATTTCAATTTTTAATTTTCTAATGGGAACAGACTGAATTTTTGATATGTTATATATTTATTGATGAGGAGTTAGTAAATTTTGATCTGATTCTCCAAAACGATAGCCATCAGAAATTATTGGTATTGTCTTAAAATTTTGGTGCTTTAAGTAAAATTGAATTTACTCTAAATTACCAAGGGATTGATAATCTCTGTTTTTTCCAACTTTTAGAGGAGAAAATTCTGTATTGAATAGTTATTTATTTTATGAAAAAAAATAATTCAGCATTTCAAAATTATTTCAAAATCTAAAAAGAGAGGCTTTAGATTAGTTATTTAAGAGGCTGAATAACTTGGTAATGGTAATTTATAAAAGAAAAAGATATATATCTAGTTTTGTTCCATATTGACTAAGCTTTCATTTGGTATATAGAATGTCGCAATAATAATTTAAATAAAAAATACTACTCAGCGTACCGTTGTCCTTTAAGTTTTTATTAATAAAATTATTTTAAGAGTAAAAAATTATTAATTTTTTCTTATAATTCAAGATTTGAAAATGCTAGAAATAATTTTTATAAAATGATCTTTAGTAATCATTTTAAAATTGTTCTAGACACTGAGCTCAGTAATTTAAAATTTTCGGTTTAATAAAATAAATATTGTTTTCATTAAAATTTGATAATTTCTAGTATTTCGAGAAAAGTTAAATTTAGAAAAAAAAATTTTCTTGATATTGGTTATGTAATAATTGATCTTTTTAATTATTTTAATTAATATAACAATCAAAGCTTGATTGGCTGAATAAAAATAAAAATCTAATATCAATTTAAAATTGTTTCACATTTTTTGTTGATTTTTATAAAGTAAATAGTGATAAAGTTTCAAATTTAGTTTTATTGCATCGTTTTTATATACAAGTTAAAATGTTTATCATCTAATGAAATTAATTTAATTTGATTTTGCTTCAAAATAAAATCAATAAAATCTATAATATCATTTTATTCATTGCGACCATTTTAACTATGATAATTTTAATTATCAACAAAACTAATATTTGTAAAAATCTCTGTTTTTTCCAAAATTCGATAATTTTAAAAAGTTTTTTTTATAACCGTTTTAAAAATAACTATTTTTTTTACCAATTTATGAAAGAAAAAACTTTCTTAAATTTTCGATTTTTGGAAAAAACAGACATTTTTTCAAAAATTTTGAATTTTTGAATTGACCGTTTTGAATTTTACCAAATTTTACCAAAATTATCTCAAAATCCTGAAAATTTACGTAATTTTTCGTAAAAAACCTCTTTTTCACTTTTCGGATTTTACGTTAATTTACGTAAAATGTGGTAAAATTTGGTTAATTCACGATATTTTACGTAATTTTTCGTAAAATACTGTTCTCAAATCACCACTGTAGATCAAATTTTTTTTCTATTTTTAAAAATATAATTAAAAAAATTTAATTTTTATATTATAAATTAGTAAAGATTTTTCTAGATTCTAGATTAGAAAGACTTTGCTCGTTTAAAAATTTCCTGATATATCAATTAAATTGTTCAAATTGTTAATTACTTCTTTTTTTAATCAAATGGATTTGAATCTAGGGATAGTAATTTGAAAATTTAAAGCACTATTCTTCATTTGTTAAGAGTTATTTCAAAATTGTCAATCGCGTTTCATTTCTTAAATAAAATTTAACAAGCCATCATTCTAAAATATTATTTATAAATCAATTGTTTTTGAAAAATAAATTATAAAATTAGATTTCGTGATAAAAAATTCTATTTAAGTATCATTTTTTTTCAGATAAATTTTTTAAATGAGTTTTTCATTAGAGAGTATTAGTTTATATCTAAATATAAAAGGATATTAAGTATCAAATTCTCTTATTGCTTTTAAATTTCTAAAATTAATTTTATCTAATTATTTTTTTTTTAAATAAAAATCAATAAATGTTAAACAATTAATTATCAAGAGAATTTATCAAGTAAAATAATTAATAAATATAAATTAGATCATGTAATTTTTTTAAACTTAAATCCTAATAGATACATCAATCAATTGCAGTTTTCAATTCTTTATAACATTCAAAAGCTTCAATTTTTTATTTTTATCAAAATCAATCTTTTTTGATGCAAATGCGACATTTTCTAGATGCTTTAAAATATTTATCAAATTCAATAAATTAGTCAAATTATGCAACTTTCTCATTCTAACAAGTAATTAGCTAAATTTGGCATTCAAACAAATCTATTTTGCCTTTTTTTTTATAATTTTTAAAATACATTTATCAGTCTGAACAGAATCTCTAAAACTTATTTGCAAACTTATTCCTAATTTCCAGTCATTATGGCAACCGGAGTAAAAAATTGAAAATTTTCTCCCAAATTTAAAAATTAAATTTAATCAGCTTTATTGGCAAAAATAATTATGCAACTTTATTTCTTTTGTTATTTAAATTTTTTTATCATAATTTTTAAAACATTAGAGAAAAAAATTTTGCGAACTCATTTTCACCTTGAGCTAATGCCAAATGGAAGATGATGGTAAATTAGACCAGGACATGGTTAATAGAATTAACGAGTCCGATGAGGCAAACAACATCTATAGGCGAACATATGACCACTACCAGACAACCGATGAATCAGACAATGACATAAATCGGCAAGACAAGGTTGAGATCCGCATCGCCAAAAAGTGCAAGCGACCCAGCGCTTTGAAATCTCAAAATTTTTTTTTAAATGGATATAGCTTGGAAGGCAAGCATCACGGAATTTTGAAAACTAGTGAGAGCACTACCCCAGCAGACAAGCGATCTCAGTCACCGAATGATTTGGACACCAATTCATCAGTGACAAGGAATCACAGACCTATAGAAATTAATTCAAGTGGATCTAACACAATTACTTTAGTGGTGGACGAAACTAAGTTTGTCGTCGATTCGGATATGTTTAAACAATATCCGAACACAATGTTGGGCAGAATGTTTTCAACTAAACTGGAAAATAAACCAAACGAAAATGGTGAATACTCAGTTGCTTATGGAATTTCTTCGACCATCTTTAAAGCTATTCTAGACTATTATAAGCATGGTGTGATTAAATGTCCGCAAAATTGTTCCATTCAGGAGCTCAAAGATGCCTGTGATTATTTGCTGATTCCATTTGATGGAAACACTATACGCTCTCATGATCTCAGAGGTCTTTTAAATGAGTAAGGAATTTTGTTTTGCCTACCCGCTTATCACAGTCATAGATTTTTTTTAACAAAAAAAAAATTTTCTTTTTTTTAGCAAAAAAAAATTTTCTTTTTTTTTTTAAATTGAAAATTTATCATCATTTTTAATTAAGAGAATTTTTTAATCCAAGGCTGTCAAACGAAGGTGCAAGACAACGTTTTGGGTTTTATTTAGAAAAGTTTTTATTTCCGGTTTTGGTCGAGTGTGCTGAGGTAAACCTTGAGGTTTTGAGTGTGTTTTTTTTTTTCCAATTTTATTTAGAGAGGTAACCGTGAGTGTCATATTGTAATTCTTAGTGAGGATGATGTCATCGAGTGGGACGACCAATATCCGCCTAATTTTATTGACCAAGAACAAACTCAAGGTTTTATTTCAAATTAGAAAAAAAATTTTAATTTAAAAAATTTTAATTTTGACAGCAATTTATAACAGCAATATGTACAGATTTTTTAAATATATCGAAAATAGAGACATAGCAAAAGAGGTTTTAAAAGAAAGAGGGCTAAAAAAGATTCGCTTGGGAATTGAAGGTATGATCACATAAAATGGCATGAATTTGAATTAGAATTTTATAAAAAGGATACCCTAGTTGTAAAGAAAAAGTGAAACTTCGCCCTGGAAATAAATTTGAAGTCATATACAATTATATACAAAGACCTTTTTTGTTGATGTCTTGGGAAAAAGAAAAAAGTCGTCATGTGGACTTTCAGTGTGTTCAGAGTAAATCAGTGACAAATTTGTCCGAGATCAATGCGGATGAAAGCAGGCTAGATAATTTGGTGTTGACACCAGCTTTTATGAGCAACAACCTGAATGATCCTTTGATATTTAATTTTAATCAGCCACTAAGCAACTTACACCATACAGAACTTTCGCCGCAAACTACTCATTCTCCAAATAATTTTCATGCATTCAGCAATTTAAACATTCATTCACCAGTTCCGTTGAGTATTAGTACAAGAAATCAAACAAACCAAACCAATGAGAATATGCCTACATTTTAAAATTAATTGTGTAATTTGTATTTATTTTTTTCTTGTTCAAAAACAATTTTTTTTCTAATATTTAAAAGGTTATTTAATAAATTTACCAAATTCAGTTTGAATTTTTATTCGTGGATTTAAAAACCTTGAATGATTATTTTGTACATAAATTTTTTAATCTAAATTTTTTTTGATCCTTAGAAAATAAAATACAGATAATTTAAGATTTCTCTTCTTTCTATTAAGTGATTAAAGTCAGATTCAACTTTAAGAAGAAACTTCAACTTTAACATGAAATGTATCTTTCAAATAAAGTAAATTTTAAATTTAGTCGGATTTTCAAAAATTCCAGAATTTCCAGATCCGTAATATCGAGGGATGACTGGAAATTATTCGAAAGAAAAGACTAAGAGAAATACTTAAACTTCTTTTATTAATAATTATAAATTTTTTTAATAATTAATAATTAGAAAAATTAAAATAAAATTCAAAAATTATGTAGAATCATTTAAAACAGTTAATAATATTTTAATGTTTTTTTTATCTGAAAAAATTAATGGATTTTCATTGAAAACTTGGGAGAAAAAATTCAAAGAAAAGTTAATTGATTAATAATTTTAGGGAATGGTAAATTAAATAATAATAGTAAATAGGGATAAATTAGAAAATTTTTTTTCTAAAAGATAATTATTTATCGTTTATCAGTTAACTTTGATTTAAAAAGACAAACAATTTTTTTTTCAATTACATTTTTAATTCACAATTATAATTTAACATACTCAAAACGTATATTTTGTTGGCTTGTATTTTTTGTGTAAATTCTATAAAAAAAAAATATATTTTTTTTTAATTTTTATTTTCGTAAAGTAGAAAAAAAAATTAGAAAAAATATTTTTAAATGTAGAATAAATACTTAAGAAAATATAAAAAAATGCTAGTTTTTTCTAGGTCTTCCCCGTTTATATATTTAAACGCGTTAATATATATAAACGATTTTCACATTTTATACACTTGAAGAAATGTTTTTCGCCAATATCCGTCATATATTTTTCTTTTGTACTCCACTTGGCATCATCGATAAGTTCATTTTAGCTTCAACAAGACTCTCTTGTAAACTGTTATATTTTTTGTAATAATCATACACTTTAGCTTCGCCCCTGGCTTTTTTAGTTGGAATAATGTCCTCGCTTTCATTGTCCGTGTCGTTTAGATTGTTGACAGCTGATCTTTGAATAATTGAAGTTGATGGCGAGTCAGATTCTGAATCTTGAAACATTTTTTTATTAAGTTTTAATGATACTAATTTTTCATTGTTTTAATGCTTTTTTATACTCATTTTAGATTTAATTAAAAATATTAAGTAAGTATTAATAAGTTATTTGTCAATTAGTATTAAGTGATAGTTTTCTTAATCGATAAAGATGAGAAAAATGATAATTATTTTTTTTTAAAAAACAAAAAATTTCTAAAAAATGTTAAAATATGGCAAATTGAAGTTTGTGATCAAGATCAAACGATCAAAATATAAATTGTAAAATATTTTTTTAATACATACTGGACATGTGATGGCGGAAATGCCAGGGGAAATGAGATGCGGTTCTTGTAAGGCTTAGATGAATCTTTTATGATTCAGTGTGTGGATTTTCCAACATTTATATGTGGAAAAAATGGAGAATCAAGTTTACTGGATCTACTGTTAACGAGTGAGCCTGAAAGAGTTTTGGAAGTGAATGCTTTGCCGCCACTAGGTGAAGCAGAAAAGGCTCATGTGTTTTTAGAGTGGAAATTTGCAATGAAAGATCTGAGCACAAGTTTTTCGAAAAAAAGAGAAAAAACGTAAGAAAGGCTGATTTTGACCAGATCAACACTGGTATGGGGTCAGTCGACTCGAAAAAAGAATTTGTTGGACGAAATGTTAATGAATGTTATGCAAGTTTTCTGAATGAGTATCTGCGACTTTATGGGAAACACGTCCCGGAGAAAAGAGAGAATTTGCGAAAGAGCAAAAAATGGATGAACTACGAGGTTAATAAAGTGATAAAACTTAAGCATCGAGCTTGGTATAAGATGAAATCATGTAAAAAAAGTTCTTTCGAAATAAGTAAATATGATTATGGAAAAGCATGTAGAGAGTTAAAACAGAAATTAATAAAGTAAAATCGGATTATGATAACAGACTGTCTAAAATATCAAAAAGTGATCCGAAACTAATCTATGCTTATGTAAGAAGCAAAATGGGAGTAAAAGAAGAAATAAGAATGTTAAGAACAAAAGAGGGTGAAGTAACGAGTGACAAAAAACTGATAGCTGAGCTATTAAATGATCAGTTTCATTCAGTCTTTAATAAAGAAACCAATGATAATATGCCTTTTTTTCCTTTCCTCTACTTTCGATATTGAAAATGTCATGCAGGAGCTAAACAAGGATCTGATTGAACGGAGACTAGAAAAATTAAATGGCAACAAATCGATGGGCACAGACCAAGTACATCCACTGATATTGAAGAACTGCTCAAAAACGATGTCAGTGCCATAGAAGATAATTTACGCAAAATCATTAGAGACAGGAAAAATCCCAGAAGAGTGGAAAAGTGCAAATGTGTCGTCGATCTACAAAAAAGAAGTAAATTAGAGCCAGTTAATTATCGACCCGTATCACTTATGTCAGTTGCTTGTAAAGTTCTGGGAGGTATTGTAAGGTACCGACTAATGTTTTACCTTCAAGAGAATAATCTAATAATTGGAAGTCAACATGGATTTGTTCCGAAGAAAGGATGTTTAACGAACCTACTTGAAACGCTTGATATGATCACGTCTGAGTTGGCCAAAGGTAACAGTGTGGATGAAATAGTATTAGACTTCTCAAAGGCTTTTGATACGGTACCGCATCAACGACTTCTTCATAAACTACGTGGTTATGGGCTAGGTGAGAAAATAGTAAGGTGACTCGAAGACTTTTTCAGTATGAGAACTCAGCGATTTGTACTTGGTGATGAAGTTTCTGTTTTCTAGATGGTCAGAGGTACTGAGTGGAGTTCCGCAAGGGTCTGTACTTGGACCCCTGCTATTTGTTCTGTACATAAATGACCGACCTGACTGCGTTTCAAATAAAATGGAATTGTATGCAGATGACTCAAAATCAGATTTAAAGTGGACCAGCCAAGTAAAAAGTGCTTGTGCGAAAGCGAGTAGGGTACTTGGAATGCTAAAGCGAACGTTTACAAGTAGACAGGAAAGACTGTGGGTAAGATTGTTTATTTCCATGGTGAGACCCCACCTAGATTATGCAATGCAGGTTTGGAATCCAAGTATGAAAAAGGATGTGAATGTGTTGGAAAAGGTGCAAGAGAGGGCAACAAAAATACCTATGTCTGTAAGAAACATGCCGTATGAAATGAGGCTGACAAAATTAGGACTGACAAAGCTGAGTGAAAGAAGAGTGAGAGGGGACTTGATTGAAATGTACAAATTAGTGAATGGAGTAGAAATGGTAAGCTTGGTCAAGAATCTAGTGAATAAATCAGAATACAAGGGACCAGCCGGGGCGTTGAGAAAATAGCATCAGAGTCCAGAGATAAAGTTTCCCAGCTCAAATAAGAAACGATTTTGCAGCTGCAGTAATGCCAGACATGTATTTTTCTCAAACAGAGTAGTTCCGCATTGGTGAAATCCAAGTCAACTGCTAAATTTAAAATGGCTTTAGATAAGTTCAATGGAATCGGCTGCTACAGCTCCACACGGCCAATTGGCGGTGATGGGCTCAGACAATCTATATGTTAGGTGTCGCAGCAAGAACTACTAATACTAATACTACTAATAATAGAGAAAAAATAAATTTTTTCCAGAGCAATTACTTGAAATGTCATGTCAAGTTATTTTTCATATTTTAAATTTTAAAATGTCCCTTTTTATTGAATTTTTAATAGGTTTAGATATTTAAATTGATTTTAATGAAAACTCACTTTTAAAGACAGAAAAATTTACTGTTTTATAATTTATAATATATTTAAGTGGAAAAATAAAAGTACTTCAGTTTGAATGAATGGATATAAAAATGAATGTGAATTTTTGAATTAATTTTACTTGAATTTTTTAAATTATTGATTGTTTTTATTAAATAAATTTGAAATCAACCATTTTGATGTTAATTTAATAATGAACGAATGAATTATTAGACATAACATGTCTAGTAGTGTTTAGTATTTATTTCTTCAAAATTATCAAAATCATTGGATTAATTAAGTTTTAAAATTTAAAATGATCGTTTTTATCTTAAAGTTTGATTTGAAACTTCAATTTGCCCAAAATTTCGTTTTTTTTTGGACGTTTTGGTTTTTACTATTTTTACTATATTTTACGAAAAATATAATAAATTTTCGTAAATTTACGATAATTTACGTAAAATATGGTAAAATTCAGTTACCGTAACACCACGGTAAATAATTTTTTATTACATTTATTTTAACACAATTCCCTATTCCATGTATAGGTAATTTCGCCACATCATTTTTTATCTTCTGGCGCAGCCACTGTTGACTTGATTCTGTGATTAATAAATGAGACAACCAATTGTGCTCAAAAAGTAAAATACTACTCGAAATGGCCAAAGTTAATTGATAAGATCGCATGGTGTAGTGGTTATCACATCTGTCTAACACACAGGAGGTCCCAAGTTCGATCCTTGGTGCGATCATTTTTGACATGTTGAAAAAAAAAATAATTAAAAAATATTTCAGCAAAAAATGAGTGCTATGTGTAAATATTAACAAAAAAACATTTTTTTCAAAAATAATTTATCGATAAATAACGCTGCTAACTAAAATAAATAATAAATCGAAATTGACTAAGAAAATGTTAATTTAACTCTGCTCCATTCGGTGTTTGAAAAA
Organism: Brachionus asplanchnoidis; assembly: GCA_025491095.1. NCBI lineage: Eukaryota > Metazoa > Rotifera > Eurotatoria > Ploima > Brachionidae > Brachionus > Brachionus asplanchnoidis. The sequence continues at coordinate 2,138,402 of JAILYF010000027.1, read as the reverse complement.
AAAGACAATTGAGATTATTCCGATCATTTTTGTTTTTAAAAGTATAAATAAAAATTAATAAATTAGAGAATTCTACAGATCAATTATATAGGAGCGGATTTTCTATTTTTAAATCTCTCTCTCTCAACTGTCCAACTTGAAGCCAAACACTCAATCCACATCAACTGTCAAAATCCAACAACTTAAAAAAGGCAAAAAAATCGTAATCTGAAGGCGTAATTATGATCAATTCGCCGATCAACCGCGCTTCACCAATGACCCAGTATCCGCAAGGCAACGGCTCGGGCAACCCGGGGCCCAACGGAAACAGCAACGGGCCGCCAATGTCTCAGCAGGGACAAGGGATGCGCGGGCCGCCTAGTCAGCACGGCATGCCGCCCGACGACTACCAGTACAACAATGGACCTCCGATGCCACCTAACCAACAGCAACAAGGACCGCCAGGCCACATGCAAAATCAAAATAACTTCATGATGCAAAATGGCATGATGAACAACCCGCACGGAAACATGATGTCTCCTCATCCGCCGTCAAATCAAGGCCCCGGTCAAAATCAGATGATGATGCAGCAAGGACCAAACCAGCATCCCCCAGGTATGATGTCTCCGCATCCTCACCAAGGCATGCCCGCTAACATGTACCCTAACCAAGGTCAAGGTCAACAAGGGCCCAATCACCCAGGCATAATGTCGCCCCACGGCCAACACGGCATCCAGTCCCCCCACCCCCAGCAGTACCCGCAGCCGGGCATCTCGCCACTGCCGCCCGGCTCCCAGGGCCAACCAATGCACAACAACATGATCCAACAAGTGCACAATCAAATGCTGCCCAATAATCCTCAGTCAAGAGTGATGTCACCGCTGCAGCAGCAAGCCAATGGAATGATGTCGCCGCACATGATGAACCCGGGGATGCCACCGGGCGGACCCCCACCGGGACATCCGCACGGTCCCCACCACCCACCTGGCATGATGCCTCCACACATGCAACCCAATGGTCCACTTCCGCCTGGTATGATGCCCAATCGAATGAACCTGCCGCCTGGCAACATGATGCCTCCGCATATGATGCCACCTCATGGCCAGCCTAACCCCCACGGAGGTCTCATGTCCCCCCACGGGGGTCCTCCCGGACAAAACCAGGGTCCGCCTATGATGATGAATCCGCACCATCCTCACCACCCGCATCAAATGATGGGGCCGCATCACCAGGGTCCTTTGCCGCCCGGCATGGCCGGACCGCCGCATCAAATGATGGGCCCGCCTAATCACATGCAACCGGGCGGTCCTAAAATGTTTCCGCCTAATCAGCCGATGGTCTTCAATCCTCAAAATCCAAATGCGCCGCCTATTTATCCGTGTGGCGCTTGTCACCGCGAGGTTCAAGGCGAGAGTGATGATGGGATTATGTGCGAGAGTGGCTGTAATTTTTGGTTTCATAGAGCTTGTGTTGGTTTGTCGCCAGAGGCTTTTCAAATGCTCAAGAGTGAAACTTTTGCCGAATGGGTCTGTGACAACTGCATTGCTAATAAACGCATTGCGCCAATTAAAATTAAAACTTGAGTTTTTTTATTTTTGTTTTTTTTTTCTATTTTTTTTCAATCAGTTTATGTAATTTTTATAATGAGTCTCTTTTTCTTTCGAAATTGTATATTTATCTTACTACGCTTTTGTATTGTAATTATTTTTTTATAACAAATTTTTTATGTATAAATATTGAATGAGAATAAAAATATTTAATTTTTTTTTTCTTTATTCAAAAGAGTGCTGTGACACTAAGTTTATCGGTAATTGCAGTATTCATTTACGAAATTAAGTGAATCCAGAGTATTCTGGTTAAAGAGATAATCGGAATATCTAATAGGTGTCTTACTTCATAATTGTTCTTATCATTGGGTATTTCCTCTACTCAGACACAAATCATGAATATGAACCTTGATCGCTTCTAAAGATTAGTTTTAAGTCACAGTTTTAAGTCTAAGTCACAATTTATTTGTTTTCTATACCGAATAAGTTAAAAGATAAAAAAAATAAAAATAAAATAAAAAAAATTAAAGTTTATAAAATGAGATAAACTAAATAAATGAAATTTAAGAAGACATAAATTGGAATAGATTGTTACATGTGGCACATGTTTAAATAGTTCAAGTTTCAGGAAAAAAAGAAGAAATAGTAAGGTAGCAATTACACAATGGAGTTGGGTATTCAATATATCTTGATTCGAAACCTTTTTTGTATTCCTTCACCAGTCTTACAACCAATGGAATAGAATGACTCAGTCATGTCCCAACATATCTCTCATTCAATTCAAAAAGCCAATTCGAGACTGTTAGTAATTTTAGTTCATTAAAAGCCTCATGATGCACGATGTTGGAGGGAGTATCATATTTTAACTTAAGAATAGATCTGACTGCTGTATTCTGAATTGCTTGTAGTTTTTTGATATTATTTTCTGAAAATGAATTTAAGCTAGGAAAAGAATAGTCTAAAATTGATTCGACTAAAGATTCATATAAATATCCTAATGTGTTTTGATTAAGACCCCATTTTTTGTTTGACAATATCTTAATAATATTTAGCCTTTTATTGCAGCGTTCTTTAATTTCGTAAATTAATTTTACAAAAATTATAATTTGTTTATAAGTAGTGTTGGCCTCCGGAGGAAGTAAGTGACCTCCGGTGGAGAATTGCCAGATTCACGGAGCTGGAAACGGGTACGGAAAATTTTAACGAAAAAGGTTCCAGAGACGGAGAAAAAGAATAGAAGCGGAAACGGAAACGGAAGAATGAACGGAGAATCCGAACGGAGCGGAGAAGGAAACGGAGTAAAAGTAAGCTTTTTTCCAAAAAATTAAAATTCTTTATCTATACCCATCAATGAAAAACTGAATTTTTACGGTCATTTTTTGGGGAATTTAATTTAATAATCATTATAAATTGATTTTTTTTTATTTTTTTATTTTATAAATTTATTTGATAGCTAAATTAATTTTATTTCTTGAAAAAAAGTTTCAACTTACTGTTAGACATAATATTTTTAATTTTAATTATGCAAATAAAAAAAGCGATAGTCAAAAAAATATTATGAAAGTCATTAGGAATCCAACTGATGACTTCATTAAGAAAATAAACAAACATTACAACTGAGCTAAAACGACTCTTAAATTTTCATTTAAAAATTAATTTTAAATCGAAATTTATATACAAAAATATTTTTTTAGTTACGATCTTATAAAACTAATTAAAAGCAACTAAAATACTACATGTTAAAAACAATTTTTATTAAAAAGATATTTTTATCTTTACTCTACTTTAAAACATATATTTTTTTAAAATTATTTAAAAAATTAATTTTATTTTGACAAAACTTTTTGTTAAAACAAAGCAACGAAGTCAAGGTTCTGGAAGTCTAGCTGAAAATTTCACTCGGATATTTGCTTGCGATATATTCTTTATTTTGCCAGCTAAGTTAAAGTTAGTCATGCGACTAATATTTAACATTTGATATAAACAAGTTAAATAAAAAAATTAAATTTTTCTAAACAATTTATCAAAAAAAATACGATTTTTAAAATTTTAGTTTCTTTTAAATCCAGAATTAAAAATGATGACAAAAATGACACCGACGGTAATCTAGAGTAAAAAATTTCTGGTACTCTGAGAAACAAACATTTTTACAGCGGTTCTAATGAAAACGTAACGCTTAAACCGTCCGACCTAGCCGACCGAACCGTTCGACCTAGGCTTTCAATGTTTTATTTATTAAAAATCAAAAATTAAAAAATAAAAAGACTTTATTTTTTCATATGAGGATTTCTTATTGGGAGCTAATTATCCGAGTGAGTTTATCATTTTGAAATCAAATCTTAAAGTAAAATATTGCCCAATAAGGAAATCCTAAGGTGAAAAAAATAAACTTTTTTTTTAAAAATTTTTTATAATTAATAAATAAAATTATCTTAAAAAAAATTGTATAAAATATTGAACGCCTGGGTTGAACGTCTAGGTCGAGCGGTTCGGACGGCTTGTTTGGACGAATGGTCATCTAACGATGGTCGGACGGCACCAGTCTTCATTTTGAGCGGATGACTGACGGTCGGTCGGTGAGCGTTAAGTTTTTATTAGAACCGCTGTAGATGATTTTGTTAAAGTTAAAAAAATAAATTCCGTATGTTATTTTGCTAATATAAATTCGTATTTTTTGTAAAATAAAGTTTTTAATCTGAGTTCAACTCAGATTAAAAAAAACAAACTTTTATCTGAGAAATAAATCTGAGAAAAAAGAAAAATTTATAAAAAGTTTTTATAAATTTTTCTTTTTTCTCAGATTATCTAGTAATATTAGTTTTCGTTAATCCGTATAAATTTTTTGAAATATTATCTCTTCGGATTAAAAAGAGTTGACTTTAATTTGAGTGTTAAATGAATTATTTATGATTGATATTTTCCCGTTGTTAGCTTTTTTTGAAGTTCAAAAACCGCTTTTCAATCGTCATTTTCAATTCTTTCACCTAAATCAAATTTTTAAATTTTGAAAATTTACATTTTGAAGCTATTAAATAAACTAAATAAAGCTTATAGTTCAAAAAAATTATTTTGTGTCAAACACCGCATAAATTCAGTAAAAACAAATTTGGTAAATTATTTCTGGTTAGCTGAATAAAATAATTTAACTTTCTTATTTTGTTAAATTTTATTTTATAAGTTCCAGGTAATTTTTAGTATTTAAATATTATTCTAGTATAAAATTTTTTAGTATTAGGATAGTATTAAATGAGACAAAATTCTGCGTACAAAATAAAATAAATCTCATCCGTCAAAAATCGGGTCTAAAACGACGTAATATTCGCTTAAAGAAATATTTGTGTCAAATTTGACCGATTCAAGTCTTTAAATTAACTTTTTATATCTTCAACTGATAGGGGTTAAATCATGGTGATAAGGAAACAAAGCTCAATTAATTTTTAAAAAGCTCATTGTTGTAAACTCAATTATCAAGAATTTTTATTCATACCGAAATTTTTCTAAGACAGATTCATTTTCATTATATTGTTCTCTAAATTAAAATTAGATTAAGTATTATTTAGATATTTTAAATTATGATTTATTATTCATAAAAAAATTTTTAAATAAAAGTTAAATTTGACTAAAATGCCCGGTAAATTGCTAAAAAAGATTCTAGAAGAACACAAACAAAATGAGAATGATTCCCTAAGCATCATCGATCAAGGAATTAACAATATTCTTGAAATTCCCGAATTACGTATAATGTATATATTAGAAATAAACAGATAATAAAATATTTTTTTAAATTTTTAGTTACTCTCAAACGTCTAACACGTCTCACTTTGTCTCACAATAGACTTAATTGTAAGTTAAAAAATGCTTTTATAATTGATTATTTACAGTTTGTTCAAAGCAATTCCAGCACAAATAGCCGAACTTATTAATTTGGAACAACTAAACCTTTCAAATAATCAAATAGAAGTAATTTTAAATTAAAATTAATGAGAAAAAACTCAAATTGATCAAGGAACTTCCAACTTCAATAAGTTCATTCCAAAATTTGAAAATTCTTAAGCTATGGTATTTAAAAAAAATTTGAAAATTATCAAATAACAATCAGATTTTAAAGTTTCAATCGCATTAATTCGTTGCCAAGAGGATTCGGTGCTTTTCCAGTGCTGGAAATTTTGGATCTGACAACAAACAATTTGAGTGAAAAATCTCTTTCAAACAACTTTTTTGAATTGAGTAAATTTTTATTTAGGTCTTTCGACATTTGATTAAAAAATTTGAATTCAAAGAATCACTTAGGGCTTTGTACTTGGCAGACAACTTTTTTGAGTATTTACCGAAAGAAATTAACAAGCTGGAAAATCTACAAATTGTAAATAATTTTCAAAATTAAAAAAAAAAATTAGTATTTATTTTAAATTCATTTATTTTAAAGCTTGTTCTGAGAACGAATGAATTAATTTCTATTCCAGACGAAATAAATGATTTAAAAAATTTAAAAGAGCTTCATCTTCAATCAAATCGATTGTGCATTCTACCACCATCTATTGGTATTTATTCAAAAATAATTATTTTTAAAAACTGAAAAAAAAATTAATTGAATTAAATGTTTATTATAGTTCAACTTGATCTCTTTAATCCGAAATCCATTCTAAAATTGGATAACAATCACTGGGTCGATGGCATTAAAAATGCATATGAAATCAGCATATCACATTTAAGTGATTTTTTAGCTTCTGAAAATTATAAAAAGTATTTTTTTATCAAAAAATTAAATAAAAAAAAAATTAAAAATTCAATTCAAATTAGGGTCTATGATCAAGAAATAAATGGCTCATCTAAGACTTCTTTACCACCAAAAAGTGACAGACACAAGAGACTAAATAAAAAATAACTGCAAAATTTTTTTTAATTTCAACAATTTGACTAGAAAAATATTTATTATTGACTTTTGAAATTTTTAATAAAGTTAAATTTGATGTATTGGTATATCGAAATTTTTTGATATCTGATAAAAACTCCTACGCTCAATCATTTAGAAAAAATAAAGGTATAAAAGAATTCACCTGTTTTATTTGAAATAAAAAAATCAATTTATTTTAACTTATTTGCTTTTGAATTATTTTAAGAAATAATCTTTAGAATGTCATTAGAATTAAGCTAACACTAAAGTATAAAGCAAAGAAAAACCAACATTGGTATTAGGTAAAAAAATATTTGCGAATAAGTATTTATTTTAAATTATCAAATATATGCTGATTCATAGCCTAATAAAAAAAATTATAAGCAGTTGTTTATTTCCAATGGTGTTGCTATTTGAAAATTAATTTTTTTTCCAAAAAATGTAATCAGAATTTTAAATTTATGAAGACAAACTATTCTATTCAGAGAAATAAAAAAACAAAAAAAAATTATACCGAAACCTTTATTAAAATTGTCTAAATAACAAAAAAATTGTCATCAAAAAAAATCACCAATCTTCAGTCCCAATAAAAAAAATAAAAACATAACTAAATACTAGTGATTCGTTGTTCTAAAAAATCTTCAAGAAATATAACTCTAAAACCATTATTTCAAAATTTAATTGATTTTTAATTGGAATCAACGCCAAAAAACTTCTAGAGAAAAGTTTTTTGCGTGCCACAGCCCAATTGCGAACCAAACAAAACTTTGTCACCTTGGGAAATGTTAAAATCGAAATTTTTAGGTCCTTCAAAAACCAAAACAATTGTTGAGCCAAGATTAAATTCGCCAAAATTGTCTCCTCGCTTAATTTTAACTCCTTTGAGTTGGCCACTGTTCGAAAAGCTAGTTCCGCAGAAATTTCTTTCCAAATCGTGCTCGAAAGAGCCCGGTGTCTTGTTATTTGTAGTCAAACCCTTGAGGACAAAAATAAAGTCTTTATTTCAAGCAAAAAATTTGTGCTAGACCTACCTCGTCCATGTAGACACGAATTGATCCAACATTAGTAGCACCTACTGCAGCCATTGAGAAAAATCCATACTTCCACTCACCGTAATAGACAACTCTTTCATTCAAGTTGAACAAACCTTGTAGCCATCGTGCAACACTTGGATTAACACTGAATAATTCACCAGGAAAGTGTCGTCGGTAATAGATGGTCCAGTCAGCAGGTGAGTGAAATCTGTGATAATCACCAGGTGCCAAGTATATAATACAGTGATAAAGGCTATTTTCCGGATTGTACAAAATACTTTTTTCGTACAATTCGTGATTTTCATGTAACTCCTCAATTTTAAATTTATCTCCATTATTATTTACATCGGAGTTTTTGGGCCATGTCTGCTCACCTAAAAATGCTTTTAATGAATAATTAACACCTTTTACTTGCTCTAAATACCCTTTATCACACACACCATGATGCAAAATTCGACCATCACATGGACTTATCTAAATGGTCATTTAAAAAAAATTCATTCAAAACCAAAAAAAAAAATGTCAGATAAAATCCTTACCAAACAAGATGAGTTGTCAATGACTCTGGCGTCGGGTTTCAGACCTCGTCGAAAAAATTCAGATAAATTTTTATATTCATTCAAATCTTGGATATCAATTTCGTCCAAATTACAATTGAATACCCAAGAGTAAAAATGGTAGCATGGCTTACGGCACCAAACAGGCAAGTTGATTGAGTTTATTGTGCCCCAGGCTCTTGACATGGTTCTCAAAGGCAACTTTTTGTACAATCGAACCTATTTGGACAAAAAAAATCATTTAAAAAAATGTCAAACGCCATCAAAAGTGTTGTCTTGAACTAACCCTAGAGTTGTATATTTTTGGCAAGCTTTTAGTTCTGCGCAGACTGCCGCCCATGCTATGGTGGTCATTTAGACAAGGAACAGTTTGGCTGGTCTGAAAACCAGACTTGTGGCTCAAGTCATAGCTCGAGTTGTACGCTCTTCTGAGCTGACTGGTGGTTTTTTTCATGGTGGTAACAGTGGTGCTCAGAATGGGTTTAACCAGATAATTTGTGCAGGTAACTGAAGCCCTAGCGATCGAGATTCTTAGGCGCTTGAGCTTAACATTCTTAGTTTTACTAAGTGGATTTACAATTTTTTGAGATTTAAAATTTGAAAGTTTAATTTTTTGAATGCATTGGATGCATTTTGATGACGTGGTAGTGGTGGCACTGATCAGCAAATGGCGAGATTGTTTATGAAACGAAAGCAAAAGGACACTGAGAGCTACTGTCAAAATGGTGTAAAATGCCACTAGTTGGGAGTCTACTTGCTGCTTAAAAAGTTGATTGGAAAATAATGTGTTTGTCAAAAGACGAGAACTAGAGGCAAAGAATTGATTTGCTTTTATGGCAACCCCATCCATGATTATTATTATGAGTTCCAAAGGTGTTAAGAAATGTTTGTTTATCGTCGTTGTCAGTAAAACTTACGTAAGCTGTGTCTAGATAGAATAATACCAAGTCGAAAAAGTTATTGCCAATGACAACTGCGAATAACTTATTTGATTTTTATCAAAAAATGAAGTTATTTTTTTTAGCAAAAATGTTTAAAGTTAAATTTTAACTCTATTTTTGATTCTACTTTTTTTTTTCAATTAAATTAAGTGAAAAGTCTCCGAAAATTTGCTTAATCTGTGGAGTATTTATCTACAAATGATAAATGGCAGCCGTGGATAGCGTTTCTTGTTCGTGTAAATGTTCTAGTTATTCTGTCGTTTGGTTTACCAACTCTTTTCATTCCTTTTGTCACAAAGAATCTGATTTTTTCAAGACTATTCCAGTCCTAGGATTTAGCTTGGTCCAATTGAAAAAAATTCAAATCCTTAAGTTATTCAAATCTAAATGGCACAAATACTTGATATTAGAGGAAAAATAAGAACAACTAAAAATCCTAATCCCTAACCCATAGTTGAGCTTTTTTTGCAGAATTCAATTAAGTTTAATTTTTAAAAAATTAAAAAATAAATACTAAAATAAAATAAAATACACGAACTGAGGCCTTATTTATGGACGAATTTGAAATGCTTATTTTTTCTAGATCATTCGATTTCTACTTGATTTTATATTCAACAAATAAAATAGAAAACTCAAGCAGTTTGATGGAGATTTGGCGATAAGATAAAAAATCTTTGTACATTTTTGTGGATAATCAATTTTTGGCGCAAGACAAATTAAAATGCTTTTACAACACTTTTGATGAGAATCAAGATTAAATTTATTTTATCTGTAAACTTACAGCTGTGTCAACATCTTTGCTTAAATAATACTTGCCAACTAGCCATGATGAAAAGCCAACAATTGAACAAGTGATCAAGAACTTGCTTCTACCACTTAGCTTTTTGCGCGATTGCCTAGAGCCACTCGCATAATTGCCAAAGTTAATCGCTTGTTGATATTTGACAAATAAAATTGGTTGTCTTGCATTTGTTGCCACAATTTGCTGTTTGAGAGAAAAAATCACGTTTTTGGACACTCTAAGCATTTTTTTTTAAATTGCGTTTTTTTAAAGGCAGTAATTATTAAACTAATATAAATAGTTATGACCAAATTTCATATCCTAGCGCTAAATTTTGGTTTTAAAATTGGCTAAATCATGTACTAAAAATATTCTAGGGTAGCACGTGATTTAAGTAAAGCCTTGAAATTGTCTTAAAGTATTGGCATTCTAATCGAGTCCTGTCCTAGGCCTATTGAAACCCGAGCAATTGAATTCTAAGCTCAAAGCTTCTTTCAACTATGGGTGGGAAGTTCTAGCGTGTTAACTTGATGTAAAATTGTGGATTTTGCAAAAATATAAAAATTTTATTTTAAAAGCTTTTTTATAATCAAATATTGATTCAAAACAATGTTCCCACTCAACCATTCTTCCATTATTAATGTTATTTTAGTTTTGAATTTTAAGCGCCTCTTGCTAAAGAGGTTACTTGAATCCTCATTCTTTAAAGCTTAAATTCAAAAAAAAATTGATCTCGGTTTGATCTAAAAATTTGCTTAATTTATTGTTCTTAAAGTAGTCATTTGAATTTAAAATATATTTAAATAATTTTTTACTCAATTTTTATCTCTCTCTAGATAGAGAATTTTTTTTCTCTTTACTAATTGTTTATATTACTATTTGAATAAAGTTAATTTTTATTAATTTAAATTTAGTCTACCCTAGATAAAGATTAGTTCTTTTAAGTCTTTCTAGAAAAAAATTTAAAATGAAAAGGAAATCTATTTTTAAATTCGAAAAATTGTAAATTATATTTTTTTTTGGAAAATATAATTATTCTGAAGTTAAAATTTCATCTAATATATGCAGACAAGTTACATTGTCTTAAGTCGTTTCCAAAATAATCCTGAATTAAAATTGATCTCTTCAATGCTACTATTTAAAAATTTCTAAATAAATTGAAAGAATTAAAAGAATTTATTTGGAATTTTTGTTATTTTTATGATTTTATTTTGGTTCATTCGTAAAACTAAATTTAGAGAATTAAATTAGGAATTGACATTTATGCAAAAGTTATTATAATTATAAATATCAATAACTTTTAAGCTTTAATTATTTCTATTTTAAATTTTTATAATTCCATGCATTAAATATAGGAAAAAAATCTTGATTTATTTTAAACCGGATTTAACATTTTTCGAGCTATGCTGAAATAATGCAGCGATAAATTAACTTTCAATTGAAAGTCACAAAGCTATTAGCCTAATTCATTTTTTAAAAATAAATTAAATTGACTTCTCATGGGTAACTTCTATATATAACGTAAGGTAACTTTTATATAAGGAAACCTCATGGGTAACTAGTGGTTTTATTTATTTAAAAAAATCATTAATTAAATTTTTTAAAGGATATTACAAAAATGAATTTAAAACCATACAAAAAAAATTTATATTGTTAGTACACGCTAATTAACAAAAATATTTTGAGCTTTATTGTAATTAAATATTTGTCAATTTCAGATAAATATATTTTAGTATCATCACTAATGTATTGAAAAAAGAAGCTTTTCATCCTGAATGAATAATTTCAGAAAAATATTTTTAAGTGAACTTTCAAAGTTATTAGAGCATTTTTAATTGTGTAAAATAATTGCTTAAAAATAATTAATAAATTAATTTAATTTGAGCTGAATCAAATTGACTAGAATGTGCTTTTATTTTTTAAATATTAGAATCATCATAAATTCTATTAATATCTAAGAAAAATAACTAAATATAAATGGAACTTTTTTTCTAACGATTTTATAAATTTTCTGAATTTTAGTTAATTCATTTAATTTCAGTTAGTTCTTTCCTCTGCTTGATTTTCAAAATTTAGAAATTTCAAAATTGAATTGCGAAAATAATATACGAAATTTAAAAGAGAAAAAAAATGCCGAATAGATTAGTTAAATTAATACTGGCTATTATTAGACAAAAAAACTAGAGCAAATCTAAATTGAAATTTTGCTATATTTTGGTAATAACTTTTAATAAAAATAGAATCTTTGAATAATTTTGTCTTGGAATAAAGTTAAATAAAAAGTAATTTAAAGACTGATTAGTAAAATATTGGTGGTAAGTAAAATATTTGGTTTAATTTAACTAAAAATTGTAAAAATAATAGACAATGTTAGAGTTTAGATAAAAATCTTGGGCTAAAATATATTTTTTAATTTTTTCTTTGTTAAAAGGCTTTATTTCAATTTTGATTTTTTAGAAATCTTGAATTTCTTATTTAAAGACATTTTTAGTATAAGCGCTGATTCGTTTTTTATATTTTCTTCTGTAAAATTTTTTAATTGTATTCAAATTAATAAATTAATTATTAATATTTGTGAACTAAACTTGTCTTGATTGGAATCTCGTAAAATATAAATTAGACAGGGATTTTACTTATCAAATATTTGAAGATCGGTTAAAACGAGAGACATATTTTAAAAAATATTTTTTTCCCTGAGAGTATACAACCTTATTTAGCAGTTTTTAAAATGCTTAGAATTGACTCAATATGATAACCATGTGATAAATTTAGAAATATTTTTAACAATTGTGTCATTTCCAAGATTAAAATTCGCTGTTTGTTAAATTTCAAATAAAAAAAAGCTGATGTTTTTTATTTGAATAAAAATAAAAATTTGATAAAGATCTAAAATTTATTTAGAAAAAATATAATTTCTTTAGACAAAATATTTTCTTTCATTGATCAATTTCTGCTTGATCCGGATATAGATTTTTCCAGTCAGGAAAATTAATTTTTAGATCATTTGAAATATTGTTTAAAAAAGGCAACAAGCCTTTGAACAAAAGATCTCCTCCTTGTTTGGACAAATGTAGACCATCGTGCAAAAGCTCATGATACTCAGAACCATATTCTTCCATAGCTTGTCTAAAATCAAAGAACATGATAGATTTTTGTTTTGCTATTTTAATGACTTCGAGGGCATAGTCCTTAACCAAGTGGTCAAAATGAAACGCATTAGGTCCCTTAACTTTTTGCCATTTTTTATCATAAATTTTTGCAGGACTCACAAAAATTAATCTATTTTTTGGTAATCCCCAATTTAAAATATAATCTGCAATATTAGACATATTCTCTGAGAATTTTTTTAAATCCACATGCTGAGCAAGAGCTTTCAGGTCCGTAGAATCGTTGGAACCAAGCATTACAACAATTCCACAAACCAGTTCGGGCTTAAATTCGTGCAATATTTTGGGCACAATAATGCTTATCTGATCACTATTGTATCCGGAAAAACCGCGATTAACTATATCACATTTTCTTTGAAATAAGTCCGAAACAGAGTTTATCCATCCAGACTGACCATGAGCGAATTGTGTATTAGAGTCGCCAATAAGAATCAATTTTTTCCAACTCATTTTTTTAAATCTAAATTCTATCAGTTTATTTAAAACAATTTATTAATAAAAATTTGAAAAAAAAATTAATTAATAGTTAATTTAAAAAACAAAACTCCGATTAAAATGATCATCTCGAAAAAAAATGGAATACAACTGCAGATGGCAAAAATATACCAGTATTGTACTGAGCATGTTTGAAATAGAACCATAGATGAAAGCGATATTGCTGCTGCTGAGTGAAGAAATGTGGCTTAAAAAAAATAATGATTTTATTTTGATCAGGCTATGAAAGTGTATTTTAAATTTTATTTTTCTCTTCGATGTAATGCATAGTACTGCTTTAAGTATTTGAAAAGAATCTTAAAAACTAAATCACTTGACTTAAATAGAGCGTTAATCAAAATTTAACAAAATTTTAATAACATTAAAAATATGTTACGGACTAAAATTAATTTATTATCAGTTCAGGATTTTGATATTAATAGTATTTATATTTTTGACCTGGTGCTAAACCTAAAATTCCCAGAAATTCAGCTTTGGCAAACGAGCCGTTCACCAACTAAACCATGCTGTAATTGACTTGATTTTAGAAATATTAATAAACAGGAGTTAGAGAATGACGGCTGAGCCCCACTTGTACGGTCACGTAGACACAAAAAGTACGCCTGGTAAAAGGCGCAGTCAATTAAAGGAGGTAATAGCCAAAAATAACTAGGTAAAAAAGATCATAAAATAACTTGGTATATAAGCATCAAAAATTGATCATATACTTCAAGTTGCCAAAAAAATATTATTTTTTCATTTTTTTAAAGAAAATTTATTTAAAAAATATGTCAAAAAGTTGGAATAACATGGCAGCGGAAAAGCCAAATTGTAAATTTTCAAAAAAAAAAAAGAATAATAATATTTTTTTTGGCAATTTGAAGTTTATGATCAATTTTTGATAATCAAAATGATCAAATCAAACTTAAGGTATCAAATAAATTATAATTATTTATTAGTAGAATTAGTGCACAGGTACATTTTTGGTTTTCAACATACTTTGTTAAATCTAAGAGTAAAATTTGCAAAAGTCTGCAAAGAATTATCTTCTTTAAAATGGTATCATTTCGATGATGTGCACTCTTAAATGTACATTTTGATATTCCAAAGTTTACCTTTCTATTTAACATAGCATGTTAAATCCAAAGATGTATCCCTGTATCTATTTTTTACAATCACCTATAATACGAATCCGGAATTTTTAAGTTAAAAAAAATTTTAAAATATTAAAAATAAAACTTAAAACTTAATTTAAACTAAAAAATTATAAAACGGAAAATTCAGGATCTAAACTTATAGAAGATAGTCAACCATTTAGGAGAAAGGCTAAGAAGAGTTTTTAAAAAGTCTCAAAATAAAGTCCAAGTCCAAACTTAAAAATTAATCTTCTTTTTAAAGTCAAAGACTTTGATTTAAAAGAAAAAATTTAGAAAATTAAGAAGAACATTTTAAAATAAGATGATTTGCAATGTGATGAGTATAAGTGGCCAACAATGTCTAACGCTTCCAGCCGTATAAAGCTCAGCCCAATGAGACTCAAATTTATAAAGCTTATTATTTACTTAAAAATGGAGGAACTAAATCAAAATAATCTATTAAGCAAGTTTTTACTCTACAAAAGATACATGCGTCAGTCTCTATCCAATATTTATTAGATAATTGTGATATTCAGACTTCCAGTGAAGATTTCTAATGTTCAAATTTTCTTTTGTAAATTTTTTTTAATTTTTTTGATTCAGGTCGTAAAAATCCGGAAGCAAAATCCGTATTTTGGTTGTCAAAAATCCGGATCTGGATTATAAGGATAACTATTTTTAACACATAAATTTGATATTTTTTTTGTAAATTCAATCTAATTTAAAAAAATTTAATTTTCTTAAATTTTTTTTTCCACTTCGAGACCCTCCATTTGAAAATATCTGGCTACGCCCTTCTGTAGCATGGAATAAATATTGCTGTAAAGAACGTATTCTTAAAGTTTTAAAATTCAAGTCTCATTGTCTAACCATTTTTACCTGAGCACGAATTTTAGTATTTAATTTTAATGCTTCAAAAAATTCACAAATAATTAAAATTTAAAATAGTTTATTTAAAAAAATATTCAGAGAATAAGTCTTATTGTTGATTACATATAGAAATTACCAAAAAAATGGTTTAAGTAAATATTTGTTTTTTAACGCGGTATTTAACCTAGAAAGTCAGCATTGTTTTATCAGGAGGTATAAAAAATGAGAATTTTAGAAGGTTAAAATCTTTTTTGTACTTTTTGCAATTTATGGGACTTTAAATTATTTTTTTAATTTGAAAATTAGCCAATTTTTAATTTAAATTCTTTATTAAATTAGTGTAGCAATGAAATTAAATTTTAAACTTTATGCACAGGTAATCATGGATAAATATTTTAATCATTATATTAAGGGTATGAGGCGGGGCACTGTTTTAGTGTTTCGGGTATAATATAGATTAGTGAACTATTATTTTAAATTAATAATTAAACAATTAATTAACCAAAATCTTTAATTTTATTATAAAAAAGAACAAAAAGTAAAAAATGGACAGGGCAAAATAGTTTAAAATCCGCATAAATTACAAAAAAGATTTTTAATTTTTAATATTCTCATTGTTTATACCTCCTGTTAATTCTTGAAAACCCTTTTTAAAGCAAAAGTCTTAAGTTAAATCAATTAAATAATGGATTAGTAGGTAAAAGGTGCATGAACCATTACTGAATTTCTACGTTTAAATACCCCGTTAAAAATTCAGCAACAATCAGCCGAATCAGCAACAAGACTTATTCTCTTAATATTTTTTTCAATCCACATAACTCGAGCTTCCGGATCTGTAGAATCGCTAGAACCAAGCATTACAATAACCCCGCATGGTTAATAATATAAAATTATAGGTACTTACAGAGAGATAACTGGAATGAATTGAATAGCGTGATGCCAAGCGTGAATGTAACAAGTTCGAATAGAAGAAGACCTATTGAAATGGATAATCCAACAATGAATCTATTGGAAAATATTAGAGTTTTTTTTTAAATTTTTTTGAAGTTACTGAGTGTTCAAAAGGATCTGGTCTTGATACAATACTGGATCACAAGAATTTACATTCTCTTCCTTAAGGAATTATTCAGTAATTTTTGTAAATATATGTTTTTTTGCTGTTGATGATAATTACCCGATTTATTAAGACGCTAATCAAAATGATCATATGAGCCATCATACACATAAACCTTGATGGAACCAGACCATTTCTAACAGATTTTAGACCCATTTTACAAAAAATAAAATCAAGTATTTTCAAATTTTTTAGAGAAGAAAAATGGTAACTATGACAGCTCATTTGACAACATCAAGATGCTACTTTTTTAGTCTTTTCTTTTCTTAGTTTAATCGGACATCAAGACTGTTCAATATAGTTCAATATAATTCATTTATTTTTTAAATTAGTATTTAAAGGCTATTAATTAGTTAGGTATTAATTAATAAAATTTGGTATTAGGTAAACATTTAATTCAAGTTTCGAAAAAAAAAGTTGAGTGTTAAAAATACCAGATTTGTTTAAAAGTCTCAAAACAAGTCCAAGTCCGGACTTTTTTTTTTATTTTCATTCAAAAGTCAAAGTCCAGGCTTTAAAATTTTGAATACTGAAGAAGAAATTAATGCTAAAATTGCAAGAAAATTCTAATATATAGCAAAACTATTGCATTAGACAACCCAAGAGTATATAAATTTTTTGATATGAAGCCTGATCTAGCATAATTAAAAAAAAAGTCTGGACTTGGACTTTTTTTTAATGACTTGGACTTTTTTTTGGACTTTTAAGCAACTCTGAAAAATATCTAAACGAATAATTAAATAAACAAATATTTATCTATTTAATTGAGGTAAAAAAAAATTAAATGAGTGTACTATAAAATAATTTTTAAATTAAAAATTCATTAAGAATATAAATTAATCTTAGTGTTGGTTTAATTAAATTAAATAAGTAATCAATTTTTTATTAAATGAGTGAAATTTGATTTTTTTTTCTAAATGTAGGAAAAGAATGATCAAAATGCAAAAAATAGCACCAAAAAACTAAAAGAGTTATAAAGGATCAAATCACTTTTTTAAATAGGTAATCTGTTATAGTTATCTTTAATTGTTAGTGTTTATGGACAATATATATATATATATGATATATAGACAATAATTCTTTCAGATTATTCCAATAAGATTTCAAATACCGAGTGCAAGTGTCTGGGACTTTCAAAAATATATTTAAAAAGTCAAAAATTACTTTAACTTTTGCAAATTTTTAAGTTATTTTTAACTTTTGACCAACTCTGATATAGTTATTAGATTAAAAAAGTCAAACCTCCATTGAAAGCAAATCTGCCCATATCGGACAAAAAAGAAAGACAGGAATTTATTTGATAATAATTTATTGAATAATATTATTGAATAACTTTTATTGAATATAATTGTTTAATTGCTACCTTACTATTTCTTCTTTCTTTCATGAACTGTTCAATTCTGAACAGTTCATCATGTCATTGTACATGTAAAGATTCAGTTCATGTCTTAATTTTAAACTTGTTCAATTTGTCTTTTTTAAGTATTAGTTTATATTTTATTTTTAACCTTTTTCAATGTTTTTGATTTTTGTTTATCTCAAGAGGCTTTAACAAGCTACAGATAAACTAACAAATAAAACAATAAATTTTAAGTTAGTAAAGGAAGAATTTTTCGAGTAAAATTAAAATTTGATTTTTAGATATTTAAAAAAAAGTGGAATAAACATAAAAATTAGGAATATAATTTTTTATAAAATTTTATCTTGAAATAAATTTTTATATCAATTCGAAAAATCATAATATATTTTTTTGAGTAAATATTTCCTTATTAAAGAAATAATTGCTATTTTCCAAAAATTCAACAAGTATTTTTATTTTTAAATAATTTCTAATATTTTTTTTTTGGGATAAAAAATAAATGGGATTATTTCTTCTTAAATGTTTTTGCATAAAAAAAATAGGATGATTTGATCTTAAAATTCTTTAGAAAAAATATTTTAAATTTTACTAGAATAGCGAAAAATATTTTATTATTTTCATAAACCTTAATCTCTTACGCTCACATGCTTTTTATTTTGGAAGTGTAATTAATTACAAAGCCAGTAATGATGAAGCTAATAAATAATTTATTTTAGAATAAATTTAGGAATTTTTTAAGTTTTAATTTTCATTCGTTTAAAATTATTTAATGATTTATAAAAAAATTCCATTTATCTATTTGAATAATAAGAATTAAGATCCTAATTAAGCTTAAAACGAAAACTTCATGGAAAAATCCCATTAATGTTTGCTTAGTATTATCTTAAAAATTATTTGAAAAATTAAAAAATATTATTTAATAATTTAATAAATTATGATGCAATAAAATATTTTTTCATCTATTATTTTCGACGAAATATGAATAAATATGAATAAGAATAAATCAAATTAAATTAAATATTATTATTTAAAGTCTATTAAATCTCTAAAATTAACTAACACTTTATAACTGGCAATATCAAATGCTCAGTCTCTCATATCTTTTTGATAACAAAACATTCAAAATTAAAATATTCTTGGCAATTTTTATGCTTTTTGATTAAAAAATTGAGCAAATTGAACTACAAAAAATAATATAAATTTTATAGATATTTCTTAATTAAATCGAAAAATTTGAACAATTAAAACATTTTCTCTTAATTTATTTATTTATCATTAATCTTTAGAATTTTTGCTAAAATAAAAAATAAATTATTTAATTATTGTCAAAAATATCTTGAACTAAAAACACTACTTCAATTCACAGACTTGTTCGAATTTATAGTTTTAAACCAAATATTCCTTGTAGGTCTTCAGAAACTTTTCAACTTTTGGTCTGACTACAGCAGCGCAATATCCTTGGCCAGGATTTCTGTTGAAATAATCCTGATGATAATCTTCAGCAGGAAAAAATTTCTCAAATTTGGTGACTTCGGTGACAACTTTAGAGTTAAGTTTGCCACTGGCATTTAGTTCATCGATCAATTTTTGGGCAAGTGTTTTTTGCTCATCGTTGTGATAGAAAACCGCAGACCTGTATTGGGTACCAACATCGTTTCCTTGACGGTTTAGCTGTGTAGGGTCGTGAACAAAGAAAAAAACCTCGAGAATTTTTTCTGTACCGATGACTGTCGGATTGTACTCGACTTGAACAACTTCGGCATGTCCAGTTGAACCCGAGCAGACTGACTCATAGGTGGGATTTGATGTGCGGCCTCCAGAATAGCCCGAAACAGCGCTTTGAACTCCTCTAAGGCGTCGAAATGCTGTTTCAACGCACCAAAAACATCCTGCGCCCAGTGTAATTTTTTGCATCTTTAGATCAGATTCAGCTAAAATTATTTCAAAAAAAAGCAAAATTAAAATTCTTTTTATATAAAAATGTTTCATAACTAGAATTATATAATTTTGTATAAATTAAAATTGTGATTTATGTAACGTGATTGATAATTTATTAAAATAAAATTAAAATTTTTTAATATCTTAGTCAGTTTTTTTTTCTAAGTCAAGGATATAGTATCCTAAAAATGAAAAAAAATTTGCAACCAAAATATTTTAAATTATTATACATTTGACTTGATTGAACACGCCGGTTTCGTGTAATTTCTTAAAAATTGCACTATATCTTTTCTGAATAAATTTTTTTTTCAAATTTTTTTGGTTCAGAAAAATGAGTGAACCAGACCAGGAAAAGGTAAAATTATCCAAAGAAGATCGCATCGCACTTCGCAAACTCGGAAAGTCACAAAATCAAAAAAAACAGGAAGACCAAGTCGAGGATGACTGTGCCAAAGATTTTTACGGTGTAATGCCTCTAATTCAGTCTAAAGAAAAAGTGGATCGAGTTTTAATTGATGTTGGCGACTTAAATTTAAATTTGGTTGATACCAAAGTTTGGGTCAGAGGAAGACTTTTTGTATCCAGAAAAACAACTAGTATTCAATTGTGCAAATTAATTTTAACATAAATTTAAATTTAAATTTAAAAGATAAGCAGTGTTTTTTCACTATCAGACAAAGATGTCATACCATACAGGCTATTGTATCTGTTGGCGAAAAAGTTAGTAAACCAATGGTGAAATTTGTTTCCGAGTGAGTGAAAGACTTTTTTTGTGGACAAAAAAAAATTAACTAAAAAATAATTTAGCATCACCAAAGAGAGTATAATTGACGTTGAGGGTTTTTTGAGAAAATCCCCGACCAAAATTGAGTCATGTACCCAACATGATGTTGAACTCCAGGTAACTCAAGTATTCGTGGTGAGCCAAGCAGAGCCACGATTGCCTCTTTTGATAGAGGATGCCATGAGACCAGAGGTCGAAGCTGAGGATTTGTCTGTGGCCAAACAAGACACTAAATTAGACAACAGAATTATTGATCTCAGAACCCTAACTAACCAGGCCATTTACAGAGTAGAGGCTGGTGTTTGCCGATTTTTCCGTGAAACTCTAGATGCTCAGGGATTTGTTGAAATTCATACACCCAAGATTATAAATGCCGCATCTGAAGGTGGCGCCAATGTTTTTAAAGTAAGCTATTTCAAGAATTCGGCATATTTGGCTCAATCTCCTCAATTGTACAAACAAATGGCAATTGCTGCCGATTTTGAAAAAGTCTACACTGTAGGATCTGTTTTCAGAGCCGAAGATTCCAACACTCACAGACACTTGACTGAGTTCATTGGTCTTGATTTAGAAATAGCCATCAAATACCATTATCATGAAGTACTACAAATAATCGGTAATTTGTTTACAAGCATTTTCAAGGGTCTCGAAAAAAAGTATTTTATTTATTAAAAAATTAAAAAAAAAAATTTTTTCACAATTTTTTATTTTTTTAGTTTTGCCAAAGAGATCGAAACTGTTAGAAAACAATACCCTTCAGAACCATTTCAATTTTTAGAACCAGCGTAAGAATTGTGATCAGTAATTGGCATTTTGGTTTGCATTTATCTATTTTAGATTGTGCTTAGAGTATAGCGAAGGTGTTAAGATGTTGAATGAAAACGGAGTCGAAATGACAGATGAAGAAGACTTGAGTACAGCTAATGAAAAATTTTTGGGAAAATTAGTTAGAGAAAAAGTAAGAGCTTTAACTAATTAAACAGAATTTTGTTTTAATTTTTTAATCTAGTATGGAACTGACTTTTTTATGCTGGATAAATATCCATTGGCTGTTAGACCATTTTACACCATGCCTGATCCTAACAACCCGGTAAAAGCATTTGAAAAATTTTTTCAATTTTTTTCCTAATCTTTCTGTTAAGAAATTCTCAAATTCGTATGATATGTTCATTCGTGGTGAAGAAATACTGTCTGGCGCTCAGCGTATTCATGATCCAGAATTTCTAAGTGAAAGAGCTAAACATCACGGTATTGATTTAGAAAAGATAAAACCGTACATTGATTCGTTTAGGTATGGATGTCCACCTCATGCCGGTGGTGGCATAGGCTTGGAAAGAGTGGTTATGCTGTACTTGGGACTTAACAACATCAGAAAGACTTCTATGTTTCCAAGAGATCCGAAAAGACTTGCACCTTAAACAATAGCTATTTTTAAGATATATAATTTTAAGATTAAATAAAATTATTTAGTTTATATTTATCTTTACTTTTTTATTTTGTCTTAAAGTCGTCTTTAGAAGGTAATTACTAAAACACGGACCTCCAGTTTTTAAATAAAACACGGACCAATACTTATCTCCCCCTTTAATACTATGCCATTTATCCCCCACCATTTTTCTACTACTAAATTTTACCAGCTTTCACGCAAGACCAAAATCTAAGCTCTAGCACATTTGGTTCGACCTCCATTTAAGCTTGAAATTAAAAATAGATAGTATTAATTAAATTAATTTTTTTCAATTTTTCATTAAACTAATTTATTTTTAAGACTCAATTTAATTAAGGTTTAATTTAGTTTTATTTAATTTTTTCCATTCTTTTATTTTGTTAATTTTTAATAATCTTTTTTTTTATTGCATGTCATTTAAATACTTCTTTCATTTGTTTTCACTTGAGATTTTTTTCAAAATTGAAATTTTTACTGGTAACCTGATATTATTTCTGTTCATTAGCCATCTCTTCTTTTAAAAGAAAAAAAAAACGCTTAAATTTTAAAAATCAAGATAAAAAATTTAAAATTCGTATTGTAACAAGAAAAATTAATTTAGGTAAAAAGCGGTTAATTTCGAAAAAGATTAATAATTAATTTTTATTATTTTGTATTAAAGGAAGGTATAAATATGGAGAGATGATATTTATTAAATATTCAGTCGATTCAAAATACAAATTGCTTAAGCTGATTTATTTTAAAACGATTTAAAATTTTTTATCAAATAAAAACAATTACCGTAAACTCATGACCACTACTCTTCGAACAATGTCAAAATTTGGGTTTTTTCTATATGAAACCTTCGAAGCCATGTTATAAAATTATTTTATTTTTTTTTCAAATAGACCTTGACTCCTCACTTTTAACTGAGAGCCTCTCAGCGCAAAAGCTTGTTTTTATTCTAAAAATAATTTCGAATTTCTTCTGGAATAGACTTATAAAATTGTGTAGTTTAATTCGAAATTAAAAAAAAATAAAATTTAAACTTTATTCTAATTTTTGTCTTTATTATAAGAGTAAAAGTTAAATAAAAAAATCGATTGACAGCCAAATCTGATTAATTTGAACATTATCTGATTGGAATAAATATTGGTCCATGTTAACCAACCCTTTTGTTTGGTTAAAATAGCACTTTTGCATTAGCATTTGGTCAAAATAACACTCTTGCATTAGAATGATTAAATAATATCTATTAAATTTTTGTTAATTTTAAAATTTTAAATGTAAAAAAAATTTTTCTGTTTGGATTTTTTGATTATTGTTTTTGGTTCGTCAGAACATTAAATAAAACTTTTCTCTTTAGATTTAGTGAAATACTTAAGATTTAAATGAAAAATAAAAAAGAGACAAAATTTAAAAAAAGTTTTTTTCTATTTTATTTCAATAAAAATTAGCTATTTTATTTGTTAAAATTATATAAAAAAAAAAATAAATTAAATCTAGTGATAGAAAAGAAGTGGGTGATAATAACTGGTTCCATAATTTTTAGTTGTATCCGTTTAGGTCTAAAACTCTTTGGAAGCGAAAAAAATTTTTGGAGTTTTTCACCATTTTTGTATCTAGTCCTTGGTTTATCCCCTTACCCAAATTTTTTGCAGAACCAGAAACCAGACAAGAATCCAAAAAGTGTCAATTTTTAGATTGAAGTTTTTTGATAAAAAAACAAAAGTAAGAAAAATTGCTTAAAGAAAATTGTATAAATCAAGATGACACGAGGAATTCAAAAATAACATTTATTAGTAAAAATAATAAAAATAATCAAATAATATATATTAAAGTATTTCAGGAAACATTCAGGATTATTTTACTTTTAATTCTTCATTATAATCTGATCTATTCTTAGCAATTTTTTTAGCTATTTTTTCCAGAGTTGGTCAAAAGTCAATTTTAAGTCAGAATCGTCAAAAGTCAAAGTCAAAGTCTGACTTTGACTTGAGTTTAAAATAGTTTCAAAGTCAAAGTCTGACTTTGACTTGAGTCTAAAATAATTTCAAAGTCAAAGTCTGACTTTGACTTGAGTCTAAAATAATTTCAAAGTCAAAGTCTGACTTTGACTTGAGTCTAAAATAATTTCAAAGTCAAAGTCTGACTTTGACTTGAGTCTAAAATAATTTCAAAGTCAAAGTCTGACTTTGACTTGAGTCTAAAATAATTTCAAAGTCAAAGTCTGACTTTGACTTTGGGCGGCCATTAGGCCGGCCAGCTTGGCGGCATAATTTTTAGACCGCAAAAATAAACGGCCAAAAATATACAGGTGGCCAAAAATCCGTCAAAAAATTAAAAAAATAATATAATTTAAAATATATTTATTATTTATAAAAAGTGGCTTTTTAATTAAAAAAAAAATAAATTCAAAATTTTTATAAAAAAAAAAAAATTTATTTAAAAAATAAAAAAAAACAAAAGAAAAAAATTTTATTTAAAAAATAAAAAAAAAAAAATTAAAGTCAAAGTCTGACTTTGACTTTGGGCGGCCATTAGGCCGGCCAGCTTGGCGGCCTAATTTTTAGACCGCAAAAATAAACGGCCAAAAATATACAGGTGGCCAAAAATCCGTCAAAAAATAAAAAAAATAATATAATTTAAAATATATTTATTATTTATAAAAAGTGGCTTTTTAATTAAAAAAAAAATAAATTCAAAATTTTTATAAAAAAAAAAAAATTTATTTAAAAAATAAAAAAAAACAAAAGAAAAAAATTTTATTTAAAAAATAAAAAAAAAAAATTAAAGTCAAAGTCCAGACTTGACTTTAAAAAAATAAAAATTAAAGTCAAAGTCCAGACTTGACTTCAAAAAAATAAAAATTAAAGTCAAAGTCCAGACTTGACTTCAAAAAAATAAAAATTAAAGTCAAAGTCCAGACTTGACTTCAAAAAAATAAAATTTAAAGTCAAAGTCCAGACTTGACTTCAAAAAAATAAAATTTAAAGTCAAAGTCCAGACTTGACTTCAAAAAAATAAAAAATTAAAGTCCAGACTTGACTTTGACTTCATGACTTTGACTTTTGACCAACTCTGATTTTTTCTTAATTTTTTTTTAAACAAAAAACTTCAATTTAATTTGTTTTGGTTTTTAGACCATGAATTTGTTAAATTAACTCGAATTTTGTTGGGTTAGATTTAAAAATTTTTTGATAAATTACAATTAAATTTTTGAAATAAATTTTAATATTTAATTTTCTTTTTCAAATTTTTGTTTTTAATTTTGTGAAATGAGTTGTCTTAAAAACGATAAATTAATTGAGATGCTTGATAAAAAAATCAATTTTTCGGTTGAAAAATTTCACAAAAAAATTTCCAAATTTGAGCGAAGCATCAAGAGGCTGAAGATTGAATGTAATTTGGACATGTATGCATCTTCATATCGACTTAAAAAATCCAAAAGACTCTTAGAACTCTTAGAAAAAGACACTTGTTCAAAAAATAAAAATGCCTCAGCTTCGATTAGCAGCGATACCGAAGAATACTTTACATCAGATACATTTTCACCAAAAGAAAATCCGGCCTTAGAAGACAACTTGTATAAAACGGTAGTGCCTATGATAACATTTCATCAAATTTTCGAGCCAGATAAAGTAAATTCTAATGAATGCAAAGTCACCTTAATATGGAGTATTTTTGATACTTCAAATAAGAAGTTTCTGACTAGCGAAAATCCAATTATGCAAAATATAAAGTTGTATGAGATTTATAGTAGCTGTACAGACTCTCTAGACCATGAAGAGCTTTATTTTAAACAACTTGAAAAACAAGAAATTGACAAATCTCCTGATTGGGAAATAATTGGAACAGTTGAAATATTCGAACCACCTGTAAAATGGTATTTTGTAATTTTTATTTTAAAATTAATTTAATTCAATTTTTTTAAAGTAAACTTGAAAAGATCATGAAAAATTGGATATACTACTTTACGGTAAGAATAAAATACCGTAATAATGAGTTTAGTCAATTTTCAAATGTTAAACGAATAAGTATTACCTGAGTTTTAACTTTTGATCATTTTTTACGGTGATGAAGTTTGGAGCAAAAACTATTGAAAAATTAAAATTAAATTTAAAACAAGTTTTATTTCAAATATTAGCAATTCTTTAAAATAAATGTTTAACATTTTTAAAGATAATTTTTTAAAAGTTATTAAAAGAATACTATTAAAAAAATCTCCATTTTTAGAAGGATATATAGAATATTGATTGAAACAATATTGGTTAAGTTTTTTAGGATTTTTCCAAATTTATATTACTTTTTTTGACTTTTGTGCTAGAAATTTTCATAATTTTCATTTTTTTTTAACTTTAAAAAATGTTTGCTTTGATTTAATATTTTCTACAACTTCATCACTGCTTATTTTTTAAAGTCTGTTTTTTTAAACAAAATTTTTGCTTTGAAATATACATTTTTTAATCCTGGTTGTTAAATGTAGATAATATTTAAAAAAGCATTTTTGTAAACAATTTTTCAAATCGAAAAAACAAAATATTACACTTTCTTATACATTTAGCCAAAGATGGTGATTTCTGATAAGAATATTCATTTTTTTTGTTCTTTTTAAATAAAATTATTATTATTATTTAATGAAATAAATCTAAATTTCATTAAAAATATCTTTTTTTCAATCTCATAAAACTTTGCAAATTTGTTGTGTCAAGTGATTTGGTACAACGATAGTAATCTCTCCACTTGGTGTTTTGTTACACAAAACGTTCTGTTGAATCGATAAGCCATTTTGAACATTATTCCAGACTTGTCCGTTTTCCAAAAACGAAATCTCTATTTATACCAAAAGCTTACGGCTTAGATCCCTTCGGCGCTAGAGGGCGTCATCGAAGTCCTCGTCGGAGTCCTGTCCGTGCTCCGAATACGTTTGTTGCTGCTGTTGAATTTGTTCTTCAGTTTAGATGCACCTTCTTTTAAACCGTTTTTGACTTTGTTTAATAAGCCTGTCTTGTCAGAACCTTTAGCACTCTTCTCATTTGTCTGAGAGTGCATAGACCCTGTCCTAGCTAGCGTTCCGGGCTTTTCCACCTCGCTTTTATTTTTTTTAAAAGAACTTGCCCCCGATTTAGGTGTAGTTTTTGACATTCTAAGGCTGCTTGTTCTGGTTGGTCGGGGCTCGATGAGGACTTTGGCTTTTGGCAAAGGAGTGTTGCTTCTTGACAGGCTTTATGCATTTTTTATTATAATTGTGATATTTGTTTGAATATCACTGGGAACACATTCTGGCTCAGTTGATACATTTTCATTGATCTCTGCACTCCTCCGCTCATTGGTCGAGGAGCGCAAAGACCACGTCCTTTTAAATTCAGCCTTTTCAACATAGTCACTATTGTTCTCTCTGAACGACCAAGTCCTAGTCGTTCGTTGGGTCATGCCGACAGTAGTGTTGGGTAACGGATGAGGGTTCACCGGAAGGCTCTGGAAAAAAATCAACGGAAGGTTAAACGGAGGAACAGAAACGGGGTGGTTGAACTTCCGGAATGACACCGAATGGAACGGAGATATAAACGGTGACAACAATCGGAGACGAAAGTTGGAACGGAGAAAAATTCCGGAGACGGCAACGGAAACGGGTAAATGAACGGAACCTCCGGATTTAACGGAGTCTTTAACGGAGAAACCCATACGGAGTGGAGACCGAAACGGAGAACCAAAACGGAGCGGAGACTGAAACGGAGGACCAAAACGGAGCGAAACTGAAACGGAGGACCAAAACAGAGAGGAGAAATAAACTGAAGAGAACAACGGAAATTGAGCACTTGACCAAACCTTGCAAAATAAAGATGATATCGCAAGAAAAAAACCGAGTGAAATTTTCAGCTAGCATTCTTTAGACTTCTAGAATTTTGCCATCGCTACTTTGTTTTAAAAAATTTGGTCAAAAAAGAATTAATTATCTAAATAATTTTTTTAATTTTTTTGGAAAAAATAGAAATGACTTTTTAATAAATTTTTTTAACACCTGATGTTTAAGTTAATTTTAATTTAATTTAATTTGTAAGATTAAAACTTAAAAAAAAATTAATTTTTAAAATTCTGATTTAAAATTATTAATTTTAAAAAGAAAATTTAAGAGTCGTTTAAGCCATGTGCTTATGTTTGTCAATTTTTTTAATAAAGTAATCAGTTCGATTCCTAATTTCTTTAAAAATTTCATTTCAAAAATCGAGAATTTTTCTCAAAAAAAATTAAAGCCGACTATAGTCTAAAAGAAAATTAAAGCGGTTAAATAAAAATTATTTATAACATTTTCAAACCATGTTTTTAGTTAAGACGATTTTTTTTGAGTTAACTTTGGCAAAAAAATAATAAATGTTTATTATATTATATTATAGCTATAAAAGTTGAGTTAATTAATATGTTGATTAAATTTTCTTTTAACATAAGTGTCCTAGTTTGATCCTTGATCAAAATAATTTATAACTGAAAAAAAAACGAATTTTTTTTATCAAATTTTCAAAATTTTTTTCTTAAGTTACAATTTATTATTTATTTATTATTAATTTTTTTAATTATTTATTATTTCGACAAGGGATCGACCTAGGACACTTATGTTTAAAGAAAAATAAATCAACATTTTAACTAACTCGACTATAATATAACTTCGTTTTTTGTAATTTTTTTTGCTAAAATCACTTAACTTAAAAAAAAAATTGTCTTTATTTGAAATATGGTTCGAAAATGTTATAAACAAATTTTATAAGCTGTTTTAAATAATCTAGTTGACTTGGTCTTCTCCCAATACTAACCAACATTTGTTTAATCTCTCTGTTAAGACACAGTCTGAATTATCAGACTTTAGACGAGTGTTCTTTAATTAATACTATAAAAAGAGTAGTTTTGAAAAAAATTTTATCAAAAAAAAAATTGTAATTCCTTAAATATGTCAGAATTAAACAAGTTACCGAGATCCCCTTCATCATATAAAATATGTCTCAAAGCAAGCGACCTCGACCTAATGCCGAGATAAATTTGGTAATGATTGATGAAAATGAGGAACCGAATGTTGCGACCCAGCTAGTAATTTCCCAATCGTCGAAGGCATTAGAGTTTGAAACTCAAGACGTTAGGGCCGTTGTTTCTAATGATGACAGTGATGAATGGCAGTCTTTAGATGAAGAAGTTCCACAAAATCGAAAAAAAAAGTCTAAGTGCTGGTTTCATTTCAAAGAACATTATAAGTCAAATAAGAAATCAAAAGAAAAGAAGCTTTTTGTTGTTTGCCATTATCCAACACCAACTGGAAACTGTTTTAAAAAATATCATCATGAGAAGGATTCTACGGGTCAAATGGTCGACCATCTCCGCAAAAAGCATAAGTTTGAATGCACAGGCAAAGAGAATAGTGAAACAACATATTCTGATATTTGCTTTTTTATTACTTCATTATTGCCATTCAGGTGTTTAGAGAACAAGTTTTTCAAAAAAATTTGCACGAGCTTAAATCCAAACTTTAAAATTCCAACAAGAAAGTAGAAAGCAGATTTGAGTGATGATTACTACAATCAGAAAAAAAATGTTGTAATGAAGATGTTTGAAAAAATTACATTTATCAACTTAAGACAGACTGCTGGAGTTCTATTCAAAATTTTTCGTACCTAAGTCTAACAGCTCACTTTTTTGATGCAAACTGAAAGCTTTGCTCTATTTGTCTAGCAGTTCGTCATATCTTTGGTGGTCATTCATCGAGTAATTTAGTAAAGTATATTAAGGAAATTTGGAATGAATTTAAAATACAGTCAAAACTTTTTTTTCGACTGACAACGTTAACTCGATGATCCGAATTGTCACAGATTTAGATCTTGAACGTGTTCCTTGTTTTGCTCACATTTTTAATCTAATAGTCAAAAATTCATTAAAATCTATCAAGCAGCATTCAAAATGTAAATTAACTGATCCAGATCCGAAAACAGAATATGAAACCATGGCTTATTATGATGATGATGATGATAATGAGTATGAAGAGCAAACTGATCTTGATGATTTAACATAAAAAGAACGTTTGAAGCGAAAAATTTCATTTGATTTAGATTTACATTCGACAAAATTTAAATGTTTTGACAAAGGTAATTTAATAATATTTTTTTCTGAAATTTGTAAAATTAACTTTATTTTAAAAGCTCTGAAAAAATGTTGTTTAATCGCTTCCCTTTTTAATCATTCTACAAATTTTAAAGAAGAATTGATCAAAAAACAAAAAGAAAATAGCAAAAAAATCGAATGTTTATCACAGCAAGTTGAGACAAGATGGAACAACCCTTTTTTAATGATCAAAAAAATAATCAATAATCACGATCTTTTGAGTTTGATGCTCAAAAACGATAGACAGCATAGGCATCTGGTATTGACGGACGAGGAAAAAATCATTTTGGAAGAAGCTTTGGAAATTTTGTTAGTATTTTATGAGATTACATTAAAGATTTCAGTTGAATCGGTTGGGACAGCTAGTTTAATTATACCTTCAATATTGTTATTGAAAAGTGTGCTAAAAACTGATCTACAAGATGGAAATTTTAAAGGTTGTTTCAAAAAAAATTTAATTTTGTACGCTGATATTTATATTATATTCCCTTTCAGATAATAAACACCTTATTTTGTCCACATTTTTGAACTCAAAATATAAAAAGTTTTCAAAGGCTTTAAAAACTGCTCAAGTTAATTTTTTAAATATAAGTAGAGAACTTATAAGGATAAAATTACCAGAACTAAAGGATTCTTTAAGTCTCAAAATCTCTGAAATTCGAATTTCCTTAAAAAATACAGCTGAAAAAAGAATGTCCAATTAAGCGATTCCTCTGATGATGAATCAGATAAAGATGAGATAAATCGGCGATTAGCTAGGAAAGAGATTGCCGGCTATGTTAAAGAATCATGGAAGCTATTTGAAAAAGAAATTGAAACAGCAACTGAAAACCAATTGCCTGAGAAGAACAAAATATTGGATTTTTGGAAGTTAAATAAAGTCAAGTATCCAATCTTGTATGAGTGTTTTAAAATTTATGGAAGTATTCCTGGCACAAGTGTTTCATCGTAAAGAATTTTTTCGCATGTTGGGTACCAAGTTTGGGATAGGCGGAATAAAATCTCACCAGAGCGAGTCGAAAAAATAATGTTTTTGTATGAAAACTTAAAAAATATTTAATTATTTAGAAAATTTTTATCGCAAAATAAATTTCTGAAATTTTTGACTGTCTTTTTATTGTAATTCCCTATCATCTAATTCTTCGGTCTCCGGTCCGTTTGGGTTTCTCCGTTTCCGTCTCCGCTCCGTTCGGATTCTCCATTAAAGACTCCGTTAAATCTAGAGGCTCCGTTCATCTACTCGTTTCCGTTGCCGTCTCCGAAATATTTCTCCGTTCCAACCTTCGTCTCCGATTATTGACACCGTTTATATATCCGATCCACCGGAGCTCACCGTTAATATCTCAGTTATTTTCGAGGTCACCGTTTATTTTTCCGTTTCCGTTTCTGCAACTGTTTTTTTTCTCCGTCTCTGGAACCTTTTTTGTTGAAATTTTTCGCACCCGTTTCCGGCTCCGTGAATCTGGCAATTTTTCTCCGAAGGCCCCTCTGTTCCTCCGTAGGCCAACACTAGCCGACAGCAATACACTTGACGAAGCGGCAATATTTGCACAGTTTTCTAGTTTCTTGATCAATCAGACAATTTTTGTCTTTCGAACATATATACTGAGTCTTTTTGAGAAAGCTTCTGTAAAAAAAGTATTTACATGCACCACATGCAATTACTCCATAGTGAAAACCTATTGAAATATATCCGCAAACCACACATGGTGGCACTGCTTGTTTGGTCCTCTCAATATCCTCATTGACCTGTTTTGGATCCTTTTTTTTTTGTGAATTTAGTTATAAAACTTTGCAAATTTGTTGTGTCAAGTTATTTGGTACAACGATAGTAATCACTCCATTTGTTACACAAAACGTTCTGTTGAATCGATAAACCATTTTGAACATTATTCCAGACTTGTCCGTTTTCCAAAAACGAAATCTCTATTTATACCAAAAGCTTACGGCTTACATAACTCTTTTTTTAAAAAGCAACCCTATTTAAAAGAAAAATAGAATGCTACTATAAATTAAAAAATAATTAAAAAAAACCTCATTACTTGCTTTCAAACAAGTTAACAACAACATTTGAAACAAACTTAAAAATAATGTATTTGATGCAGGCCAAACAGACAGCTGAAGAAATTTCCAAACCAACTTCGATTAAATAAATTGTTGCCTATCTAGCCCGACTGATGATTATGAATTAATTGATTATATATAATATTTACAAGATTGTTGAAATTCAATTTTTCCTTTAATAATAGAAATTGAAATTAATATTGAAAAAATAAAAATAAATTGGATCAACTTTTAATAGCTCTGTATTTTTTCATCGTATCTTCATCAAATTTACATCAAAAATTACATGAAAATTAATTAAAAAAAACAGACCCGTCCAGATTATCTAAAAAAAATTTGAGCTCATAATTGAATTAACTCCTTCTCTAATACTTTTATCATTTTTTTTCGAATATTATTAAAATATTTATTGAAATTTACTTATATAACTGACTATGTAATAAGTCCTAAAAAATGAATAATCGAATTAACTTTAAAAAAAAATCAAAATGATTTTTATATTTTATATAATAAGCCCAAATATTTAAAAAATAATAATCAAAGGTTCAAATTCTTAAATTCTTAAAGCACTGCACTCTTATCAGCTTTTTTTATAGATATATTTACTCGCTAGGTTGTATTCGTCATTCATTAAATAACAATCTTAAAAAATTTAATAAATATTTTCCTTCAATTTTAAAAACTTAAATTAGAAGTATATATATACATAAGAATCAGCTTTAAAAAATTGAATCTTTTTCATTACCTAAATTCATTACATTGCTATGCATTTTGGAAATTTGTTAATTGACCATAAATTTATTTGAAAGTGAATGATTTTCGAATAGCTTAACTAATTCCTGTACTTTTTTTCAGATTATTTCAAATACATTTGATAGATTCTAAATTAAGATTAATTTAAGATATATTTGCAATTATGCGGCGTACTCTTTGAATAACTTTAAATTTTTAAATAAAGCATTCAAGATTTAAATTTTGAATTAATTATTTTGCTTTTTAAAGAATATCAGTAATCGAAAAAATGAATATTGTAAGGAAATTGGGTATTAATTAAATTTAAAGTCAAATTTTAATTTAAATTGATAAAATTTTCTTCTAGCTGCTGTTCAACCGAAAATAAACTCTGCAAAATATTTGACTAGTTTGAGCCTGGTAAACTTTTATTCAAAAAACACTAAAACACATAGAAAAAAGCAACCACATGAAGCTAAAGCTCAGGGAAAATGGCTTGGAAAAAATAAAGGGTAATTTTAGCTACAAAATAATTTTAGACACAATTAAAAATTCAATTAAGACAACTGATAGTAGAAGAAACTACAGATAAACTTATTGCCCAGCGCCAAATTGTGGATCCAGTATGGCTAATGAATGAGTACAAAATTCAAAATTTTAAAATTGAGGATGCAATTAACTTTCATAAAGAATTGGCAAGACCAGATATACTAAATAATATGGACGGTTTTCTGAGCGTCAGATTCCTTTTGGATATGACCACAAAAAAAAAGGTAAATAAATTAATTCACAAATAATTTAAAAAAATTTTAACAATATTTTTAGACAAAGTTTATGGATAATTTTAAAAGCACTATTTATTATCCGCATTTTTTTGCCGATGGTTTTAAAAAAGAAATAGTTGCTATAT
The DNA here is from genome assembly GCA_025491095.1 of Brachionus asplanchnoidis. Lineage (NCBI taxonomy): Eukaryota > Metazoa > Rotifera > Eurotatoria > Ploima > Brachionidae > Brachionus > Brachionus asplanchnoidis. Next base: position 2,104,552 of record JAILYF010000027.1, on the reverse strand, counting down.
GCAAAGTAAAATTTAAAATTAAATTTTGAAAAATAAAAACATTAAATTATTTTTTAGAATGATGCGGAGATCGAGGCAGCTCGAAACGCAGGTGCTTTATTTGCAGGGTATTCTGACATTCTGAAAAAAGTAGTTTAATAAATTTTGTTTTTGACTTTGGGATTAAAAAAAACATTTTTTAGTTCGAGAAGGGTGAAATTTCAGATCAGAGTTATGATTTTTTAGTTTGTACTCCTGAAACTTTTGAAGATGTGATGCTTCTCAAAAAAAAAATAAACAAGGATAAACTACCATCAGTAAAAACAAGTAATTTAAATTTTTTTAAATTAGAATTTTTTGAGTTCAGATAATAATTAAGATACTGTGACTGAAAACATCGCTCAGATGGTTGAACAATTGCACTTGTCCAAAGATTATGAAGCGGCGAAAACAAGTGATGAGCAAGCAGTTTTAAAAACTAAAATAGGACCGGTAAATAATTATTTGAGTCAAAATTATTTATTAAGAATTTAAAAACTTTATTTAGTTAAATTTTGAAACTAACCAATTAGTTGAAAATTTAGCAGCTATTATTGAAAAAATTAAGACGCATAAAAAATATGCCGCAGGTATTTTTAAATTTTTTAAAACTTATTATTTCAGTTGATATAAATATTTTTTTCTTTTAAGATTCTTTTATAGCAAGCTGTGTCTTGTATGCACCACCCTCAACAGAAAAATTCAGGGTGGACATTTCCCGTTTTTTGGAAGTAGAAACTAAAGAAAATGAAGAGAAGGATTCTATTGCACAATAATCGATTTATTGAATTTTTGAAAATAAAAAGTTAAATTTATAATAGTAATTTTTCAAAAATTAAGTATCCTGAAAAAAAAACAGGGTTTATAGATTTGATTTCTGGATAAATAAATCATTTAAAGGCTTCGTCCAAATTTTGATAATTAATTAATCTTTTTTGAATGATTCATTAGTTCTAAAAATCTTGTTAGAAATAAATTTATTTCTAAACTGCTATATGATTTCATTTAAATTTGAATAAATTTTCAATCGTAGCAAACTTAAAATTTTAAACAATGTTTTCAAATAAACAAAATTGGATTTGTAAATAATCAAAAATTTAAAAAGCATAACAACAGTGAATCGTAGTTTAAGTTAAAATTCAAAATTTTTTATTTTAAGAATAAAAAATATTTAGACTGTAGGTACAATTTGTGCTTAGCTCTAAAACATACTAATCTCTACAAATAGAATATTAGAAGTTTAAAATAATATATTTAAGTGTTTTGATTTTAAAGCAAAAATTTAACCATTGCACTAATTGACAAGTGGAAAGAATAAAGATTAGATTCTATTTATTTGAGAAGAATATCAATATCTCACTAATTTCCGCATATATTAATTTTCAAAGTTTTCTTATAAAATTTTTCCTCTTTATTTTTAATTAATGAGCATCTAAAAAACATAAAAATAACATTATTTTAAACTTTTCAAACTATAATTTTTTATTAATCGTTTCCAAGCAATTACATTATTCGCTCAAAGAAAAAAACACTATTTACATTTTAACTGTAAATAGTGCTCAAGAAAAAAAATAAACAAAAATATTTAAATTTTTATTAGATTTAGCCTTGAATGTGAACAAAAAATACCATGCGTCTGAAAACAAATTTTAAATTAGGGGTTCTTTTCGGTAAACAAAGCTTATTGAATAATAAAAAAAAGTAAAATTCTTTTTTTCGTTAATTAAATGTTCCAAAATTTTCTAGCTGTCTTTATTCTGAGCTCGGAGACAAATAAAAAAACAATTAATTTTTGTAAAAATTTCCTAGAATATTTTTGCCGAATTTATATCTAAAAATGGATAAACAATCAAATAAAGAAAATTTATATTTCAACACCTTGTCCAATGTGCCAATGTTTGAACAAGGTCATATAACCAACCGTAATTTTTACAAGACCACTTACAGTGACGAGTTCCAGAAGAAAAATCGCTTTGTAGATAATCCAAAATTGTTCAAGCCATTAGATTTTAGTGTAACACAAAGCTACGATTTTAAGACCCTTTCTGAAAAACTCGAAGATAAAAACAATCAGGAACAAAACAGCCATGAGATTAGTAAAAACAGATTCCTAAATAATCAATTTCAAATAGCAAATCCATATAAAACCCCAATGATACCCTCTTACATAAAAAGAGATAATTTTTTTCAGTCAAATTCGGAGCGAAATGTCGCCTATTTGCATACTCACACTGGTGGACTTTATCCTATAATTCCGTCTGACGAAGAGAAGCAAGAAATTAAGCGTCATCAAACAAGTTCATTTGAAAATTTTTTTGCTGATAAATTTACCGAGTCACATGCAAGTTTTAATGGAAAAAAGCCACTTGTTTCGAGTGCCAAAATTATGTCCCATTTGAAGGAGGACAACATGTATCACACTAATAAAGGCTTAAATATTGGATATTTAAAAACTAGCAATGGATCACTGATCACATATGTTCCGTACAAAGAGGACAAGGAAAAAAGTGCTGACTATTTTAATTTGGTTACCAGTAGGGTATTTGATGATACCAATAATGCCAAATTCCAGAACCCGAATAATCAACTAAAACGAAATTCTTCAACAATCAAAAAATACTATTGAGCTAATATTTAATTTGTATTTTTTTTTAAAGTTTGATTTTATTAACAATTTTAAAATAGATTTTTTAAAAAATGCATAAAATTAAATAAAATAAAAAAAAAATTTAATTATTTTTCGATGCAGTTTATTGATGAGGCATTACTGGCGGATGGTAAGTTTGATCATGTATTTCTGGCTTGTATGTAAACAGCACAATTATCACCCACAAGTGCAACAAAAACTTTAAAAGAAAATTTTTTTAATTAATAATTTAAGCTTTTATTTAATGCTTGAAAATAATTTTTTATATAAAAAAAATCGATAAATTAATTTAAAAAATCAGATTTTAATTAATGTAACATACTGATTAAGAAATATTAATTTTGGTAAAGGGAAATAATAAGACGCAAGAGATTTATATAGAATTACCCTTAAACAAAATAATTTTTCAAAGCTGGTAAAACGACGCAAAAACGGCATAAAAAATTAAACAATTTGTTCAATTAAATAAGTCAGAAAATTCTAATATTCAAGTAGGTAAAAAAAATTGTCAAATATCCTTTTTTAAATTATTTTAACAAAAGAAATTTATCTACAGATCTCTGTTTTAGTAAAAATTTATTTTTAGTAAATATTCAAGAAAGTGCCTTATCGATTTAGCAATCTTAATCATGATTCTAAAGATTATAAAATCAAAAACTTTTCTAAAATTTTTTGATAACCTTGTTTTGATTATTTTAAAGTTTAAACTTTTTGGTAATCAATATTAATTTCACTGTTTCATCAACTCGACAATAAAATCAACCCTAAGATTTACTGCACTTTTATTTTAAATGATTTAGAACTAAATTCAAAATTAATCAGATTTTAATTTTCTATATTCTTTATTTTTTTCAATTTTGCTTTAAAAACATGTTTTTTAACTTATCTTTAGATTTTTGAAGTTTCTAAGATTTTTCATTCTTAATTCATTTATTTCATTATAAAGTTTTTCTTACCATTTAGCTGAAAGTCCTAATCAAACTTGTTTGACTAAATACAAAATATTGGCTAAAATATTTTAATTTTTATTATTATCGTGCTTAATAAAAAATGATTAGATTTACGGGCACCGTAAAGATCAAGGAGCAAGTTTTTAATATTTAGAATGCCTCTTAATTCAATTTTTTTTATCATTTATTAAATATTTTTTTGATTCTAATAAAATTCACTTGAAAAAAATATTGTTTTTAGATGCTAAATTAACAAAATTTTAACTCAGTTGAATAAAAGACTTTTAACTAAAATTATTTTATCAAGTCTTTAGATCAAAGTCATAACTTGACTTTTGTAATAAATTAATCACGTTATAACAATTGATTAAAGGCGATATCATTAAAAAAAATTATTAAAAATATCAGTTAATATTAGTTGATATGATGTGAAAAGTTAATTTCCGACTAAGTAACATAATTTTAGATAAATTTAAAATTTTTAAATTTTAGTTTTCATAAACCAATTCATGACTTGACAATTTTTCACTTTTATACAACACCCTGGTCAAAATTGTGTAAAATTCTAATTTCATTTAAGACTTGCGCAAAATTAAGAAAAAAATCAAGTCAATCGAAGTCAAGTTATTGGATCTGACTTTTTTTTTAAAAGAAGTATTTTGACTTGGCTTGAATTTAATTTTTAAAAAAATCTTTTGACTTGACTTGAAATTTTTTTTTTGTAAAAAGTAATTTCAAAGACTTTGAAATAAAAACGGCCGCCTTAATATAACTTCACGGAACGACAAAAGACTTTTTAAAAAAATAAATATCACGTCAAGTCAATCAGATCAAGTCAAAAGGCTTTTTTTAAAAAAAATAAAATTTCTAGACTAGACTTTGACTTTATGACTTTTAAACAACTCTGTTTCATTTATTTAACTCAATAAATAAAAATTTAACTCAGCTTTAATATTTTTAATTTTTTAAAATGAAATATTTTCAAGCATTTCAATTAAAAAAAATAATAAACCAGAAAAATTGCAAATTTCTTACCATGTAAAAAATAACAAATATCCTAGCAATTGGATATTTTTTGAGAAAAACTCCCAAACGAATGCTAAACTTATCAATTTCACTAGCGGCACGTTTCATCCTTCGAGTCACTTCATGATCATAAGGAGACTCTCTAAGCAACTGATATCTAGTAGATACTGATAGAAATCAATAAGTTCAATCTAAATATTATATAGCATTTTTTTTTGGTTAAATTACTCGCTTCTTCATCGTCATGCATTCGAATGGTTGTTGTTTTTCTCGATGAAACAATATTTTCATAATCTTGAAGCCTTTTCTAAAATAAAATTTAAATAATTAAAAAAAAAATGTTTTTTTATTAAATACTTCTGTTCGCTCCAGCTGCAGAAAAGTGGAATGCTTCTCAGATTGAAGAGCTTCAATTAAAGTTTGTTTTTGTATAAGATTTTCAGTCAATAAATGTAAGCGATTTTCAAGTTCTTTTTCTATAGTGGTTCCCATATTTTTTGTAGTTAGCTTTAAAAAAAATTGACAAAAAATTTATTTATTTTTTTAAATTAAATGCTGCCAACCTGTGATCTCAATTTTTCTATCTCAGCTTCACGATCTTGTAGTTTAGAATTTAAATTTGTCTTTTGCTTGGACAGCTCTTCATGTGTAAATTTAAGTTCTTGGCGAAGATTTTTCAAGTCAAATTCGAGCTCTGTTTTATTTTGCTGAGCTCCTTCATTTTGTTCCTGTAAATCTCTGATCTGCTCTTTTAAATAATCAATTTCAATCGAAGTTTGAGATTCCAGATCAATAAATTCTGATCTTAGAACTTCTAGTGTTGAATTTTTGCTCTCTAAATCTTCTTTTAGAGAATCTCGTTCCAATTTTAGCTCATCGATTTCAATTGATTTCACGCTAAAGCCAGAATTTTGACCATCTTCTGAATTTTGACTTGCATTTTCTTTCAAAGTTGCAATCAATCGATCTTTACTCTGCAAAGTTTTTGTTGCCTTTAATTTGTATTCTTCAAATTCTTGCTTTAAATAATTAATAGAAGTCTGGGAGTTTTTGAGCTGGGTAGTCAGTTCATTATTTTTTTCTAGATTTAAAATTTTTATAATAAAATAAATAAAAAATACAAATTACAATATCCAATTTATTTATTAAATCCTTTTTAATTTTTATTTTTATAAACAAATAATTATTTATCTTTTTTTTACCATGGGGCGTAATATTTTTGAAAATCAAGCACAAGTATTTCATGAACTGGAAAAACCGATTGTTTTTAAGGATGCATCAATGAAGTGGCTTCGCAATTTTGGATTTAATGAAGAAACGGAAAGCTTAATTTTTACCAGATACCACCAGAAAATATGCTGAAACAACCAACAGATAACAATTGTAGACTATGTAACAAGGCAGAAGAAAATTTAATTGATATTATTCCAGGCTGTACAAGGCATATTGAAGTTCATGATCAAATGTAAATTTCAAATCAAAATTTTTAGTTTTTGATTTAAATAAAAAGGTTTTTTTCAAATATGGTCATCACAAATATCTATACTTTATTAAACATGATTTGTTTAATCTATAATTAGGTAGAAATTAAATCAATATTTATCTAAAGTAAATAAAAATCTTAATCAATATTTTGAAATTTTGCAATACAAAATTTAACTTTGTTTCATCGTAATATATTTTAATTAGTTTTAAATATTATTTCAAAGCCATAATTTGAATACCTTAATGTGGATTTTAAATTTGTCTTTAAACTTTCAAAATAAATAAAGATTTTAGAAAAATAAACTAAAAATCAATTAGAAAAAAAATATTTATATTTTTTTTTGATTAAAGTAATAAACATCTCATGTTTAATTAAAAGAATATTTAAAAAAGCTAATTTGATCATCTTTTATTAAAATTTCAGTCTATTAAATTTTGTTCATTTGATCATGATCATGAACTTCAAGTTGCCGCTGTACAACTTGACATAATAGACATAATAAAGCAGCCAGTTATTAACATTCAATTATTTTCATCTATAAATATGGCAAATAAACTTTTGAAATAATATCTTAAAGACCTTTGTCAAAATTGAAACAAAAAATTGAATAAATTCCAATAAACAAGGATTTCTTGTGAGATTTATTTAAATGTTTATCTGACAGATGTCTTCTCAAAAGCTTCCAGTTCAAGAATGATTTTTGTTCATCAAAAAAATTTTCAAAATAGGTTTTAGTTGTACATAAAATAGTTCTTTTTTAAAAACTTACAATTTAAACGAATCCCAGTGTGAAAAAAGCTGGCTTACTTAAAATTTAAAAGGTATCTTAACTTTAGACAATTCCTTCAAAGAAAATAGTAATTTTTAGGGTCAATATAAAACGAAAATCTATTTTTAAAATTCACTGTTTATAGCTTTTAATTAAAATAAACTAGATAAATAGATTAAATTCAAAAATAAACGAAAATTTATTACAATTTGGATAAAGATAATCAAGGATGATCAAAAAATTATTATCTAAGCTTAATTTTGAATTTTTTAATAATAAAAATAAAACTTGGTAGAAATTAAAAAAATTGAATTAAATATTTGATAGAATAAAAACATTTTATTAGTAATCTAGTTGAGCATATAAATTTTTTTTAGTTTAATGAACTATTTTCACAGAGAAAAAAAATGTCTAATGGAATTAATTAATACATTCCAAAAAAAAAAATGTTTCTGTATTGACCTTGTTACGTTTTTGGATGACTAAAAAATTAATCAATTTAATTAAATTAGTGAATTATTTTCCAAGAATTTAATTTTATACAATTAATTATGAACAAAAAAGTTATTCTATCAAAAGTGTAGATTTTTTTCTATGAAAATGTTCTATTAAATTAATTTTAATTTATTTCAGAATTATCAGAATCACTAAATCACTTAGCTTATTGAGAGCTTGTTTGATCAAATGGATTAAAGCAAGCAGAATCCTTAGAGTAGAGTTATAAGGTTTAAAAGAAATACATGATGGTCATAGATGACCTTGAAAAAGAGATAAAATAGATAATAATTAACGGGAAATTTGAAAATTTGAAATTTCTTTGGCCTTATGTTTCCCTGAAAGAAAAACTTAAAATTAATAAAATAGATTCTATGAGGTGAATCCAAAAGGTTTGGACTTAAATTTAACAGCTACTGGAGTTAAATAATTAAATTTAATCCAAAGGTATCAAAATTTAACTTTTTTAATTGGACACTGCAAAAAATTCAATAATTAATTAAAGTAAATACTTTTTTCTTCCGATATTTTTTGCTCTATCGATCTTAAATTATTGATTAATGAGTCCTTTTCATTTTCTAGCCGACTTTGCAAAGTCATGTATTCTTTCTGACATTATTTAATATTTAGAATTTTATGTGAAAATTTTAAAATTTTATAAAAATTTACTTGAGCAGAAGCATATGCCTCTTTTTCTCTATTTAATTCATTTTCAAGCGCATTTATTTTCTCTTTCAAATTTTCTACTACTTGAGATTGTAGATCACTGCTGGTCGAATGATCCTTTAATATGCGTTCCGATTCAGAACGTAAAGAGTCAATATCTTCTTTTCGATTTTTCAACTCGTTATCATATTCATCAAGTCTTACTCTGAAGACAGCTAATTGTGAGTCTTTGCTTTTAATACTTTCGTTCAGGTCCTCTTCTCTAGATCTCAACTCGCGGATTATTCTATCACTTTGGGATACCTGATTTTGATAATTTTCAATTTTTTTCTTAACTTTCAAATAATCGTCATCTTTGTCTTTTATTCTTTTCATTAATGCATTTATTTCTTGGTTTAAGGAATCGATTTCTTTTTTCAAAAATTTTGTTTCTTGGCTTTGCTCTGGCGCTGTTTTGTCCATTTCATCTTCAGTCTCGTTGCTCTTGGAGCCGATTATAAAATTTACCTTTTCTTCTACGATTTCTGGCTCTGTTTTTTCCAAATCAGTTCGAGAACTGCCTTTGCTCAATGGCAAATTTTTGGCATCATTGTTGTTCAAAAAATTAATTAGTTCATCTTCTTTGTTTGGTTTGTGGAAAAGATTTTTCAAGCTGGTAGTCGATGTCCGGGTGCTTGAGTTTTGGTAAAACTCCGAGCCAAAATTGCTCACTGATTGAGAGTTTATTGGATTTGAAGGATTCGTCTCGGATACGGACAAATTTGTTATTTTTTTATTTTTTCTGTCATCTTTTTTATTCAAAGCAGTGCTTATACTCGATTGAGTTTGTTGGTCAAGATTGTTCAAAAGATTTTCGGCAAGTTTAAAAAATGACATCTAAACTTTAAAATAGAATGGTTATTTCTTAGTTCCTGAACAAAAAATCAATGCCACATAATTTAAATAGTTTCAAATAAAAACTTTGAAGATTATTTTATAATAATATAATAATTTTATTTAAATATTATAATTTTTAATTTTTTGTAAATATTAATTTGCTCAGTTTTCAAAATTTGGACAATATTTGATCACCAAAAAAATCATTTAGCTTTTATCTTTTTTCTAAGAAATAAGGAGTCCTGCACAAAAGTAGAATTTTTTATCACCTAATTATGAAGAAGGATTTAAGCTCACTTTATGAAAATTTCTTTAAAAAAAAAACTGAGATCAAAAATAAAATTTTTCAAGTATAACAAAAAATAATGTGATCAAAAAATGTATTAAGGAGATCAGTAATAACAATTTGAGATGATTTATTTAAATTTTAATGTTAGTTTTAAAAAAATTAAAGAACAAAATATTTTTACCTTTTCTATTTTTATGTAATTTAGTCCCGTTATTCGTTTTTAAGCATGTTAAATAGACAAAATTTAGACTATAATTTGTTTGTTTTTAGCTAGACTATAATTTTTGTAATTTATTTTTTACTTGATTCCAAGTTTTCAAAAAATTTTTCAGAGATCAAGTTAATGATTCATCATTTAATTGGCATTGTGAATTTTGGTACAAAATACAAAAACAAAATATTAAAAATGCCAAAGCATAAGTTCTGAAAGACCAAAACATGTTCTGTAAATTGTAGTAGTTGATTTACTGATTTATCTAAATTGAATTTTATTTCTTATTTTCTTTAAGTAAATCGAATTGTTTTATTTGTTTAACAGTACCAAACTAAAGTTTTCTCAAAGTCGATTCAAGACTGTAAGTAATTTAAGTATATTAAAGGCTTCGTGATTTATAATGTTGGAATGACTATCATATTTCAGTTTTGAAAAAGACCGAACTGCTGAATTTTGAATGAACCAAATAATTTCATTTTCATTTATTGTAAAATTTTGTCCTTCTAATTTAAAATAACAATATATATTTTTAATTCCTAGTTATGTTATACAATGTGAACACTGGTTTGAAATTGAAAAAAAAAAATAGATAGATATAAATATAAATTGGTATTCCCTTATGTGAGTTTTTTTAAAATTTTTTTTAAACCAGAAAAAAATTCAAATAAGAGATGTGTCAAAAAATAAAAAAAATTTATTTCAGGAGGCATGGTTTTTAAATCCCTTGTCGAATAGATAGCGCTCATCGTTAGTTTGCCCCATTGATACAAAATTCATATGAAGTAAACAGTAATTTGAAATTTTAAATTAATTATTCTTCTGTTTTGCATTATTTATCATTTAAGGTCGTTTTTATTCCAATATAAAGACTCAAATTCACACAAAACTATTATTTTTTTCATGATCTTCAAAAAATATATAATTGTTTTCTTAACTTTGCCATTCTTCAGATCAATCATTTAGAACAATAAAGTAAACACTAAAGACCAAAACTCCTAATATTATAAAAAGTGGAAAATCATTATTAATCGTTTAGAATACATGAAGCAAATAATTTCACTAAAAAAAACATTTTCGCTTTTTATTTTTAGAATTTTTGACTCTTTTTTAGGATATTCAAATTCTATTAATAAAATCTGAATTTTTTTTTTAGATTTTCCAAAATAGCAATTCTAAAATTTAGACATTTTGATTTTAAAAATTTCACTTTTTTTAAAAGATCAATTTAGGAAAAAAATGAATTACTAAAATAGAAGATTTAAAATGCTTTGACATTTTAAATTTGAATCTCTTAGAGCAAAATTTAAAAAAAATAAATTAAACAGATTAATTTTGGATTAGGAATTTTTTGTACAAATTTGCTAAACAAATGTTAATGAAAATTATAGATCAACTCAAGACAAATTAAGTCCGAACTTATTTTGAAGGTATATATAAGAAAATTGAGAACGAATAATTCTGTAATCAATGAGCTGGGCTTTTTTAATTTTTGGATCAAATAGTGGAATCTCAAATCTAAATATGTCATTCGAAAACAAAATTTAATTACCAATTAAAGGAAAAATTATGCAATAAAATTTTTAATTTCTTCGTAATATTTCACGTGAAATTAAATGTGCTTTGTAGTTATAAAATGATTTTAAAAAAAAATCAGAAATATTTACTCTTTTTTCTCTAAGTTATATATTTTTTTAATTTTTCATAGATTCCTAAAATGTCATTGTATCGAAACGCCGTTTGGTTTTCTAAAGGTAGTCCTAAATCCTGTAAAATTTACCAATCAATCTTAAAATAAATTTTAAATCAAGGTTTGATGGAATACACCAAATCAGGATATGAAACAGCAGCCAAATCTTTCAATCCGTCAGATCTAGAAGTTGATCTTTCCAAGCGATCAATCATGGTTACTGGAGCAAATTCTGGCATCGGCAAAAGCTGTGCAATGGAAGTTGCCAAGCGAGGAGCCACTGTCCACATGGTCTGTCGAAGTAAAGAAAGAGGAGAAACAGCCCAGAATGAGATTATTTCTAACACTAAAAATAATGTAATAGGCACAAAAAATTTATAAATTTTTTTGCATGTTTTTTTCTAGAATGTTTTTCTTCACATTGTTGATATCTCTCAACCAAGACAAGTGTTTAAGTTTGCCAAAGAGTTTGCTGAATCAAATAAGCCATTAAATATTTTAGTTAATAATGCTGGCTGCATGATTAATGAGAGAAAGTTGGTAGAAAATAACATTGAAGCTAATTTTGCAACAAATACTCTCGGAACTTATATTTTAACCAAAGCTTTGATACCAACTATTGCCAAAAGTGAAAAACCTAGAATTGTAATTTAAAAAAAAAAAGAAAATTTCAAAAATTAAATTAATTATTATTAAATTAATAGTTTATAGTGACTTCAGGTGGAATGTTGGTTCAAAAATTAGATTACGAAGATTTAAATCATGAAAAAATGAGAAAATTCGATGGCACATTTGTCTATGCCCAAAACAAACGTCAGCAAGTAATTAATTTAGAAAATAGAAATTTTTTTAAAATTCAAATTTTGAAATTAAGGTGGTAATGAGTGAATATTTTGCCCGGAAATATCCATTTATTTACTTTGCTACAATGCATCCTGGATGGTCGGACACCCCAGCAGTTCAAACATCAATGCCTTCGTTTAGAGATAGAATGGCCAACAAACTTCGTACACCAGATCAAGGAGCAGATACTCTTGTTTGGATGTGTTGTTTTGATAATTTGGAAAAATTCGAAAATGGAAGTTTTTTCCAAGATCGTCAACCAGTTTGTAAGCATCTACCTTTGGCTTGGAGCAAGAACACAATCGAAGACGAAAACAAATTCGTCGAAAAATTGGATGCCCTCTATGACAGATTTTCAAATTAATATCAGTCATTTTTTAATTTTTATTTTTTTATACTCTAGCCAGTAAAATCAACCATTAAATTATTTTTTTTAAAAATAAATTTGTATCAGCTTAATTTTTTTAATTAATCCTTTTAGCTTGATATGTAACGATATCATCTGTGGAGATTTTAAAAAATATAATGACCATTAAAAATTTTAAGAATGCAAATAGTGAATAAGTTTAAAAAAATTTTAAAAAGTAAGTTTAAAATTTATTTGAAAAATAAAAATTAATCAGATTTAAAAAAAAAAAAGTTTCGAGTCAAACACGATACTTCAGCCAGCTGAGCGGTCCATCAATAGAGAATCAAAACTTAATAAATTTAAGTCTGATAAACAGCACAGAAAAGCCATTAATCAAGTGTCCTTCGATAAAGAGTTTTCAGCTTCCGATTAATGATTTTAGAATAACTGACATAATTAAACGTCATGAGTTGACATTGCCTGAAATTAACAAAAATAAGGAAATTTTCGACCCGATTTTGAGGTTTCAGATCGAAAAGGAATTGCCAAAAGCAAATCAAGATCTAAATAAGCCAGTGTATTGCGGTAAGCCGTTGTATAGCGAGACTAAATGGCGATCGCGGAAAATGAATATAAAAAAGAGGAAAAAATACCAAAAAAAGCTTTTTTTTGTAATTCAAAAGCGTAAACAAGCTAAAGAAAAACGCTACAATAGCTTGTTAGAACTTTATAAAAAAATACATGAAAAAAAAACCGAAGTTTTCGATCCAGTTCGGTTTGTTAATCGAGAATTGGAAAAGGCAAAATTTTTCGGCTTCAAATGTAATCCTATTTATGATCAGTATCGAGAAATTATAGATCAAAAGTTCAAAACTTTTAATCCGAAATATTTTACAAAATTTGAAGACACCAAAAAGCCATTGCATATAAAGCTACAAGAGGAAATGAATCAAGAAAATAAAAACTAGATTTGAGAAAATTTTAACTGTTTATTTTTAATTTAAAATACATGATCTTATATTGTCTCAACCATCAACTAAACATTTATCAATTTATCCCAATTGATGCTTTAAATTTAAAAGAATTTTTTTTTCAAAGATTGTAAAATTAATTAAAAGTGTTTGAAAGTCCATTTTTAAATGCTTTGTTGGTTTAGATTACAAGTCTATTGGAAACATTCAAAAATAATCAAATAACCATAGAATAAAAAAAATAAGTTTAAAAATTAAAATAAAACTTCAATATTTAATAAAATAAAGTTATGATTTTTAAAATTGATTCTATCAAAATTTGAGTAAATTTACTGGATTAACATTAGCTTAAGTAATTTATTTTAAATTTTCAATAATTTGAGGGTTAATTAGGCCATTTTTAAACACCTTTTTTAAAACCCAATGATCAGATTGTGTAGATTAAATTATTAGCTAACAATTAATAATTTAACAATTTTTAAATTGGAAACCAAATCATTATTAAAAAAAAAAAAAATTTTTTTCCAATGTTACCACAAATTTATTAGAAAAGACACAAATATTAAAAAAAACAATCAATTTTTTTAATAGCATAAAAATTTATTTGAAAAATATTCAAAAAGATAAAAAAACAAGTTAATTTCTTACTACATTTATTTGTAATAGCCCAATATATTCGCTTCATCGTTTACTTTCATATTTTTTGCACAATCATGTATATTTTTCAGTAGGTTCGCTATGATCAGCTTCAATTCTTGGTCTTTTTGAAACTAATTTATTTTTTGAATCTTCACCCGATTAAATTCCTTTTGGAGATGAACTTAAAGTTTGTGTTTCTGTTGATTGGAAAAGGAGGGCTTTTAATTTTTATTTGATTTGATATAATTGGCGTACTAATGTTGGCAGAGCCAAAATAAAATAATTTTCGTACCCTCGGTGATTTATTATTATTTATTTGTTTATCTGTTCATAATAATAAATAAAATAAAAATTAAGTTAAATAAAATTAAATTAAAAAAATATTAAAAAGATAAAGAATAATAAATACATTCATGGATAATAATTTGTATAATACAACTTAAGTATCTTCAAGTCAACTTTTCAATTTTTCTTAAGTAGAATAATTGAATAGTTGGATAGGTTTAAAAAGTTAAAATTTGCAAAAGTGAATAGTTGAATAAGTTAAAAAATTGAAAATTAGAATAAAAGAATAGATGAATAATTTAAAAATTGAAAAATTTGTTATAAATGAAAACGTGAATAAATGAAAAGAACACATAGTTAGCATAAAATAATAATCAAAAAACGATAATTGTAAAATCGAATAATGCAAAAAGTTGTCCATCAGTCGGTAGCAATTACACATATATGGAGTCCTGTATTCAATATAACTCGACTCAAAGCCGACTCTATATTCTTTCATCAGTTTGACAACTAATGGTACAGAATGATATAGTCATGCCTTCACATCTTTTACTCAATTCAAAAAGTCGATTTGAGACTGTCAATAATTTAAGTTTATTTAAGGTCTTGTGATGTAAAATGTTGGAGAGATTATTATATTTTAGTTTTAATATAAATGACATTTATTGTGTTTAAGATCAAGACCAATATCAAAATTTTTAAATTGAGTATTTTCAAAATTTGTGAAATATGTCAAAAGTTAAAGGATAATATTTTAATTAGTTTTTGGTTTTCTTAATCAAACAATTGAAAAAAAGATGATTTTTATCTAGTAAAGTGTTTATTTTTACAATTGTGGATTTTTTCAAAAAATGTTTCTATTTATTTAATAATTGTGGAATCAAATAAAAAAGTTGTGGTATTCAAACAAAATTTGCGATAAAAAATTGCATATACAGAATTATGAATGTTACATTGTTATTGTTTATTTAAGGTCAAATATGGTCTGTATTAAATTTTTTAATTAAAAAATACTTAAAATCATTTTTTTGTATTACTCTTGATCATGATAATTAAAATTTTCCTTAAAGACTAAAGTAAAAATTAAAAAATAGAAAAAAGAAAAAGGAATCAAGGAATGGATATTAAGCATATTTTCAGATTCTTTATTTTTTTTTCTAAAAAATTACACTAGAAATTAAAAAACTTTTAAATATTTACTATCAAATATGATAAAATAATATAGTTTAAAGTATTAATTATGTTACCTTAAAATTTTTAAGTTAATGATTTTTAAAGTGAAAAATTTTGCCAAAAACTGTTTTTTTTCTAAGGCCAAATTTACCAAATTTATGGAAAACTCGAAGAATCGATAAAAATCTATCAACAACAAAATCGATTGACTTAAGAAGATTAGTTGTGCATAATTTATTACATATAATATCTGTGAAAAAATTTGATTAAAAGAGACATTTAAAAAAATCTTAAAAATACTCTTTAAAGAAATTTTAAACTTTTTTAATATTATCTGAAAATATTTATTGATACTTTAACAAAAAAAAAATTGAAAATTTTAAGAAAAAAACGCCTGGAAACTTTTAATATATTTTTAAAAAACCTTTTAATATTCTCTTATTTGGCGGTTGTTAAGTTTGGAGCAAAATAACTTAAAGCAAAGCAATGTTTTTTTTCAAATTAAAAAATTAAATGATATTTTTGAAAAATTTTGAAAATTTTTAACATAAAATTCAAAAAGAAGTTGAAATAACTTAACATTTAGTACTTTTTTTATCAATATTCGATCTATCCTTTTAAATATAAAGAATTTTTAAACTTTTTGTTTTTGTTTACGTTTAACAAATTATGTTTAAAATTTATTTTTAAAATAATTGCTAAACATTGAAACAAAACTAGTATTCAATTAAAAAAAAAATATTTTGCAACAGTTTTTGCTCCAAACTTCATCACCGCCTTGTATTTGCTTTTGATTAAAGACAAATTAAAACGATAAAGAAAATAAAAGCAAGAAAAGCGATACTTTTTCATAAAGTTTAAACAGCCCTATTAATTACGAGCTTCGTGTAGGAAAATTAATTTTTAAAGGAAAAAAATAATGTCTTGAACTTACTAAACATTATTTATACTATTTTTTTTAAACAAAAAATTTGAAAAATTAAAAAAAAATATTTTAAAATGAATGAGAATTCGGAATGGGAACATTTTATACTTTATGCTTTATCTAAAAAAGAATTGAGGAATAGAAAATGTATTTAATACCGAAAGTAAAGTATATTAATTTGAAATTTTTATCGCAGTTTTAGGTTTATAATTTTTTTAAGCATTTTGATTATTAAAAGAATGTTTTTAATACATTATTAAAGTCAACTAACAATTTATTATATTAGCCTTATTCGAAAATACTTATGAAAATTTATCATCGAAACGAGTCTGTAAATTTAATCGGGTAAGGCTTTAGTATTTATATATATAATTTAATCCTTTTTTCATGACAAAATAATTAAATTGAATCAACTAATTCAATTTAAAATAATGATTGAGAAATTTTTGCTGGAAAATTTTTTTTTACATTTTATTTATCATATATTGATTCAGATATAAAAGATTTGTTATTTTTTGGATCATAAAGTTAGAAATGGAAAGACTTCGAGACTTATTACCTAATAAGAATAAATTAAGAAATTATTTTCTAAGATTGAAAATAATTCAAAGAAAATTACTTCAATTTTTTTTTAAATTTGGTCAATTGGTCAAAAAAAAAATTCATCTATCTGTAGCCCATTCCAAAGTTAAGAATTAAGATTTTATAATTATTTCTTTTTTAAGTCCAGTTTGAGATAGAGTTCAGTTTTTAAAAAACAAATTAAACTTTAAGCTTCGTTTGAACTAGATTAGATGGGTAACTTAATTTTTTATAATTATTTTAAATAAATATAAAAAAATAATGATTCTCCAGAATTTTATTAAAAGGGTTGCTAATGGTAATTATATATTTTTAAAAAAAGCTAAATAAATATGTTAGAATAATTGGGATAATAAAAATTTAAAAATGTTCTCTAAAATTTCTATATCTATTTTGAAAGGCATTTCTTTTTTTAAAATACTCTCTGAATCTTTTCTTTTTAATTAAACTTTTTTTTCGACGTTTGTAGTCATCTTCTTCACTTTCATAATGTCCATCAAAATCATCGTTATTTGGTCCGAATCGGAAACTCATATTTTCATCATGATCTAAATAACTGCCGGACTCGTGCTTAAAATTTGGTTCATTTCTTTGCTTGTATCTTTGTGACAATCTATCTACAAATTCTCTCAATAATTCGCCTCTTTCATCAGATGCACTACGTTTTTTCTTTTCAAAATCATATTGATCTTCGCTCTCAGGACTGGAATTTTCGTCAACATTTCGCAGACTTTTTTTCACTTCTGCATTGGATCCCTAGTTTAATTTTAAATATTTTAAATAAGTTATTTTCAAAAAATGATATCCAAATTTTTTTTAATTTTGTAAAATATTTGAACATCTGGACAAAGAAAATTACCTTGATAAGTAAAAAAATTGTTGTACCCAAAAAAACAAATAAAATTATATTTCTATGCATTTTGGCCAGATTTTACGAGTTTGTGCTTCTCTAAAAGAAAAATGTGATAAGGAAATCTTGATTTTAGAAGCTTTTTTATATTAGATGACTTAATGAAATAAATATGGAAATTATATCTTTGCAAAAATAAAATGATATATTGAAATTGGCACAAAAAGTTTAATAATTACTTAAAGCCAAAATAGACGGAATTTTAGAATTGTGAAGCAATGAATAATGATGTTACTTAATCTTGATAAAAAAACAAATATTAATGAATATTCAAATATATCCAAATAAGATATTTCAGGATATGAACTAAAAGGAAAATAAATATTTTTTAAGAACAAGATATGACAGATTTCTATTAATTCAGCACACAATACTTCTAATTTATTAGCCGAGAACTTTAAATGGCAAATTTGGGCTCAAATGAAACTTTTATATCAGTCATTTGCCAGAATTAATTATGATGTTTAGTCGCTAAATTCTAATTAAATTTCACAGAAAAAGCGATGTAATCAAAAAGCCATATTTATCAAAGGAAAAAAAACAAAAAGCAGGCATCACAATGCTATTTGAAGTACTTTAAGTTCTGCAGCCAAAAAAATTGCATTCAATAAATTTATTTTTAATTACTTTTTGCTAAGGATTTAAGAAAAATTAAACTTCCATAAATTAGATATGTTTTATCATTTTTTAATTGTAAATATCACGAATTTCTAGTGGAAATTTTAGAAATTCTGCATCGAGGCTCAAAAATCAATAACAAAAAAATTCAATTTATTTTAAAAATAGTCAATAATCGAAAAAAATTCTTACAAAAATTCTTAAATTTGACATCTATCAAAAATTTATATTAAAATAAAATTTTAAAAGATAATATCTGTTTTTGAAAACTAGCTCTTTTGAGAGTTATTAATTATTCTCTTTCGCTTGAGAATATTTGGTTGAAAGACATTTGTTATGTCTGGCAATGAAGCCAAACCATTTTCTTCACAATTTTTCAATTTATTAGCCGTAGTCGAATTCTCTTTGGATTCAGTTTCAAATTGTCTGAAATAAAAATGATTAAGTGCATTCCTGGCGCTTATTCTATTATTCATATTAAAATTAAGCAAATTCCGCAATAAATCCAAACCAGTATCATCAATATTTGGAATTATTTTCTTCAAAATGTCTCCATTTTTGTTCAAATTTGAATTGGTTGAAAAAGATTTAAGTGGTATTACTGAGTTCACTGGCCAGTCTTGTTCACATGGTAAGCCCATAATGTCGAATATTTTGTAAAGTTGGTCAATGTCGCTTTGGCCCATAAAAAGTGGCCTGTGTAAGTACAACTCAGCAAATATACAGCCAAGACTCCACATGTCCACTGTTGATGAGTAGGTAGAGTGAAGAAGAACTTCCGGAGATCTATACCAAAGAGTCACTACAACTGATGTCAGTACTGTGGTAAAACTATAAATTCGAGCCAATCCAAAATCAGCTATTTTTATAATACCATCTTTGGTAACTAGTATGTTTTGGGGCTTCAGGTCTCTCTGATTAAAAAAAAAACATTAAAAGATGAATAAATTTTAAAGAATACATGGTAACTTAAAATCATGTAATTCAGTAAAAAAACTGAAAAAGAAGATTAAAAGCAAAATGTGTCCTTCTAGTTAAAAATAAATGAATTTAAATAAAGATCTTATTTTATTTTTTTTTTAAATTGTAAAATCAATTGTTCAAAAAAGAAAAAAAAAATTTTTTGTATCTAAAATCAGTGCTTGAATGTTTTTAATGATCGCATGACTCTCAAACTAATCAATTCACATATATAAACTAGTTGTAACATTACATCTAACCAGAGTTGGTCAAAAGTAAAAGTCATGAAGTCAAAGTCAAGTTTAAACTTTGATTTAAGATATATTTTTTAATTTTTTGATTGATTTTGATTTAAATTATGTCATTACCGATAAAAAAAATTTTTCTTTTAATTTTTTTTTTTAAAGTTCTTTAACGAAACTTAAATCTTCAATTAAAAATTCAAAATCTGACTTGGACTTTTGACCAACTCTGTATCTAATTTTTTTTTTTGCAATCATTTTTTAAATATTTTATTAACTTTTTTTAATTATCAAAATCTACTAAAAAATATATAAAATTGAATTTTTTTAAATTTTAGTCATGGTCAAGCATTTTAAATTAAAGAGAAAAACTTACATGAATTATTCGATTTGTGTGCAGAAAATCCACACCAGTTAGCATTTGTAGCATGAGATCGTAAATTTTTTCTAGTTTTAAATTAGTGCTAAAATTTGCAATATAATTATTAAGATCATAATCAATAAATTCAAAAATTAGGATAACACTTTGTTCGGACGGAAGTCTTGGCCCGTTAATGACATCGAGTAATTTAACAATGTTTTTGTGATCATATTTTTCTAGCTGTCTTAAATAAGCTATTTCGCGGATTGTACTAACCGGGAGACCTTCTTCAGTAATCTGAATTCGTATGCGCTTCATTGCAACAATGTTCGAGGTTTTCAAGTCATAGCCTTTGTAGACAGTTCCATACGCACCGGTGCCAACAACCGAAATTTCTTCATACAAGGGCTGATTGCTTAGAGGTGAATTTTTTGCACTCATTGCCATTATTAATAAAATTTAATTTAGAAAATTTCACTAGTTTCAATTTAAAATAAGAATAATCTTTTTTTTTAATTTAAATATCAATGAAACAAGTTTTAGCATAAAATGTTCTACTTGGTCAAAAAGACAAAATTAAAAGCATTTTAAATTAAAATTTACAAATAATTCAACAATAACTGTTGTTAATTATACTTTTTTACTGATCAGATTATTGATTAGTTGATTTTGATTTTAAATAAGAAAACTAAATTATAAAAGAACAAAATTTGATTCGAATATAAATAATAAAAAAAGTTTTTATTTCTAGTTTAACGTGATATATAGATTTTTTTTTTTAATCGTTGTTTTTAGTTATTTTTTTTTCCTGAAGACAATTGAAATATACGTTTAGAATACCGATCAAAAAATTAAAAAAATTCAACCAAAAATTATTAATTCTTTATAATGTTCCAAAAATTTTTATTCAATAAAAAAATATTTTTCTGTGAAAATTCTGAAATTTTCTAATATTCGCAACCCATTTTTTTGCTAAATATATTTATTTTATTTTGAATAATTTTGTGGTTATTCAAGAGATATTTCGAGAAACTTGAGCTCTATTGTTAAAAACTTATATTAAATAAAAGTAATTTTTTTTCAATATAAAAATTAAATAAAACTGATTTGGATATTCGAAAAATTTCTTTATTTAAAAAAAGCTTCCTAATGATTTGTGGAACTTAGCTTTTGCTTTATTATGTAAAAATTGAATAATATTGAAAATAAAAGTAAAATTTCTGTCCGAATTTTATTATAGGTTTCAGATTTATAAAATGTTTGTTTTAACATTAAAACAACAAAGTGGACTGGAATCATGCAGTGAAATAAAAATCTATGTTTCACGATAATAATTGATTGAAAAGTAATTATTCATTATAAACTATTAAAAGTCAAAAAAATTATCACTGAAAAAATAATAAAAATCCGACGTTTATTTTTACATATTTTTGAAAAGATCCATTTTATATTATAGTTTTCAAGATAAAATTCAATTTAAAATAATAAAAGAAATAATTCATCCCAAATTTTGAAAATATCTGATCAAGGAAATTTTAAACAGTTGAAAAATAAGTTTATGGGGGAAATTTTAAAGATCCTCGAAAATGAAAATATGGTTAGGATTACCTAATTTTGGCGATAATTTTAATTAATCTCTAAAATTAAATTAGAGAAATAAATTTTCGGAACTTTTAATCTTCCAAGATAAAAAAAATATAATCAAATTAAGAAAATAACTAAGAATACTATTTATTTAATACATTTGACAAAAACAAAAGAGATGTAAAGATAAACTTGTTGCAGTCTCTTTTGAGTCAGATCGGAGTCGTCGCTTAAAAGAAAAAGAAAATAGCGCCTCGACTATTATCCTCTTAGATTACTTAGGACAAAACAAGAATATTGATGATTTTTATTTATTTGACAAAAAAAATTTTTCTTGAAATCTTCAGATGAAATATTATTTTAATCGTCTGGCTTAAATAAAGTGATGATTAAAATAATAACCAAAAAATAATTTAACGAATAAAAAAAAAATTAAAAAAATTTTTAAAATCTTGGGAAAATTTTGTTTATTAAAAAATTATAAAAAAAATACACCAATAAAATAAAATAAAAATGTTAAACCTGTTAGATAAACTAATTAATTAATTAGTTGATTGAAAATTTGAGAAAAAAAAAACTAAACAGATTGAATATAATCATACCAAATAGCATACAACCAACACCAATCATGTTTAAAACTAAACTTGGTTTTCCTGTATACAAAATAAAAAATACAAATTTGAAAAAATTTTAACCAATAAATAAAATCAAAATCAATAAAAGTAATCAATTCATTATTTAATCAATTAGATTTTTTAATTTAATTTATCAATTAACTATTTGCCAATTTAGTTGAACACCAAAAAATTGAAATATGTTTCATTAATGAACCCAAAATGCTCAAAATTTACCTAATAAGCCAAATATGCACAAGACGAAGACTAGCTAGGACTAAATTTTCACTATTTTTTCTCTTCTGGTTTTAAATTAATTTATCCGATTTCAATTTTTCCACTCCTATAAATAAAGTTTACAATTCCATCCGGTCAAGACATGAATTAAAAATTTTAATAAACAACTTAAAAACCATCCACGTGCAAGATAGACTAAAGCGATTAAGATAAAAACTTGCCAAAGTCCTGTGCATAGATTTGAACTTAAAAGCAGAATTCGATTTAGATAACTTTTCTGTTTCAGAAGAGCCGAAAACGAAAGTTTAATAACACACTAATTAGAATCTTAAAGCCGATAATGCTTTTGAATTATAAGTAGACTCTCCAACAGGTATTTCAAGTTCATAGAATTTTTGCTAAAAAATGTGTGATACACTTTTTTTCCATGAATAGGGCTTATTAGTCACCAAAACTCCACAGGACGGTTCATTCTATCTATTCATACAAGCGTTTATCACACGTATCAAGGTATTTTTCTTCCAGGTAACCATGAAAAATCAGTTATAAAATTTAACTAACTATTCAATTAAGTTCATTTTTTTTTTCCCATTTTTTTTTTTGATGAGTGACTTAACATTCACTCAATTTAACTTATCTGATTCAAACTCGTATTCTTTTTATCTTTCCTGCTTTGATAATTGATTTGTATTCAATTTAGAAATTAAAAATAATATAAAAACTTGGAAAATTCTTTTGGTCAGAAGCATCAAAACTTGGTAGCAAAAAAAAACTAGAAAAAATGATCGGATCAATTCAAAACAATTCCTCTGAATATGTTTATCCAGAGAATCAGTCTCTTGAGACTCCATGTAATTCGTACGAATTCCAAAACTACCAATCTTCTTACATTGAACCACAAAATTCAGCATCCTACTACTATCCATACCAAAATCAATTCGACTATTCCCAATACACCACCAGTAATCAATATGGCTATGCATACAACTACGACAATTCTTACTATTCAAACAATGCCCAATTTTATCCACAATATTATCAGGACTCTCAAAATTTGGAAAGTTTTTCTTCTGTCTCCTCTCCAAACTCGAGCACTTCACCATCTGTAACAAGTGTCAAAGAACCAGTTCAGGATAAAGTTAAAAAAGTAAAAAAAATTGATAAACCAGAACAAAAGGATGTGTCAACTTCCCAAGCAACAAAAAATCAATCTGAGTCAACTTTTGGTATCAAGCTGAGCAATAAATCACTCTGGGATCGATTTAACGCCCATACCACCGAGATGATAATTACCAAACAAGGAAGACGCATGTTTCCCACACTTCAGTATTCAATATATGGTTTAGAACCGGAAAAGAAATACAATGTGTTTGTGGACATTGTGCAGGTTGACGAGAACAGTTGGAAATTTCAAGGTGGCAAATGGGTACCATGTGGTGCTGCAAACAGTTCAAAAACCACCACAAACAATACCAAAACAAGTATTTATTTGCACCCGGATTCGCCTAATACTGGCGCTTTTTGGATGAAACATGAGATCGCATTTGGTAAACTTAAGCTTACAAATAACAAATCTAATGGAGATGGTCAAATGGTACTCAATTCAATGCACAAATACATTCCAAGGATACATGTTAGTGTTGAAAATGATTCGAAAAATGTCAAAACGTTTACTTTCATGGAGACACAGTTCATAGCTGTCACTGCTTATCAAAATACTGACATAACACAATTGAAAATTGACAACAATCCATTTGCCAAGGGCTTCAGAGAGAATTCTGAGCGAACGTTCGAAAATTCCATCTTGATTTCAAGCCACATGATTGACTCGACAAAAAATAAAAATTCAGAAAATTCACTGCAAAATGTGAATTTTAACAACTCACAAAAAATTAACTCGTACCAAAATTTATACTATCCATCAGTCAAGTCAGAATATCAGGCCGAATCGAATTTGTGCACATCAACTCCTAATTTTAATCGACAATTACCATCTTCTTTTAAATTTTCGCCTCAGTATTCACTAATGAATAATTGCCAAGTATCCTCTCCTCAATCGATGGCAATGTACCAGTTTCAAGCTCAGCATTTAGTGAACAATTCGAGTGGAAAGAGAAAAAGGTCGAGTCAAGATGAAGAAACAACAGAGAAGCAAAATAAATATCAGTGCACTAATGTTTATAATGTGAATAGTTATAATATAAATTCGCCAATTGCTTCTTCGTATGGTTCATTGTCTTTATCTATGTAAATTTCTTATCATTGATTTTTTTTCCTTTGAAATGTTTTAGATTTGTATTTATTTTTAAAATTTTAATATTTTTTGTTAATAGTACTATTATTTAATTCTTTAAGTTTATTTAAATAAAAATAATAAAAATAAATAATATTTTTTAAATTTAATTTAATATGTGTATAAGCAAATGGTGTCTTTATATAACAAAAAAACATCGGGATAATATAAGATAGCATTAAACGAGTAAAATTTTTTATTTGATTTCTTAAAATCATTTAATTTTTGTAAAAATTTTGATTTAATGGGAAGTATTTTGCATAGTTAGTTGTTACAAAATTTTAATTCATTTTTTTAATGCAATAAGGGAAACAATCATTAGAGAGAATATTAAATTTAGTCAACTGTACTGTTTTAATATGTTAAACTCTTAAAATTTCCAACCACAATATATAGTTTGAACGATTGATTTAAATTTAATTAAAAAAAAATATTTGGCTAAAAACAAAAATAAGGAAAATATAAGGATAGCTAAAAATGTAATTTTTTCCCACAATATCCTATTTTTGATTTTTTTTCCAAAAATAAAAAATGTTGAAAAAAATAAAAGATATTGATTAAATAATTATGGTTTTTTTATCGGATAAAAAGATCATTTAATAAAAGAAAAAAGAGAAAAAGAAGAAAAAAAAATTAAAAAAAATTGTGATTTGCCAGTTTAAAGGGTCATCAGTCAAAATGAAATAAAGAATTTTGGTGAAATTCTAATAAATTTTAAAAGTTGTCTGTTGTTTTTTGAATTGTTGTTACTTGCTTCTCGAATAAAAAAATATTAAATTAAATATGAAAAGCGTTTGAATCATATTGATTTATTATAATTAATTGGCGGAAAAATCTAATCTTAAATTAACTATTATATAAATTAAATTTATTAAATTTGAATTCGTTCTAATTTATTCATTCAAGTAAATAAGATTTCATCACCTCAATTTCATCAAAATTTTTGACATCTTTTTGAAATGTAAAATTTCTCTACGTTTAAATTATTGTTTCACTTTAACTAACAAATAAATCCACTGCATGTAAATTTTAGCATAGCGTATATATTTATTTATTTATTATATTTGGAATTGAAAACAGAGTATTGTGAAAAAGTTAAAAAATAGATGTTTGATATTTAAATACTTTTGTTAAAAAATGATTTTCTCATAAATAACTAGCTAAAAAAATTGTAAATAAATAAAAAATTCATTCTTAAATTTAAAAAAAAACTTTTTTAATCTTTTTAAAATTTTGAATCTTGAACGGCATATTTCCAGTCAAGCTGTTTTTCTAATAATTTTTGCCGACCTTAAAATAACCGATGCTTTTTTTACAATAAAATTATATTTTTACAATTTTAAAATTTTAGCCAAAATAAGAATTTTTCAAAAAGAAAACTATCCTAAAATATTATTATTATTATTAAATTCAGTGAGTTTTTTAAAATTCTATTCATTAATTAAATTTAATTTTTTAAGGTGTTCCAAATGATAAATCCTAGTTAAGAAATTAGCTAAACAATTTTTTCTGTAAAATTATGTACCTATCTAATTTTTAGGCTTGATGTAACGATTTATGTTTGATTTTCTTGCTCTGGCAAACTTCAAAAAATTGATCTGGAAAATATGTTTGGTAGAGGTACGAAATAATATTAAAAAGATTTTGATTATTTATTTTGATATAAGGATGCAATGAGTTTATTTAGGAAAGAAAAAATAGCTTTTAATTCTTTTTTTAAGAAGATATTTAACTTCAAACATTGGTCGAAATTGAACAAAATCTCAACTTAAGATTGTTTTGGTCAGACTTAAATGTGAGTTAATAATAATCGAGTGTGTATGATAAAGAGGCACCCTTTTTATGTCATTTTAGCCAACATTTAATTAAAAAACTTAGTTTAAGTTTCTTGAAACTTTATATACCGTCTTTAAATTTATTTCTAATAATTGATTGATCTAGTTCCTATAATAAAGTGCATTTAGTGCATATTCATTCCTTGATTTAGGAGTCTATAATTTCGAATCTATATCATCCTAATGCCAAGTAAAGTCACCAAATCCACCTAATTCCCAATCTTCAATCAATTTTAATCATGTAAAGAGATGCCATGGTAACTTAGTTAAAATAAATCTCAACGGAGAGTCTTTAGAAAATAGACTCCATAGAGAGTCGCTCAAACAAAAAATAAAAGTAAAAGGAAACCAGCAATGTCAAACAATAAACCTAATTTAAAAAAAAAACTATAACAACGAGAATGATAGAAGATATATTTTTTTTAATCTAAAGGAGCTTTAGCTCGGTACAGATAAAAAATAAATAAATAATTAGAAAAAAAGAATATATTTATAATAAAAAAAGCTTATGATAATTGTTCACATAAAGTTATTTTACGCAAATCGATCATTTTTTAGTAAATTTATGAATTAGGCTAAAAATTCTATATTAAATTTTCAGTTTTTTAGTTTTTATCATCTTTACAACGACTATTTCAATTTTTCCATGGTAATCAAATTGAATTAAATAAATAATTAGAAAAGAAGTTGAGCTAATCTTGCATCAAAACAAAGCTGGGATTTGTTTAAATGCTAAATTTTTAATTAATTTTCGTTGTTCAAAAGGAAAGAGATTCTAAATTTTAGTAAAGTTTAAAAAAAAAAAATTATAACCATCAAAATTTAAATAGTTGTACAACAAACTGGGACATCATTTCACATACCATCACTCCATTTTTAGACTGATCATTTGCAAAAGTTTTAAAATATTTTAATTTTTTTTTTCATTTAAAAAAAGAGTTTAGAAAATCATTAAGCCGGTAATAATTGAATTAAAATCGTAATCAAGATTAATTTTATGAATCATGAAAATGAAGTCATGAGTGAAATTTGAAAAATTCAAAAATTTCATAATATTTTTAGTTGAAAATAAATCGTAAAAAAAACAATGCTTATTTTACATTAACCTATTTTAAATCACTTTATAAATTAGTTTTAATTTAAATGCTGTGCTTTTAACTTAATTTAAAAATAAATAAAAAGTAAATCAACAATTTTCAAAACATGATATGAAAATATTAAATTTCTATTATATGATATTTAAAAAAAAATAATAAGAAAAATCATCACTGTGAATTAAAAAATTTTATTTTATTTACATTTGATAATTTTAAGAACTTAGGTAAAACGTTTAAAGAATTTTAATTATTTTTGGCTTAAAGCGCTAATTTTCAGACAAATTGCTTGTATAGTTCGAAATAAAAGAATATTATTTAAGCTTAATTGAATATTTTAATAATTTATCATTATTAAATTAGTCGTAATCAAGTTATAATGATTTGAAATACTTAATAATCAAGTTATGCAAATATGAAATTTATTTTTGAATGGTATTTATTTTCAAGAATAAAGTTTTTAACAATTCAAAAAATTTTAAGTAATCAGAATAAAAAGCATGGTTTGTTAATTGAAAATTAATTTGAAAATTTTTAGAAAGATAAATTAGAACTTCAATTTTTAGGCAACATTTTATCTATAATAATCGCTAATTACAGTTATTGTCAAAAACTAAGATCTTTGAATTATTTATTAAAAATTTGTTATAATTAGTTAGAGGCTCTTACAGTTTAAGATAAAAGAAATGCGAAAATATATTTAGCTGCTATTTTTAAAGTGATTCTATCTTATTCAAATAAAATTTCCAAAAAAATTAGATTAAGTTTCAAAATACTAGAATTTTATTTTACCTTAAAATAGGAATATTTTTTATAATTTTCAAAATAATTTTCCAAAATTAATATGAAAGTAGCAAGATATTTTTTCAGAATTTCATTCAGTAAGTTTTAAAATAAAAGAACAAAAAACATTATAGTTTTACCAAGGAATTGATTTTATCAAAATTTCCGGTTTAAATTAATTTTCAAATTATCTAAAGACACTTTTTAATCTTTCGTATTTTAAATCGGAAACCAGACTTCCAAAAATTTTTGATTTTTTAAAACATCTGAATAACATTGTGGTAGCACTGTTGACAGCTTTTTAATTTATTTTTAAATTAATTAATCTTTTACTTTTAAAATGGTTCTAAATAATCAATTTAAGTGTTTATAATATAAATTTCCTCTTCACCTGAATTTAGTCGAAAATTAATGTGATCTTTTTTTTGTTTAAGACCGAGTTATCAAACAATTTAAATGCTACTTGACTTATAAATATTTTATTTAAAAAATTCAATTTCCTTCAAATTATTGACTATGATGATAAAAATTGAAATAAATTATGCTTTTAATTATTAATAAAACTAAAAGAATTTAGATCATTAATTTATTAATTTTCAAAATAAATTTTATTGAAATTTCATAAAAATGAATTTTTAAAATGACTTAATTCGTTATAATAAATTTTTTTAAAGCTTTCATTAAAGTTTAACGTTAATTCAACTCCAAATTTATAGTTTTAGATTACATTAAAAGAAAAATCTCAAATCAAGTATATTTCAATGTCAAAATAAGAATATTTATTATCCCCTGAAGTATTAATAAAATGAAAAACTTGAAAAAAATTTCAAAGAATTTAAGTTGTTTTATTAAAAAACAGTTCAAATTCTTTTTGGATGGAACTTAAATTTAATTATTAATTTAGAAATATTTCTTTTTAATTTTATTAAGTGATAATTTGATTTTTTTAAGGGATTTGAAATTTTTTAAAGTATTAAAACATTGTTATTGCGTAAAAAATCTAAAGAGTCTAATAAAGTAGATGGATCTTGAACATAAATTAATTTACTTTATTAGCTATAATTTGTTTAAGCAACCGAAAAAAAAATTTACAGAATAAGGAAATTAGATATGTTAACCCGGTAGATAATTTAATTTCCCCAAAAAATCAGTCTTCAAAGCCGAAATTTTAAAATCTCTACATTCCAAATACAGTACATGTAATTAATTTCTAAATTAATTCTTTTTCAAATTTTTCAATTACATCCTCAAGTCTATTATTCAAATTAGACAAATTTAAAGTTTTTTTTTTATTCAAATGAACAATTTTAGCAACAAAAAAGGACAAAGCTTTTTAAATAAAAAATTGAGTTATCTAAAAAACTGTGATACTTAAAGCACACTTTTTGTGTATAAAAATGAAAATCAATCATGAGGCTCATGAATATATCATAAATGCAAACAAACAATTTCTATCAATTACATAAAAATAAAAAGAAATTGTTATTCATTTTTTATGAAATATTTGATTTAAGTCAAAAAATTATATCAATTATGTGGGATAAAGCAGAAAAATTTTATCATAAATTTTTAGTGTTTATTATATTTTTATTTTGAATACTAAATTTTGTTCAGTTTTGTTTACATTTTAGAAATCGACTAGATTCTTTTCATAATGCTTTATTGAGAATGCACTTAGTTTCTATTAAAAAAAATGCATTAATCTTTTCTGTTCGATTTGAGGTTCGATTAAAAAAATTTCATTGTCAGATAAATTTATTCAATCTTTAAAATTTTTTACATATACAAAATATTTGGTATTTAATCGATTCGTTGGCATTAAATCTTTTTAACATCACAAACACTTAAACTGCAAAAAATTATTTTATTCAAAAAACCTAATTATTTAAAAAAATAAAAGGATTTAGTTTTTTTGGTAAGATCGTGCCTGATCTTTAGACTCATTTCCGATTGAATAGAAAACTTGCTTAGGAAAATGAGTCGGTTGTGTAATTAAAACTTAATAGCTGATTATCCTGTTTCTTTTTTGTTGAAGCTAATTCTACAAGCAGTTTTTATCCTAATAGTTTTGGGAAAATGTGCTCAATTTTATTTCTTCAAGAAATGCTCCTCATTTTCAAGTAACAATTTAACTAATGATAAATTAAAGTGAAATTTAAAAGCTAAATATTATTTTTTTAGCTTTAAATAGTAATTATTTTTTCAAAATAAAATTTTAGATAATTGCCTTTTTTCAATTAAAACATCTTGATATGATATTTTTTTTTGCTCTAAAACAATTTGTCTAAATATTATTAGAATATATTTTCATTATGATTAGGTTTAAAAAAAAGAGCTTATAATTTTGACGCATGCCGAAAATCAATTCTAATAATAAAGTTAAGCTACTAAGACTTTCTAAATGATTTTTCCACTAATCGCTAGTTCATTGAGATAAACTTGAATTTGAACCTGGGGGAAAACTTATTTGTACTCGACATTTTAAAAGCTAATATTAAGTAATTAATAATCAGAGAAAAATGAAAAGTAAATTATTGATTCTTAAAGCGGTCTTTGAGAAAATAGAAAAAAAAAATTACTTAAACGTCAAGTTATTGAAGCCAGTTTTTACCAAGCTGACATTTTTTAACTTTTTCAATTCAAAAAATTTAAAATGCCACTCGCTATTTGGGAAAATTTAAAATCTGCTTTTATCTAATTCTTAAAACTAATTGAATTTTTAAAAATCGCATTAGAATATGCTTAAGGAATTAGTCTAAATGAAAAAAAAATATTTTTTTAAAGGATTTATTTATTAGATTAAAGGAAATGGGGTAATAAAATTCAAGAATGAGCCAACAACCGGGTCAAGACGAGGACTTTGCTCACATGGAAGAGTCCCACTGTTTAGAAATTAAAAAAAGTGAGACCAAAATGAGCACAATAAGTCTAATACCAAGTCTAAACTATTTTATTCTGCGTGAATCAAGTCGTGCCAAACTAAACCAAGTGGATTTTGTGACAAAAGGTAAGCCGGAAAAAAATAAAACAAAACCTGAGCCCACTGGCCTAAAGAGAGC
Source organism: Brachionus asplanchnoidis (assembly GCA_025491095.1). NCBI lineage: Eukaryota > Metazoa > Rotifera > Eurotatoria > Ploima > Brachionidae > Brachionus > Brachionus asplanchnoidis. The sequence continues at coordinate 2,073,072 of JAILYF010000027.1, read as the reverse complement.
CATCAGCGAACCAAATTTGATAATGGACAGAACCGACTGCTTTTGCTCAATTGACAAAAAATACAAAAGTTTTAAACTATTCAAAAAGCGTTTCAATATTTTCATATCAAGTTTTAATTTAATAAAATTTTTAAAATATGTAATCACATTTCGTCATTGTCGCATGTCCAACCAGGCCACTAGAGCTCGCAAAAAAGGGACTATGGGCAGATCGATAAGTCTAGATTGGATTGACAAAAAAACATTTATAATCTACAAAATATCACATCAATTGTCAAAAAAATCTAAATTAAAAAATCCGAATGAGAAAAATAAAAAAAAGTGTTCGGACCCTAAGACCTTGTCGATAAAATCGATCGGCTCACTTTTGGACACTGAAAATAGTCTTGGGAATACATCGCGTTCACATTCATGTTTTACGCCGCATTCAGCCAACATCAGCCTCAAAGCATCCTTGGCAAATCTGAACCGAATTAAGCACCACGACATACTTGAAGAGGCAATTTTGAATTTAAACCAAATCGGTGGTGTCAGCTCTTTTTTAAAGTCTTTTAAAAAATCCGAGTCAAAACGCAGCTTTTTGAGCTTCAGGAGCGCAAATTATGACTCTAAGCGAAAAAAGAAAAGTTCTTCCTGTTTGAGCATCAATGACAAAGTTGATTTACGCGACTATGTAGATAAAAAATCAGAAATAAAAGACAATGTTTTGCATAGATTCCTCGAGAATAAGCGAGCTCATTCTAGACGCTTTGCAATATGTTCCCGAATAGATAAGTTGGATCACAATAAAGAGCTAATTAACTTCATGGAATATTTGCTGAGAGAAGATTATATTCAAAATTTTTTGATGTAAATTTTTTTAAAATAAATTATTTTAAATTCAAATACTTTTTTTGTTGTTAGAATCCTTGGTTACACTACTCTAGAGAAAATTGAGTTAATCGATAAATTTTTCTTTTAGCATAGAAGTAAAAAAATTTAAATTATTAGTATAATACTAAATTAAAAATTATAAAGAAAAAAATTTAAGTATTTTTAAAAATTTCCAACTAATTTGCAACTAATTTTCAAAAAAGTAATTTTTTCATAATTATTTTATACAAGGTACATAAAGACTATTTATTTAAATTGATCAAGAAATTAAGGTTCCAGAAATTCAAAACTTAAGTGCTATCTGAATTTCTAATTTTTAAATTTAAATTCGCAAACTACGTCTTTTGAAGCCCTAAATTTCAATTTTTTTTGGGTGTCTAAAAATTAAAAAATCAAAAAACCTCCACGAACGTCAAAAAAAAATAGCTCATCGATTTGCTTATTTTTTAAACTGACAATTGTTGTGAAGAACTAATAGATGTAAGCAAATTCAACTTTGATTGAAACAGATCTATGTAACTAAAAAATACGTTTAACTGCCTTTTAAATTTTATTTTTAAATTTTATAATTTATTTTTAATATTATAACAACAAAATAAAAATAATTTACCTTAAAACACTATCCATTTTATCATCCTTTTCAAAATCAATAATTTTTTTCTTGCAAAAACTCCAAGGTTACTAGTGCGAGAATGGATAAATTTAGACTTTGCTGGCATAATAATAATACTTAATGGGATTGGTTTCAATATTTAGTTTTTAAAATATTCAAAAATTTGTCAATATAATTAAAATATTCAAAATTTAAATAAAATCGCATGATTTTGATACTTTATTTAGATAAAATAAAACATGAATTCAAAAAAGTAAAACCATAGATTTGTTCAGAATTTTGTCTAGTTTATTTTTTTTTTAAAAAGTGGTTTATTAAATAATCCCTGGGACTACATACGATTAGACTGAAAAAAAGTATTCTTTTAGACTTTTTTTCAATAATAAAAATTAGCACACCCTTTTTTTCTAACAAAATTATATACCAAGTTGTAGAAAATTTTATGTTCTTTCAGAATATATATAATTTTAACGAAGATTTTAATTTTATCTTTGAGTAATTTAGTCTGAAAGACCTACAACTTTTTAAAGGGTTAGTTCTTTTTAGACACCTGGATATAATTTTTTTTTTTAGCCCCCCAATAAAAAATAAAATTTAGGGTTTCAAAGGACGTAGTTTGCGAATCTTAAGTCAAAAATTAGAAATTCAGATAGCACTTAAGTTTTGAATTTCTGGAACCTTTTATTAATTCATAATATTAAATCAGTTACCGGCAGGGCAGACTTGCGCAAAAACAGAGGTGGTCAAAAGTCAAAGTCAATTCAAAACTTGACTTAAATTTTTTTTTATAAAGTCAGGATCAAAGACTTAATTCTAGAGTCCAAAATTTTTGGTTCATATTTAGTAGGCCTCCACAATGGCAACCTGGAATGGCAAAAAATTCATGTGGCCATGATCCTGACTAATGGATTGCCTCTCTTTGACGTTCCAGCTAGTTATTGTGGCGGCCTAGTTCAAACCTAAATCAGTAAAACTAAATGCCAAGTTCGGACTTAGAAAAAAATTAATTTCAAAGTCAAAGTCTGACTTTGTCTTTGACTTTTCCCGATTCTAACTTTAAACTTTGGCTTTTTACCAACTCTGTTTTAAAATATTTTCAAAGTTAAGTCAGTTACTTGAGTTTTAAAAATTTCCAAGTCCAGTCGTTTGATCTGGCACGAAATATTTTTTTGTATGGGATCAAATAACTAGACTTGACTAAAAATAGACCTTGACTTAAAAATCAAGTCATTTTTATGTAAGAATTAATATTTGAATTATTTGCCGTTCCATGTAATTATAAAGGCGGCAAATTCATTTTAATGTCAAAGTCCTTAAAATGACTTTAAAAAAAATTTCAAGTAAAATTGTCTTTTCTGTCGAAAAAGAAATAACTTAGATTGGAAAGAAAATTATTAATGTGTTGAAGTCTTAGCTTTATTATTGAGAATTTTAAAATTTTCAACTTCAATTTTTATAAATATTTTATTAAAATCCGAATTATTAATCAATTAGTTAAAATTAAAAAAAATTGTTGTTAAAACGCTTGCATAAGCTATAGCGTTTAGTAAATAGAGGGCTATAAAAATATTGGATGATTTTAGGTGTCTAAAAATTAGGAACAAAATTACTAAAAATTCAATCATTGAAATAATTATTGGTATTGTGAATTTTGGAGCAAAAATATTGAAAAAAAAATTAAAAACTTAAGAAATTTTTATCTAGGATACTAAAATTAAAATTCTGTAATTTATTTAAGCTGTATTTCAAAAACATTTTTGTAATATTTAAAAAAAAATCTAAAATCAATTGTTTTATCAAAAAAACTTAAATGATTTATTTTAAAAATATATATGCTATATCTACAAATGATTTTAATATAAGTTAATTTAATCATCTTATTGAACTTTACTAAAAAGTAATTAGTAAAAAGATAAAAAACGATTAAAAAAAGTTTTATAGATAATTTGGTTCAAAAAAATATGGTTTCAAGGAATACATTTTCAGATTAATGAAAAAATAAATTTTTTTATAATATGGATTCATTAAATTTTTCGGGATAATTTCATATATGAGCATATATGGTTTTATTATTTATCTATTTAGTTTTATTCTCAAAGTAAATTAATTTTTTTTTCGTATTTATACTTTATTAATTTGATTAGACATTTTGAAAAAGTTAATTATATAACTTGATAGATACAAACTTTATTCTTTGAATTTTTATAATTTAATTGAGAAATTCCTCTTTTACTTTGATAGTATTATTAGATTTCTAAAGAATTACAGCTCTCTTCTAACTCACTTACTCTTTCTAGAACTTACCTGCGGGTTAATTAAAATTTCTTTGAATTTTAAGATAAATGTTTTATTGATCATTTTAAAAATTAAGGAATAATATTACAAGTTTGTTTCTCACATGAAAATAGAGTAAGTAATTAATTTATGTATATTGGATTATTCTTAAGTACTTTTGGGTTGTAATGCAAACCAAACTAGATTTTTGATCTTTTCCTAATTAAAAAATCCAAGTTCCATAGAAAAAATTCTAAAAAGTTTGAATTGTCATATTATTTTTGAAAAATTGGTCTAAAATAAATTCTTAGATATTAAAACTGAGTTTACTTTCATCGTAAAAATATTCAATGAGAACTTAGTTCAAATGTGAATTATGATTAATATTTTAATCGATGGTCTACTCTGAGATTTCACAGAAAATATGTGGTATGGTAGCACATTGCGCTATACAAAGAAAATTACAGAAATAAAAGAACTTATAAGTTTTTAAAGTCAATTAAATTTACTTTAAATGATCTTTAGTCTAAAATGAATCAAACTCTTTGAAAATATAAAAAATTAGGAAAAAATTATTTTCTTTCGATTAAATAATTGGACATTTTTTTAAATAAGGAAGAAAAGATTACCAGTGGTTCATCGATTTTTTCTAAATTTTTTATGAATTAGTAATGAGCTTTGTCCTAAATGAGTTTATTATCTGTAGTAGACTTTACGTTCCAACAACTTGCCTAGACAGCTTGCCATACTGTATGGTCGGTAGCTAGCTGGGTCTTGTTTTAAAAAGAATTTTATAGGTTTCATAGAAATGTTAGCAGATTTTCATGCTTTGGGGATTTTACTTTCTCTAAGACTTTAGCTAAAAGATTTTTTGACATAAGGTTATGAGGTCCATGAGCTGCCTCCTCTTTCAATCTTTAAAGCTTTGAGGTAATCTCTTTAAAGCTAACAGAATCGTCAAATTTGCATGAATTTTTTTATTACAAAAAATCAAGATCAACTCTTGTCAAGATTTTTAATCATTTGCATTTGACAAATTTCCTGATATTATTCTTTTCAGCTTCTTTTTTATTCAACAAGTTAACTCGACAATTTAGCACTAAATTGAAATCTTTAGTAGACGATATTAAGTATGGGTTAAATTTAGCTTATTTAAATCTAGACTTTCTACTAAATAGCGCTGATCAGCTTAAATTGGAAAAATGGCGTCAGGTTTACACCCATGAATATATCTTGGACTCTAAGTTTAAGTAACATAATATTATAATTAATAAGTTGAAAAACTCTTTATTCAAAGTGAATTTTCTGTGATAAATTGTAACTTTTTTTTTAATTTTAATTAAAGATACTTTTCTTATTTTCGAAAATAAAAAAAAAAAGATAAAGATGAATTATTTGATTCAAAATAATATTTTTTTAGACCCTAATATTTAGCATTAAAAGTAAAGAGCATAACTTTAAATCTTATAAGCCGTAAATATTAAATTTTTTAACTATATTTTAAAAATTAAGAGATAGAATTATAATGAAATATTAAAAGCTCGTTACTGATATTTTTTTCTTGGAAAGAAGTTAATTTTAACAACTTTGGTTAAAATTTAAATGCTTACAAGTGAAAGGGATTTTTGTAAGATCATTAAAAGGTTAAAAAATAAAATATCCGAAATAGATTTGATTTTCACAGAAATTTTTGTGAAAAATTAATCTAAAATAAATAGTTTTATCAAATAAATTAAAAAATTTTTTTAAGCAAATTTTTATCTTAAGTGAATAATGGATATGATGAGATTTTTTAACTTAACAAATTGTGTCAAAAATTAATTAAAAACCATATTTTAAAATAAAATCTAAAAAAATTTAATTTAAAATATTTATTTTATAAAAAGCTGTAGATATTAATTGAATTATGCGATTATACAGGGGTTATTCAATAATTTTTAAATTCTTAATAATTCTTATTTTAATAAAAGTAATAATATTTTTAAATAAAAAACCTGATAAATATAAAAATTCAAAAATTATGGTAAAAAGTATAACAAATTTGATATCATCTAATAATACGAAATCAAAATGTGATATAAGCTTCATAAATCCTCATGAAAACATTTTGATAAAAACAAATTTTACGACGCATTTTCAGCCATTCCAAACCGAAATAAATTACGACAGAACAAATGACGACTTGAATTTTATGAAAAATTTGAATTTGGGTGGACAGTTTGAACCAAAAGACTGTGAGCCTGTTAGCCGTGTTGCCATTGTCATTCCATACAAAAATCGTGAACACAATCTCAGAGTGTTTTTATACAACATGCATCCTTTTCTCCAAAAGCAAAGACTAAAGTACACAATTTTTGTGGTCGAGCAAGTAAACAGTGACAAATTTAATAAAGGCAGAATAAATAATGCAGCTTTTATTGAAATCATCCAAAAACCAACCAAAAATTTCACTCTAGCATCTGATTTTGAATGTATTGTTTATCATGATGTAGATCTACTTCCCACTAGTAAATTTATTTTTTTTTCTAAATTAAGCTTCTCTTCATTATTCATGTTTTTGTGAAATTCAGTAAAATAGATAGAATTTTTAGAGATAAATTAATTTTTCATGTTAGCATTGCAACAGACTCTGATAATTCAACAGGAATTTATTTTTTTTATTTCTCAAATGTAAGTGATTAGAAGACTTAACACTAAAAGACCCACGGGTTTTTAAAGCTCTCTTCTCTACTTCCCACTAGTAAATTTAATTTTTTTCTAAATTAAGCTTTTCTTTATTATTCATGGTTTTGTGAAATTCAGAACAATAGAAGAGGAAAAAAATGATAAAAAATCAAATGACTTTTTTTACTAGATAAATTGATTTTGAATGTAATGTTCCGCTAATTCAAATCCATATTCATCTCCATAGCCGATATTTTCTATTAAATTTATACAAATATTAAAAAGAGGATGGTCGGATGAAAAAAATTAAGAAAATTTGAAAATTTATAATACTAAGCTAAATTAATAAAATATACTTGAAAATTATAAACTTTTTAATATTTGTCTTAATTTGACAAAAAATATAATGAAAAATACTATTTTAGCAAAATAATTTCTTATAAATTCGAAAAGAAAAAAAGGAACTACTGATACGCTTTGTACAGAATTTTCTCTAGTTTCAAACAGACTTGTTTAAAAGTCAGGAAAAACAAGTCAAAGTATGACTTGGACTTGAAAATATATTTTTTAAAAAATTTCAAGTCTCGAATTGTTTTAAAAAATAAAAAAAAAAATACAATTCAGGAATCGACTTGTTTAGAAAATATAAAAATTACAAGTCATAAATGTTTTTATATTTTGATTTTTTATATTTTTTATATATTTTTCATTTATTTTTTATCTTGTTTAATTTATTTCTAAATTTTTTTAAGAACAAAAATTTTTTCGTTTTTTATTAATAAATTCACTTAAAAAGAATATGACGGTAATGTGAATTGTTTAAAAAATCATGTTTCAATTTTTACATTGAAAAAGAAATTAAAAAAAAATAATTTTATTTTTTCCTGAATAAAAAAATTCAAGACTTATAATTTTCTTGTCATATTTTAATTCTTTTCTTAAAATAAGTAAAAATCCTGACTTGTTTTTTTTTTAATTTTTGAAACAAGTCAAAGTCTTGGCTTGCATACAAGTCTGGTTTCAAAATCTGAAATAAAAAATGGGGTAAATGGTGTTTTGGAGGACTAGTTTCGTTTTTATTTAAAACATGAACTAAGCCAAATTTATATAAACTCAACACACCGTTTTGTAGATTATCTTCTCCGCTTTCAGAATATATGTACATTTTATATGATATATGTTTTTTTCCTTAGATATTTCCTTCACAGTACAAGCAATATCCTCTCAAATGGAATGACTTTGAGTGGTAGTGGTCAAAAAAAATTTTTTTTTTCAAAATTTTTAAAATACGGTTTTGGGAGCTTTTCAGGTACGTTGAATTTGAACATGAGGTCGAAAATCTATTCTGGAGATAGTGTGTACATTTTGAATTAGCGGAACCTTAACTACAGGATAATTCAGTTAAAATTATTCTTAATGAATTCGGGGCAAAATGTAATTTATTGAACATTTTTATATTTTTACATTTTTACATTTTTGAGAGAAAAAATAAAAATCTCAAAATAAAAAAAACAAAAAAATTTTCTTTTCGAAAAGTAATAATAAATTCGCAATTAATTAAAAGGGATTTTCAAAAAATTATCCTTGGTTTTTACATTTAAATTTTTTTAAAACTCCTTTTTAAGTAATTGCGAATTTATTATTACTTTTCTTGAATGAAAATTTTTTTAGATTTTTTGATTTTGAGATTTTTATTTTTTTCTCTCAAAAATGTAAAAATGTAAAAATATAAAAATGTACAATAAATTTCATTTTGCTGAATTCAGCTACAGACTGTGAGAATTCAACAGGAATTTAGTTTTTTCTTTATTTCTAAAGTAATAGGTATTTTGCAAGTGATTAGAAGACTATATATATTGATACAGCAACAAAATATTAAATTGTAAAAAGATTTTTGATTTTTAAACCAAGGCAAAGGATAATTTAATTTAAAAAAAGATTATTCGATTCTTTGAACCAAATTTGACAAAACCATATTTGAAAACATTAATTTTTTAAAAAACATTTAGGTTACATGAATTTGTATACTTGCCCTGAAAAACGTCCTAAGCATTTATCGATTCTAGTCGGAAAGACTGACTATCGAACTTTTTATCCTATTCTAATTGGAGGTGTTTTATTTTATAAATTCGAGAATTATCTCCAAGTTAATGGTTATTCGAATAGATTCTGGGGATGGGGTAAGTAAAAAAGCAAAATTATTCCTTTGGCAAAATTATGATCTAATTTGTTTAGGAGGAGAAGATGACGACATGTATTATAGACTAGAAGGAACTCGTTTGGGATTTGATAGACCTTCAAATAACACTATTTATAGAATGCTTAGACATACAACTCAAAAACGAAACATGAAGCGTTTCAAAATCTTAGAGGAAATTAAGAACAAACACTACGATGATGGTTTGAACACAGTCAATTACAAACTAAAATCTATCATCAAATACCGGTTATTTACCCATCTAGTTATTGACGTCGGTAAACCAGATGTTAACTAAGATTTTAACTTTTAAAATTAAATAAAATTAATTGTTTATTTAAATATTTTATGATTAATACATTTTAGCAATTAGACTCACATTTTTTTAATTCACAAGTCTAAAGTTTAATTAATTTTAACATGGATTTGATGGTAAAAGGTGCATGCGCTAAAGCTAGATTTATGAGTAAGAGCCGCGATAAAAAATTAATATTTAAGGTTTTTTTAATTATTAGGGAAAATAAAGAAAAAAATATCCTTAATTTTAAGATTTTTATTTGAAAAACGATTTTTTTGCAACTTTCTTGCAACGACATCTTCGAAAGAAAAAATGATTTCAAGATTTGATCGTATAAAATTAATTGATCATATTTTTAAGTTTATTATCTTAATAATTTATTAAAATATTGGAGTCTCTTTCATGGCCTTTTTAATTTAAACAGACTTGCGCAAACGTCAGATAAAGTAATTTTAAAGTCTTTTCAAAGTTTTCTGATCTTACTTAAAATTTTGGTTAAAAAAAAGTCATTTGACTCTAATTTTTTAAAAATTTTTATGATTTAAACATTTTTTAAACAAGGATTATTGAGTTTTTATGAAACAAAAAGATTTAAAGATCAAAAAAAAAAAAATTAGTTGTCACATTCTCTGATTATTTAAGTATTTGATATCAATATCTGTAATCCCATATGGTCTAGTGGTTAGGATTCCTGCCTTTCACGCAGGCGGCCCGGGTTCAATTCCCGGTGTGGGAAAAGTTTTTTTTTTGGTAAAAATAGTTTAAAAGAATCAAACAAGCATATAGAAATTTTATTATTGATTATTTAGTAAAAAAACGATAGTTGTTCAAAAATACACTTCAAATAAAACCCTAAAAATTTTTAAAAAAATTCTTTTTTTATTTGCTGTATTAAAGTTATTAAATCTTTTTTGCTTATTCGCTCCAGGTATTGACAATCTGAATACTGTTCGACAAGCTGAATCTTTTTATCTTTTTTTATTTAAATGATCATATTTTAATCAATATCTGGTTCTATTCATTTTGTACATTTTGTTCTGTTTATTCATTTTATGACTGACTGTAATCTAGTAAAAAATGAATTTAATACTATGAAATTAGTACTAAGGATTCTAGTTATTAAATAAGAAATTAATACTAAATGCTTATTTTAAAATTAAATCTAAATCCTTATTTTTGAATTTAATACTAAACGACTTTAATACTACAAGAAAATAATACTACGAGAAATTAATACTATAAGAAGCTAATACTAATTGAAAATTTTATCTATAAAAAACAATAAATGCCTAAAATCAAATTTTTGCACATTATATACAATTAAATTAAATAGAACTAAATATTAATTAAATATAATTATTTATCATTTTGAATTTTATAATTGAAGTCTAATTAATATAATTAGCTGACTTCTTGTATTTATGTAAACCAATCTTTGGTGCTCTCCAATTAACTAAAAATATTTTAAAATTATCTAAAAAACTCAAAACAAAACAAAAAACTTTAATCCAAAGTAATTTTGGAATCGAAGGTAAGAAAAAATCCACCCAGTGGTTATCTTCGAAAACCAAATATACTGGTGGGAAAATTAGAATAAAGACCTTTCCGAAAAAATTTATTGTCATCTACGGAATCAAACCAAATGTACTGCCACAATAAAATTAGTCGGTGAAGTCGGTGAAGTGAATATTGGCAAGACGAACAAGATTTGGCTCCGTATTATCAAGATGAAGATAGCAACATGGTTCAAGACGAAGAGGCAGAATTACCATCTATCGAATTATAAACGACTGCGGATAGTAATGTAGTTATGGAAAGCGCTGTCGCAACAACATCCGTTATTGAATTGATAGAACAATCAAATATATTAATCGGTGATGCAGTTGGAACTACTGTTCGTTTAGCAAGACGTGGGTTAGCTGAATTTTTAGGGCCAGACATTTACTATGATGATGATTCTTCAACAGCGCACATAATCGAAAGGCTTTCGATTATGTGCGCTCGACAATGAACATGGCTCAAATTCTAGAAATGCAACGAGAGAGGCGTCTTGAAGAAGCAAATAAAACATTGCTCTAATAACAAATAAAACAAATAAAATAAAATAAAAATAAAGATAATTAAAAAATTTTTAATAATAAGAATGAATTAATTAAACTGTAAATTTTACTGATTTATAGTATTTTTACTGACTAGTTTAATGATAATAAAAAGGCATGTAATTATTAATTATGTTATTAATATTGAAATAAAAAACAAAACTACTGAACTAAGGAACAAATGTATTTTTTATTTCTATTATAATAAAAAAGGTACATAAATAAAAAAAAGTAATACAATTTATATCAAATTAGAACAAAGATAACTAAATATAGAAAAAAATAATATTTAATTAACTTCTTTTTTGTTTGTTTGATCCAACTGGTCTACCGTGTTTTTGTTATGGTCTGTTGTTCCGATTGTCAATGATGGAAAACCTTCGTATACTAGTTTATAAGTTGCGTCAGCCATAACATGTTTTGTCTTCGGTACTAATTTTACAAGGCGTTTAGTCGTAATGAAAAGTCAAACCATCTTTTTTTAATACTTGATGCGTCGTATTCATACGGTCATGGACAAAATTCAATATATACCAATTATTCAATAATCGATTATTCAACCTAGGATTATTCGATTATTCAACTATAGGATTATTCGATTATTCGATTATTCAACACTAGGATTATTCGATTATTTGACTAATCAAATATATTATTTTTGGATTTATTTAGTTTTGGCTTTAATGTTTTTTTTAATGAAAACTAAAATTTTCATCAGGAAAATAATACATTGAAACCAAATGACATCGTCAGACAAATTCTCTGTGGCCCGTTTACAGGTCCTATCGTTATCTGCAAAAGTCATAGCTAGATTTCCTTGAGCTGATTCTAAGTTACGAAAACTACAGAAAGGGAGGTAAACTTTTCCCTTTCCTCTAGTTTTTTTAACTTGTTCTGGTTTAATGAACTCATCTTGGCTTAAGATGTTTGGGATTTCGATAATAGACATTTTGAGAATAGTGAATATTGTCTAGCTCAAAGATTTCCTTTTTGTATAACACCAATAAACTCATCTTGTCCTAATCAGCTTTAGAAGGTCTTTAATTAATTACTGAAAAAAGTTTTTTTAGACATATTTTTGTTTCAATTAGATCAAATTAACTGTCAAAGAAATAAAACAGTTACTTACTTAATCATATTTTACATTATTTAATTTAATTGTTCTAACAAAAAATAATTACCATATAAATACCATAGCGTAATATGTTGTCTTCGACTTGTATTTATACTTGTATTAATTATAAAATTTCGATTTGGCAATGTCATTAGCCAACCAAACTGGAATTCTTAGATGGAACTTCAGGAATTCGGTTAAACCGAATTTAAAAAGACTTGAAAAGTCTGTTAGCTATCAAACCGTCCTTAAAGCGATACAAGCCTTTCTTAACCAAGCAGATTTTAAACAAATAACCTCATTGTAAAATTTCTCGTCGAATAAAGTGCGGATAATCGAATTTCACCCGTCGTTTAATGCATCTCGTGTCTACGAAATACCTATCGATATTAATGGAGTCGAATTTAAACTCGAAGACGCAAACAAAATTCCGGATCTAAGAGGGTACTGTATTTTACGTTTCCATTTTTTACCAACAAATTTCAACTAGCAATCTCTTCAAAACTTTTTTCAACGTCCTCAGAATTGAAGGCCTTAAAATCGAAGAAATTTCTTTAGAAAATTACCAAGAAAGTACAATTAATAATGGCGTTAAACGTGTCAAAATTTCTCATCCAAAAGAAGCGGACAACATTATTCGTAGTTTGACAGGTCCAACTGTGTTTTATTGTTTGAAATGTGTCAACTCAATCGCTGGACAAAAGCAAAGCTGTTACTTTTGTAACAACGAGGGACATAATGTAGCGAAATGTCAGGTTAAGGATTCAATTTTTGGAAATTGTCAACAAAAAGGACATTTAATACAAAAATGTTCCCTAGCCGAGAAACTTAAGTCACTTGAGTCACCTTATGTTTCTTATCCAAAAAATTGTTGAAACTTACAATAGAAAGAAAAAAGTCTGCTGCCTATTTTTTGACATCTTAAAAGCCTTCGACAGGGTATGGCACGAGGGGTTAATCTACAAGCTAATTAAAATGAATTTACCAAATTATCTGATTCATTGGATAAGGTCATTCCTTGAATCTAGGGTATTCAAAGTAAACGTTAATGGTCATGTTAGTGAAGAATACCAGATAACTGCGGGAGTCCCTCAAGGTTCAGTAATTAGTCCTCTTCTGTTCAGTATTTTTATAAATGATGTTCCAAAACGAAACAAAACAAATAACGACTATTCTTTACTTTTTGTAGACGATCTGGTTACATTTTTTATTTTTAATAAGAAGGGCAACATTGAAGACAAGATTAATAAATACCTCAAAAAATTAGAAGAATGGCTTTACAGATGGAAAATGAAAATTTCAGTTGAAAAGTCTTGTTATATGGTATTTTCAAAATATACAAAAAAAAATCACCTAAACCTCGAAATTCATGGGAATAAACTCGATAATCAGAAAGAAGTTAAATTTCTCGGCGTTAAGTTTGACTCAGGTTTAACCTTTTCTCCAATGGTAGACTAAAAAAAAGAACGTTGTAGTTCAGGGCTCAACTTAATAAAAATCCTTTCAAATAAAAAATGGGGTCTTAATTCTAAAACACTCGGTAACCTCTATAAATCCTTAATTGGGTATATTCTAGACTATTCTTTCCCTTGCCTAAATTCTTTTTCTGAAACCAACATTAAAAGACTACAAGTAATTCAAAACTCAGCTGTTTGATCCATTCTTAAACTTAAATTTGATACTCCCTCTAACATTCTCCATCACGAGACTTTTAACAAATTAAGACTTCTAACAGTCTCGAATCGACTTTTTGAGTTGAGTGAGAGGTATGTTAGGGCTGGACTGAGTCATTCTGTCCCATTGGTAATCAGACTGGTAAATGAATACCTAGAAGGTTTCGAATCTCGTTTCATCGAATACCCTACTCCTTTGTGTAATTGCTATCTTGTAATTTCTTCTTTTGTTCTTTAACTGTCCAATTTTTAAAATACTTAAACTACCTTATGTACCTTTATTCATTTTAACTTTCCTTTTCTATCATTTTTTATTTATTTATTTCAAAACTTATTTTAACAAAACTTTTAATTTTATTTTATTTGCCTTTTTTTTTATCTGAAGGAGCTAATGCTCGATACAGATATACAAATAAATAAATAATAATTAATAATTGACACTAACATCAGTATTTTTGTTCTAGAAAATATTATTTTTGTTTTTTAAAAATACTATACGCGTAATTAAAAGCCTCTCAACTCATCAATATTTTGTGTCTACCATTAAATACACTTAAAATACATAAAAGATGTACAAATTTTTTTATAAAACAAATAAAATATCGACAAAAGTAGGGGTAATAGTAATCGACAAAATAATTTCGTAATACATTTACTTTAATTCAAAACTGCCTATGAATACCCTGTCTTCAGTTGACCCAGCAAATTTCCGTTAAACAAAATTTACAAATGTCTTTACTTTGACTTGTTGGAAAAATTAACAAAAAGATAAAAATCAAGTATTTTGACTTGACTTGAATTTTTTTTAAAAAAAGTCACTTGACTTGACTTAATTTTATTATCAAAAAAAGTCATATGACTTGACTTTAATTTTTTCTTAAGTCATTTGACTTACGGCCTCATAAATTTTTTGCTATTCCATGTAGAAATTAAGGTGGACATTTTTATTTCAAAGTCTTTGAAATTGTTTTTTTTCCTTACTTTTTCGCAAGTCCGATTTAACATCAATGAGTTTGATTTCATTGAGGCAAAAATCAGATTTGAATTAAAGAGGACCAAAGTCTATAATATGAGATTTATTGAGATTGATTTTTAATCGCCATAATAAGCCAAGGATATTAAAGATATTTAGAAGTTTTTGGAGATAAGAATCAATAGGACTAATGAGAATTATATCATCAGCATAAACTATTATTGAGACATTTAGATTTTTATATTGAGCATCAATTTCTTTTTTTAAACATTTATCTATGATATCGTCAATGAAAACATTGAATAGGAAGAAGATAGGACCCCACCATGCTTGACACCAGACTCACTATAAATGTCGTACTGATACAAACATTATATAGGGATATTACAGCAGATTCTGAGTCATAATACTTTTTATGAATTGCCAAATAAGAAATGAGTTTTGGTAATAGTTTGTAGAAAATTCGATGCTTCCAAACTTTTTCAAAATTTACAAAAAGTTCAAAACATGACTTTAACTTCTTAGAACTATGACTCTTTTGACTAGTTGCTCAAAAAATTTGACACCTTCAAAAAACTGTATTTCAACATTTGTGCTGACTGAAAATCTCACATTTTAAATTAAACATATTCTTTAATAGACATTATATTTTCACCAAATTTTCTTTTGATGAGCGATAAAAATATATTACTAAAATTCAAATAGAAGCATAGTCTCATGTGTCTGAATTTTAATATTTTTCTATGGATAATAAAAAGAACAAGTACCCAGGTAATTCAATATTAAAATATTAGAGCAGAAGAGGTAAAATTTTTAATTTATAATTTTATTCTTAATCGATTTTATAAATTAAATTATTAGTTTCAAAAAAAATTGAAAATTCTTTTTTTCCTCAATTTAAAAGTTTAATCTACTAACAATTCAAAACATAAATTTAGATGAGGAAAAGGCAATTTATTCTAATATTATTTCATATAATAGCAATAATTTATTTATTAAGGATCCAGAATTATTTAAAAAAAATAAATCAATACAAAAAAAAACAAGAATTAGTAAATCGATTTTAGAGTCATTTAATAATAAGAAATCAAAATGTGATATAAGCTTCATAAATCCTCATGAAAACATTTTGATAAAAACAAATTTTACGACGCATTTTCAGTCATTCCAAACCGAAATAAATTACGACAGAACAAATGAAGACTTGAATTTTATGAAAAATTTGAATTTGGGTGGACAGTTTGAACCAAAAAATTGTGAGCCTGTTAGCCGTGTTGCCATTGTCATTCCATACAAAAATCGTGAACACAATCTCAGAGTGTTTTTATACAACATGCATCCTTTTCTCCAAAAGCAAAGACTAAAGTACACAATTTTTGTGGTCGAGCAAGTAAACAGTGACAAATTTAATAAAGGCAGAATAAATAATGCAGCTTTTATTGAAATCATCCAAAAACCAACCAAAAATTTCACTCTAGCATCTGATTTTGAATGTATTGTTTATCATGATGTAGATCTACTTCCCACTAGTAAATTTATTTTTTTTTATAAATTAAGCTTCTCTTCATTTTTCATGGTTTTGTGAAATTTTAGAGCAATTGAACAGGAAAAAAATAATTTAAAAAGCAAATAGCTTTTTTTACTACTGTAGTTCCTTAAATAAAAGAAAGTTCGGTCATCAAAGGGTTTCTTTTTTTCGAAAATTTTTCACTAAAAAAAGTGACTCAATAATAAGAAATTTATCAATTTTTTTTCTTCTATTAGAAGCAAAAAATACATGCTTTACATGACAATTGACTGGTGAATTTTATTTTATTCGAGACACATTTTTCTGAGAAAAACAACTCAAATAAAGACAAATTTCTGACTCAAATACTAGCAAGTTTCTTCTATTTGTGGTTACTTCTATTCGATGGAATGCGGTAGATAAATTAATTTAGATACTGTTTGATCGGTAGTTAGCTGGGTCTTGTTTTAAAAAGGATTTTATAGGTTTCATAGAAATGTTAGCAGATTTTCATGCTTTGGGGATTTTACTTTTTCTAAGACTCTAGCTAAAAGATTTTTTAACATAAGGTTATGAGGTCCATAAGCTGCCTCCTCTTTCAATCTTTAAAGCTTTGAGGTAATCTCCTTATAGCTAACAGAATCGTCAAATTTGCATTTATTTTTTTTATCACAAAAAATCAAGATCAACTCTTGTCAAGATTTTTAATCATTTGAAATTGACAAATTTCCTGGTATTATTCTTTTCAGCTTCTTTTTTATTCAACAAGTTAACTCGACAATTTAGCACTAAATTGAAATCTTTAGTAGACGATATTAAGTGTGGGTTAAAATTAGCTTATTTAAATCTAGACTTTCTACTAAATAGCGCTGATCAGCTTAAATTGGAAAAATGGCGTCAGGTTTACACCCATGAATATATCTTGGACTCTAAGTTTAAGTAACATAATAATATAAATAATCAGTTGAAGAACTCTTTATTCAAAGTGAATTTTCTGTGATAAATTGTAATCTTTTTTTAATTTTAATTAAAGATACTTTTATAATTTTCGAAAATAAAAAAAAAGATAAAGATGAATTATTTGATTCAAAATAATATTTTTTTTAGACCCTAATATTTAGCATTAAAAGTAAAGAGCATAACTTTTAATCGTATAAGCCGTAAATATTAAATTTTATAACTATATTTTAAAAAATAAGAGATAGAATTATAATGTAATATTAAAAACCTAGTAACTGATGTTTTTTTTGGGAAAAAAGTTAGTTTTAACAACTGTGGTTAAAATTTAGATGCTTAAAAGTGAAAGGGATTTTTGTAAGATCATTAAAAGGTTAAAGAATAAAAGATCCGAAATAGATTTGATTTTCACAGAAATTTTTGTGAAAAATTAATCTAAAATAAATAGTTTTATCAAATAAATTAAAAAATTTTTTTAAGCAAATTTTTATCTTAAGTGAATAATGGATATGATGAGATTTTTTAAACTTAACAAATTGTGTCAAAAATTAATTAAAAACCATATTTTAAAATAAAATCTAAAAAAATTTAATTTAAAATATTTATTTTATAAAAAGCTGTAGATATTAATTGAATTATGCGATTATACAGGGGTTATTCAATAATTTTTAAATTCTCAATAATTCTTATTTTAATAAAAGTAATAATATTTTTAAATAAAAAACCTGATAAATATAAAAATTCAAAAATTATGGTAAAAAAAATAACAAATTTTAAATCATCGAATAATACGAAATCAAAATGTGATATAAGCTTCATAAATCCTCATGAAAACATTTTGATAAAAACAAATTTTACGACGCATTTTCAGTCATTCCAAACCGAAATAAATTACGACAGAACAAATGAAGACTTGAATTTTATGAAAAATTTGAATTTGGGTGGACAGTTTGAACCAAAAAATTGTGAGCCTGTTAGCCGTGTTGCCATTGTCATTCCATACAAAAATCGTGAACACAATCTCAGAGTGTTTTTATACAACATGCATCCTTTTCTCCAAAAGCAAAGACTAAAGTACACAATTTTTGTGGTCGAGCAAGTAAACAGTGACAAATTTAATAAAGGCAGAATAAATAATGCAGCTTTTATTGAAATCATCCAAAAACCAACCAAAAATTTCACTCTAGCATCTGATTTTGAATGTATTGTTTATCATGATGTAGATCTACTTCCCACTAGTAAATTTATTTTTTTTTATAAATTAAGCTTCTCTTCATTTTTCATGGTTTTGTGAAATTTTAGAGCAATTGAACAGGAAAAAAATAATTTAAAAAGCAAATAGCTTTTTTACTACTGTAGTTCCTTAAATAAAAGAAAGTTCGGTCATCAAAGGGTTTCTTTTTTTCGAAAATTTTTCACTAAAAAAAGTGACTCAATAATAAGAAATTTATCAATTTTTTTTCTTCTATTAGAAGCAAAAAATACATGCTTTACATGACAATTGACTGGTGAATTTTATTTTATTCGAGACACATTTTTCTGAGAAAAACAACTCAAATAAAGACAAATTTCTGACTCAAATACTAGCAAGTTTCTTCTATTTGTGGTTACTTCTATTCGATGGAATGCGGTAGATAAATTAATTTAGATACTGTTTGATCGGTAGTTAGCTGGGTCTTGTTTTAAAAAGGATTTTATTGGTTTCATAGAAATGTTAGCATATTTTCATGCTTTGGGGATTTTACTTTTTCTAAGACTCTAGCTAAAAGATTTTTTAACATAAGGTTATGAGGTCCATAAGCTGCCTCCTCTTTCAATCTTTAAAGCTTTGAGGTAATCTCCTTATAGCTAACAGAATCGTCAAATTTGCATTTATTTTTTTTATCACAAAAAATCAAGATCAACTCTTGTCAAGATTTTTAATCATTTGAAATTGACAAATTTCCTGGTATTATTCTTTTCAGCTTCTTTTTTATTCAACAAGTTAACTCGACAATTTAGCACTAAATTGAAATCTTTAGTAGACGATATTAAGTGTGGGTTAAAATTAGCTTATTTAAATCTAGACTTTCTACTAAATAGCGCTGATCAGCTTAAATTGGAAAAATGGCGTCAGGTTTACACCCATGAATATATCTTGGACTCTAAGTTTAAGTAACATAATAATATAAATAATCAGTTGAAGAACTCTTTATTCAAAGTGAATTTTCTGTGATAAATTGTAATCTTTTTTTAATTTTAATTAAAGATACTTTTATAATTTTCGAAAATAAAAAAAAAGATAAAGATGAATTATTTGATTCAAAATAATATTTTTTTTAGACCCTAATATTTAGCATTAAAAGTAAAGAGCATAACTTTTAATCGTATAAGCCGTAAATATTAAATTTTATAACTATATTTTAAAAAACAAGAGATAGAATTATAATGTAATATTAAAAACCTAGTAACTGATGTTTTTTTTGGGAAAAAAGTTAGTTTTAACAACTGTGGTTAAAATTTAGATGCTTAAAAGTGAAAGGGATTTTTGTAAGATCATTAAAAGGTTAAAGAATAAAAGATCCGAAATAGATTTGATTTTCACAGAAATTTTTGTGAAAAATTAATCTAAAATAAATAGTTTTATCAAATAAATTAAAAAATTTTTTTAAGCAAATTTTTATCTTAAGTGAATAATGGATATGATGAGATTTTTTAAACTTAACAAATTGTGTCAAAAATTAATTAAAAACCATATTTTAAAATAAAATCTAAAAAAATTTAATTTAAAATATTTATTTTATAAAAAGCTGTAGATATTAATTGAATTATGCGATTATACAGGGGTTATTCAATAATTTTTAAATTCTTAATAATTCTTATTTTAATAAAAGTAATAATATTTTTAAATAAAAAACCTGATAAATATAAAAATTCAAAAATTATGGTAAAAAAAATAACAAATTTTAAATCATCGAATAATACGAAATCAAAATGTGATATAAGCTTCATAAATCCTCATGAAAACATTTTGATAAAAACAAATTTTACGACGCATTTTCAGTCATTCCAAACCGAAATAAATTACGACAGAACAAATGAAGACTTGAATTTTATGAAAAATTTGAATTTGGGTGGACAGTTTGAACCAAAAAATTGTGAGCCTGTTAGCCGTGTTGCCATTGTCATTCCATACAAAAATCGTGAACACAATCTCAGAGTGTTTTTATACAACATGCATCCTTTTCTCCAAAAGCAAAGACTAAAGTACACAATTTTTGTGGTCGAGCAAGTAAACAGTGACAAATTTAATAAAGGCAGAATAAATAATGCAGCTTTTATTGAAATCATCCAAAAACCAACCAAAAATTTCACTCTAGCATCTGATTTTGAATGTATTGTTTATCATGATGTAGATCTACTTCCCACTAGTAAATTTATTTTTTTTTATAAATTAAGCTTCTCTTCATTTTTCATGGTTTTGTGAAATTTTAGAGCAATTGAACAGGAAAAAAATGATAAAAAATCAAATAACTTTTTTAGAGATAAATTAATTTTTCATGTTAGTATTGCTACAGGCTCTGGTAATTCAACAGGAATTTAGTTTTTCTATTTCTCTAGTGTAATTGTTTAGACGACTTAACACTATAAGACTAGCGGGTTTTTAAAGCTCTTTGTTCACAAAAAATTGCATAAAAGCTTAAGCAAATTTTATTATTCTTCAATTTAAAAGTTAATTTTTCACAATCTTTTATTCTAAATTTATATTATATTAATATTTAATGCCAAAAAAATAGTTATTAAGTCTCGGCGGGGTTTTTAAAACCCAGTTTGAGGAAATGGAGTTGTTTCTAGGCTACTGCCTACATAACTCTTAAAGCTTAAAGCTTTTAATTATTTTAAAAAAAAAACTTATTTTTATCAAAATATAGTTTGGGTTAAGCTCTGACAGTTTGGAATGAAGCTATTTTTACCAAATAAAGACAAAAATGATCCTTTAATTATTTTATCTGAGACCGAAATAAAAATCAAAATTGGCTAATTTAATTTTCATTTATACATTTGATTTTACTCTCTCTCTCTTTTAAATCAAAATAATTAAAAGGTTTAAGCTTTAAGAAACCGTTTTTTTTAAACTTTATAGAAAAATAGAAAAATATTTATTTTGAAAAGAAATGAGGCGACGTTTAAATTTTTAATATGTTTTAGACATTGAAAAAAGGTGCAGAAAGATTTTTTTCGACGTTACGATGACATGATGGTAATTGAGTGTCTCAAACAGCAACAACCCCAGAATATTTGTTTTGAAGGCTATAAAATTAGTTTCATAATTAAAATATCAAACTTATATTTTTCTTTAATTGCTATTCTTATTTTGACTGCTTAAAAAAAATTTAAAAACATCCTAAAAATTGACCAAGAAATTACCATTTTAAGTATAACTTTGCACAGTGATTCAGCCAAGCAAAAGATTTGGCCAAAATTCAAAAACGAAATTTCCTCTATTCAAACCCAGATCTATTTAGAAAAAATCTTGCTCTATCAGGATATGAATTTATTTTTTGACTTACCTAAGTAAAAATCAAAAAAAAATTGACTCAAAGTTAAAAAGAAAAATTATGAAAATTTGTATGCTTTTTTTGAATTAAATTATCTCACGAACAAAAATTAATATGTACATCATTTTCTTTTTTAATTTTAGATATTTAATTATAAAATTTTTTTTAATATATTTGAATCTAGGCTTCTTTTTCGATTGTATCAAAATATTTAATTAAAATCATGTTTTTTTTTTGAACTTTGATCAAATATAAGTTTTTTGGAATCTGGTGGAAAGAAATCTGCATTTTTTTTCTTAAACTACAATCATACAGCTAATAATAAAAAATTGTTTGCACATACTTGCACATAACGGAGAAAACTGAGCCCAAAGATGCCTTTTTAAAAAAAAAATTAAAAAAAAAAGATTCGTTTCGACTTAATTGTTCATCATTCAAAATCTAGGGTTCCAAAAATCAAATTTTAAATTTATTAATACATTTTTGAATATATTTCAGCGACTAAATAAACCATCGTTAAAACTGTCAAATATAAATTTAGCTAAGTCATTTTCACCGGACAAAGAAGACCCACTTTGGGCTTTAACGGTATAAAAAATCAGGTTTTCTAGTTTTAATGTATTGATACAAAAATTAAATATTAAATTGTAAAAAGATTTTTGATTTTCAAACAAAGGCAAAGAATTATTTAATTCAAAAAAAAAATTCGATTCTTTGAACCAAATTTTACAAAACCATATTCAAAACTATTAATTTTTTTTAATCATTTAGGTTTTATGAATTTGTATACTTGTCCTGAAAAGCGCCCTAAACATTTATCGATTATTGTCGGAAAGTCTGATTACCGAATTTACTACCCGATACTTGTTGGTGGTGTAATTTTTTTCAAAATTGAAAATTATGTTCAAGTCAATGGCTATTCGAATAGATTCTGGGGATGGGGTTTGTTGATTGTGTTAGTTCTTAATTTTTAAATTTTAAAAAATTCTATTTAGGTGCTGAAGATGACGATATGTTTTATAGACTACGATCTACACACTTAGGTTTTGATCGACCAAAAAACAATACTGTTTATGAGATGTTAACACATGAAAAACAAAAAAAAAATCCTTTGAGAGTTAAACTTTTACATGAAGGAAAAAACAAATATCAATATGATGGTTTGAATTCATTTAATTACAGTCTAAAAGCAATTGTAAAACTGCCTTTATTCACGTATATAATTTTAGATGTTGGAAAAGAAATATTATCATGAAAATTGTTCTCCTAACTAAAAAAAAATTTTATTCTCGTTATTTAATAAAATTCCTAAAAGTTTTCCGCACATGCTCATTAAACTAATTTATCGAAACTTTCTGATTTATGAAAATTTCTTAATTTTCGTAATCAGTTTTTTTTGCTATTATATTGAAAAAGTATTTTGAAAAATATTTTTACTTAAATTTTACAAATAGATATAAATTTTACAATTCCTAAAAACTACATAATTAATAAATATAATAATAGAAAGAATAGAAGAAAAAAAATCAAATAAGCAAAATTGGTAATTTAATACAAAGTTAATTTAAAAAATATAAAATAAAAATTCAATATAAAAATTTTAATAAAATCAAATAAAATCAATTAATTTAATAAAATAATTATTCTATGATAATAGATTTTTATTTGAAATTTTCACTACTTAAAAATTTTTTGATTATTTTTTTTGTAATGTTCTAAATTTTCTAGACATACTGTATATCCCCTCTAATGGATCATGATTCCGCACCGTTTTATCGGGACCAATTCAAAAAAGATTATTATTTGATGGTTATGTGAATTTCAAATACAAATTGAACAAAAATTCTTCGATTATTTTTTGTTTTATTAAAATTAAATTTAATAAAAAAATATTAAAAAAACTACTTCTACTTAAACTAAACTAAACTACCTTTTAAACCTAGAATTAATTTTTTAATTATTTTTAGTAAATCAAATCAATAATCTATATGAATCTTATTGATTTCTGTTTTTTTGTCATTTTTTACATGAGAAAAAACATTTTGAAAAAAAAGGTACTGCACTTCGATGCAGTATTTTTTTTAGTATTTTTCATTTACTTTTATTTTAATTAATTAAAAAATGAAGAATATGTTTATTGACCAAAAAAAAAACTTCTTACCACTCCAAAATTCTTTTTAAAAATACTTTGATAAAATTCATAAAAAAAACTAGTCTTTAAAGTTTAGAACATTCATTTTTTACTAAAATTTTACCACACCTTGACAATTCCTGGAAATTTTTTTGTCACACAATGTTTAGAATATCTTTTTTTTATTGCTTACATGCACTTTTTACAACTCATTAATTATTTTTGGCTTAAAAATCGGTGATTTTATAGAGTAGTACCATTTCGCTGATTTTTCGATAAAAATTAGCAAAAAAAAAGTAACTGAGGTGCAAAGATGGCAAATAATTGGGCTGTTAAAGGATATGACAAAATCTCAACAAGAAATAGCTGATTTAGTAGGAGTTTCGAGAAAATGCGTGTTTACAACAAAGTGTAATTATGAGAAGTCTTCGGTGGCCAAAGAATTACCAAGGTCTGGTAGACCTCTAAAGCTTACCAGTCGAGATGAATCGTACATTTTTAGAAAGGTCAGAATCAATTATAAAAAAAGCTATAGACAACTAGCATCTAACTTTCGAAGTTTCCAAATGTTAGTGTTTAAAAAAGGCACAGTAAGAAAAATGCAATTAAGGAAAAATATACAGTAATATACAACTATAAAAAAGCCTCTTTTGACTGTATTGGACCAGTTAAAAAGGCTCAAATGATGCAAAGAACGAAAAAGATGGACTGTTAAAGACTGGTCAAAAATAATTTTCAGCGATGAATCTAATTTTGAAGTATTAAAAAGAAAATCAAGAGTGTTCGCAAAACGTTTCGCAAACGAAAAGTATCACCCAAGTTTTGTTTGCCAAAGATCCAGAATGGTAGAGGTTCGGAATTTGGAGATGTATTAATCATAAAAGTACTAGTTGTTGCTCTATTTATACAGGTAAAATCAATCAGTTTGTTTACATGGACACCCTGGAAAATCAAAAGTTATCATCAGCCGAGATATTTTTTGATCAGAGTCAGCATTGAATTTTTAAGATGAGACTGGTTCACATATTGCTCATTCCGTTCGAGATTAGTTTCAAGAAAAACAAATATAGGTCCTCCCTTGGTGCCCAAGATCACCTGATCTTAATCCAATAAAGACAACAAAATGGTCAATAAAAAGATTACATCAGTAAAGCATTAGTGAACGTACAAACGGCCATTGATGCGGCAAAAAATTTTTTGAACTGCGAACAAGACCGCCTAGACGGACGGCCACTTTGGCGGCCAAAAATTTGGACCACTGAGTTGGCCGGCCAAATTAAAGACGGATGACTAAATTTGCAATCAAACTATATCAGTGAAAAAAATTTCCTCAGGAGTAAGAAATTGGCAAAAATTTTATTATAAAATGCCAATTTTTAAAAAAAAAAAAATTTTCTTAAAAAAGTTAAATTTTTTAATTCTATTTTCTAGATTAGAGTTTAGAGATTTGTATGTAATATTTGAAAAAATTTCGTTACTTTAAATTAAAAACTTAAAAGAAAATCAAAAACTTTTTCCCTGAAATTTTTTGCCGCTGATTTTGTCTGACCGCCAAAGTGGCCGTCCGTCTTTAATTTGGCCGGCCAACTTCGCGGTCCAAATTTTTGGCCGCCGGCCTGGCCGCCAAAGTGGCCGTCCGTTTTGAGTTTGGCCGGACATTTGGCCGTCCGTTTTTAATTTGGCCGACCAATTTCGCGGTCCAAATTTTTGGCCACCGGCCTGGCCGCCAAAGTGGCCGTCCGTTTTGAGTTTGGCCGGACATTTGGCCGTCCGTTTTTAATTTGGCCGCCGGCCTGGCCGCCAAAGTGGCCGTCCGTCTTTAATTTGGCCGGCCAATTTCGCGGTCCAAATTTTTGGCCGCCGGCCTGGCCGCCAAATTGGCCCACTTTTTTTGGCCTTATCTTGACCGGCCAGGCTTGGCCACCGCCCAACACTATAAAGCATCTATAAAGCGTTCTTTTGATGACTGGTTGAAAGTTCCAAGTGAAATAGATAAGAACATGTTTGAATCTATGCTAAAACGTGTGGCTGTGTGTGTTCAAGCTAAGGGCGGCCATATCAGATGTTGAAAAATATTATGTTATACAAATTCTTTAAATTCAACAAAAAAATTAATTTTGTTTTTTTATTTAACTGCACGGCTTCCTACAAAACAAACCTTGCATTAAAAAAATAAATGTTCTAAATTTTCTATACATACTGTATTTAACCAATGCTTAATTTTAACTTTTCACCAATGCTGTGTCATATCTCATATAGAAGAATATTTAAATATTTTTTATTGTTATTTCTTTTCGATATCCAAAAGACTTGGTGGAATTAGGCAAACCTACGAAATATCAAAAATGCCAGAAGTTTGATAATATAGCCTTTCATAGATTTTGATAAACCGAAAAAATTCTGAGATTCATAAATTTGGCCCATTAAAATCGGTTACACAATTTTTTAATAGAATACCACAATTTTTTAAAATGATACCACAATTATTAAATAAATGTACCCAATTTTTAAAATAATCCATAAAAATAAAGATTAACACTTAATTAAATAAAAAAACACTTATTATATAAAATTGACACTTATTTGATTAAGAAGACCACTAATTAATTAAAAAACTCATTCTTTTTAATTTTTGACACTATTTTCAAATGTTGAAATTACTCAATATAAAAAGTGGAAGTAAAATAGAAATAATTTAATTTCATGAAAATTAAAAAAATTTAAAATGTCCAGTGCAAGCATTTTAGAAAATAACTTTGACGACACAGTCGAAGATGCTGAACCTTTAACAAAAAACAAAAGAATCACAGGTAGGATTTTTGATTTTTTGCATGATTGCGAATCTTTAGATGAATTCAAGCGGCTAATTAAAGATCTTAGGTTCGATAATATCGCTTGGCATTTTCATTTGACCAATCGACTAGCCGATAGTGACAAGCATATTTACAATTGCAAACATCGGCGAAAAGGCTGCAAAAAAGCCATTTTTTTTCAAGTCAAAGCTGGTCAAACGCGTGGTACCGTGCACGTATCCGACAACGAGCATTCGAATCATCCAGAAGAAGAAGATTTTGTAGCTATTCTGATTGCAGTCAAAGAGAAAATTAAATATTTACGACAATTGGGTCAAACCAAAAGAAGCATAAAGAAGAATTTGATCAAAGAAAGGATACAACCGCAATTGCAATCGCAGCACGCAAGAAAAAGTGTAATTTTGACTCTGTCGGTATGGATATCCCAATTCAATCAAATCGAAAAAAAGGAAGACCAAAAAAAACACTAAAGGCTCTCCTTTTTCAACCAAGCGATACACAAGCTTCAAGTTCGTCTCCAAAGGGAATTGAATCTGACGAAGATTCAGAAAATGAAGTATTGTCAAAAAAACCAAGAATCGAATCTGATCAGAACGAAGCTTTTGACAGCGAGTCAAAATCATGCGAAAACTGTGGCAGTAAAATGACGAAAAGAAGATATTGGGCTTGTCCGAATAAATGGGGTAAAAAATAATTTTTTTGTTTTTTTTTAATAAATTTTTTTTCAATTTTTTGTGTGGTAAAAAAAATTTTTTGTGAAATAAAAAAAATGATATAGTTTTTTTTTAATATTTGTGTTTTTTTTTAATAAATATGTGTTGAAATATACAAAAAAAAAGTTTTTCTTAATTTTAATGGATATTTTTAATAATTGTGTTTTTTTTAATAAAATTGTGGTATGTAACTTAAAAATTTTGGTATTTTATTAAAAAATTGTGGTATCAAAAATGATTTCGCGCATAAATTTTATCTTTGAAGATAAATTAAAAAAAAATTTTACAACAGAAACAAATTATATTTTCGTGGCAGTAAAATATAATTTGGTTCTGTTTAATTTAATTTTTTTTAATCTAAACATTATTAAGAATTTATATCATGCATTTAAATTAATGTTTTATTTTCAAGTATTCTCAGTATATTAATATTTTAAATGATGTAAGTTTTACAATTTTAAATGTGGCCTTTTTATTTTCATCTATATTAATTTTTTTTTTAAGAATGAAATAAATAAAAAAGCTGATATATATATCATTAAATAACAATTTTTTTAATTATAAATTTAATTAAGTTGAAGTGTTATTTTATTAAAAAAAATTTATTAAAAATTTTCTTTAAATTTCTTTACATTATTCGAATTTAATTCAATAAAATTTATATTTTGATATTCAAACATGAATTTTCCTAAATTTACCTTAGTTTTAACAATCGTCCTCTTTAATAGTTCGAATGGTCAGTTTATATACAAGCCAGGTAAATTTGCAGTTTTTTAACTTTAACTAAGAGTTTAAAAATGATGTTGTGAAATTTAATTAAAAACTTCAAATACTAAAAGAAAAAAATTATATAATTTTTGTTCTAATAATCAAAAACTTGTTCTGTAGATGAAACAAAGTGAAAAACTTTTATTTTACCTACTGCAGAAATCTTCAGAATCTGTGCGAAGTCTGCAAAAATGTAGCCTATATAAAATTATCAAAAGTTAACAGCAATTAATTTGCACAGATTCTGTAGACTTCTGCAGTAGGTAAAACAAAAGTTTTTCACTTTGTTTCATCTACAGAACAAGTTTTTGACTATTAGAACAAAAGTTATAGAATTTTTTTCTTTTAGTATTTGAAGTTTTTAATTAAATTTCACAATGCCTTTAAAAAATTTTAATTTTAAAATAAAGGATTTATTGGATGCTTTGAAAGCAAAGTATTTGACCATGAATTTAATACTTTTTCTCCGCATTCATCTGGTGAAATAATTAGCCCCATTGAATGCCAAAAAGGCTGTTTTCTTATGGGATTTGAACTTGCCTCAATTGAAAAAAATAGTTTGTGTTTCTGTAAAAGAGGAATTGATGTTAAAATGGAAAAAATATTAGATGAAAATTGTCAAAATTATGTATGCCAAGGTGATTCAAATTATTATTGCGGTTCAGATATGTCAATTTTAATTTACTCTACTCAGATTTTCATTCAAGTGAGCTTGAAATTCCTCGATCTTCAAAATTAATAAATTTTTTTAGAATTTAGAGATTGGATTAGAAAGTAAAACAAATAACCATTTTGCTTTGGAAATAATCTCGGAAGCTCCTATACTTTATACAATTAACAATTATGGAATTATCAGTTCTTATGATGGATCAAAATATCTTAATTCAACAAATGTATCTGTCTTACAATTTTTACCCTCGAATGACTTAGAATACATACAAATAATTGCTACAGTGAATAATGATATAACAGATTTGGTAAGTTAACCATTTTAATTTAAAACTAGTGCAAAATTTATTTTAAAAAATTGAAAACAATTTTGTTTTAGTTATTAGCAATTATTTTAAAAATAGATGTTTAACATTTTAAACATAATTCATTAAAAATAATAAAGAGCAAAAAATTTAATAAACTCTTATATTTAGAAGGATAGATCGAATATTGATAGAAAAAGTACTAAATTTTAAGATTCTTTTTATTTTTTTTTCGAATTAATTAAACTTTTGATTCTTATGCTAAAAATTTTTAAAGTTATCAAATTTTAAATATTTTGCTTTGCATTAATTTTTTTGTTCCAAACTTCACCGCCGCTACATAAATATAAAAAAATAGAATAACTTCACTGGCTTTCACGAAAATACAGACAAATAAAAACCCTGCTTAAATTCATAATAGAAGTGAAAATTTTCTAAAACTTAATCATTGTATTTAATTTTAAAAAAATTAATTTTTGAATATTAAAAGTTTACAAAGTGAAAAAATATCTTAATTTTTTTGCTTTTTGAAATCTCTTAAATCAATTAATATTTCTCCATAAATTTTATTTAGTGATATATGCTAAAATATGAAGCAAATCACCTGGGCCCGGTCAACATCAGGTACTGGCACTTGAACAGTGTCACCCACTTTAGCTTCGCCAAGCTTGTGGGTATGTTGTTGAGCCATTTTTTCGGCAACATTCAATGAATTTTCACTACGTATTGCCTGAATACCGGCTATTTTGATTGCATTGTGCTCCATATTAGGTTGGTCTTTCTTCAACTAAATGTTTCTCAAAAAATCAGCTTTTCTTTTTCTACCCCTTTTTTTAACTACAGGCACAATTAATGGCTCTGGCTCAGGCTCTGTGGTTCAATTTCGTTAAATGTTTAATTAATTACTAAATTTTCATCCAAAACATTTAGTTCATTGGACTATTGACCTGAATTAATCTCACCTTCTACATTCACGTTTTCTACAACTACTACAATACCTTTTAACAGCTATAAAAATAATTACATGACAAATAAACACTTCGATTACTTCGTAATTGGTGGTGATTTAAACTCGAAGCTAAGTAGTCTAGGTAACGAAACTAATGATAATGATAAAATTTTGGAAGATGTTTTAGAAAACCCACGTTTTCTAATTGTAAATGACGGCAGTCCTACCTTTACACTAAGTCATCGTGATTACTCCTCTGTCCTACACCTCTTCATACTTAGCAGTAATTTAGGCTCACATTTTAACTTTTTTCGGTGAAATACAATGACATGCATAGCGATCATTTTCCTATTGAGCTTGAACTTGGATTTTAGCAACTGAAAATTTAAACTAATCACAGATCTACTCTCAATTATAGGAAAGCTGACTGGGAAAAATTTAAGCGAAGTCTGGACTAATGTGCTTTTGACTTGCTGTCAGGTGACATAAATCAAATTTACAGTCAAATTTCTACTCAAATACTAGACGCAGCTATCTCTGCAATTCCTAAATTTCCACCATAATAATTTAAAAAATCACTTCCGACCTTTATAGTAGAGCTAATTTCCAAACGCAAAGTGTTAAAAAAAAAGTCAAAAACAACACAAGGTTAACTAGGGCGGAGTGTTATAAGCTTACTAATAAAATCAGATTTGAAATATAAAAATTCAAGAGCAAGAATCGGGATACATTTCTTAAGATTCTTGGGACTAATCCAAACTCTTCCCGTCCTTTTTGGAAAAAAGTTAATTCGTCCTCCAGCAATGTTATCCCCAAACTCAACTCATAAGAGTTTAAAACAGATTCCGAAAAAGGTACACTTTTCAAAGAGATTATTGGGGAAACCTTTACTCAAGAAAGAAATTATTCCTTCGACAATTACTTTCGAGATATGGTTTAGATTATTTCGTTCGTACTCGATCTAGCAAGTTTTTTCAACCTCTGTCTAGCTACATCCGAAATCCCAGAAGCTTTGAAAATCTCTAAAATAACAATGATCCCCCAAAAAAAGCTAGTTCTGACCCGACTAAATACCGACCAATTAGTGTCACTAGCTGTCTTGGAAAAGTTCTTGAAAGAATTATTACAAGTAGGCTTTTCAATTTCCTTGAAAAAAAGAGTCTTATCTGCAAGAAACAGTCTGGTTTTAGGCAGCACCGACGTACCTCCGACAATTTGGTATTTTTAACTCAAAAAGTCTCTGAGACTTTAGTTAGAAAGAAAAAAGAATGTTCCCTCTTCTTAGACATCTCTCAGGCGTTTGACAAGTTATGGCACTGTGGATTAATCTAAAAACTTACCAAAATTGGGGCCCTCTCTACATTCTGGAGTGGGTTGATAACTTTTTAAAAATCGAATTTTTTTTGTGAAAATAGATAACTTGGCCTCGGATTCAGGGTCCATAGATACTGGAGTTCCCCAGGATGCAGTCATTAATCCTCTACTCTTTACTATTTTTATTAATGATATCCCCAAGCAGGACCAAAAAACCAGTCATATTCCTTGTTATTTGCCGGTGACCTGGTGACTTTTTTTATTTTTAAAAATATGGCAACATTGCTAACATTTTAAATATAACTATCTTAAAAAATTGCAGCTGTGGCTCAAAAATGGAGGCTAAATATGTCTCCAGAAAAATGTATCTACATTTTTTACTCTGGTAATCCGTCAAAAAACAATAAGCCTAGTCGCTATTTGGAAAACAAATACCCTACACTGACTTCACAGTCTTCCTTGGAATAAAATTTGACTTAAGTCTTTTTTCAACTCCGAGGTTGAATTCATTCTTTCTAGATGTCATGATCGTGTAAATTTAATTAAAATTTTGTCACACAGATCGTGGAAATTAAATAAAAAAACCTTAAATGGAGTCTATAATGCACTTATAGGTTCCATTATAGACTATAGTTTATTCATCCTATCCCGTGTCTCCAAGACAAACATTCAAAAACTGCAAGTAATTCAAAATACATGCTTCAAATCAATCTATCACTTAACTTATGACACACCATCTATTCATTTTTCTGGCCTTCTCGAAGACCAAAAGGTTGATAGAATTGAGTCTAGTCTCAGAATTCTGCTCGAAAAGTACATAAAAAAAAGTTTAATATGCAAAAACACACTCATTACTTCACTCACACAAGATTATAATGATGCTTTTGTTGAAAGCTCAAGAAGTTCTTCTGAACTTAAAACCCTCCTTTGTAAAGTCTCAAATGAGCTATACCAATGGACAACTATTTTTCTGTAACATTTCCGATTTCT
This sequence comes from Brachionus asplanchnoidis, assembly GCA_025491095.1. Taxonomy (NCBI): domain Eukaryota; kingdom Metazoa; phylum Rotifera; class Eurotatoria; order Ploima; family Brachionidae; genus Brachionus; species Brachionus asplanchnoidis. Next base: position 2,040,640 of record JAILYF010000027.1, on the reverse strand, counting down.
CTTTCAACTTTTAATGTCATTTTATTAATTTAATTAATTCAACACAACTTTTTACATGGACACTTTTATTACTCAAAGCCTTATTTTAAATATTAAATAAACTATTAACAACAATAATCATCATTTTTGATATTTTTTTTTTCTTTTTGTAATTGTTCTTCTTCTGTTAAATTAGCCAATAATTCTTTTGGAATTGAAACCAAAGTTCATATCTCGTCCAAATGTAGCATTTTCACAACAGACTTGTGAAAAAGTCATTATTTAAGGTCTTTTCAAAAATTTTGAAGTCAAGTTTTTTGACTTGACTTGCAAAAAATGCATGTGGCCGCTTTAATAACTACATGGAACGGCAAAAGACTTATTATAAAAAAATAAATTTTCAAGTCAAGTCGAAAGACTTTTTTTAAAAAAAAACATGTTTTGTATAAATATTAGCCCCTTTTTTCCAGGTTTCTTTGATTCTTAAGAATGCCACCATGACTTACTAATCGATGAGCATTTAAAAGAATAATACTCTATTTGAATTGAAATTTGGACCTTTTACTATTAATTAAGGAAAAACGAGTTCATATAGAATTATATATTAAATGAAAGGTCTTGGACTCATCTTTCGGCAAAATTATTTAATTTTTTTGATTTCTAAATAAAAATGTCAATTTTGGAATAAAATTTGACTTAAGTCTTTTTTCAACTCCGAGGTTGAATTCATTCTTTCTAGATGTCATGATCGTGTAAATTTAATTAAAATTTTGTCACACAGATCGTGGAAATTAAATAAAAAAACCTTAAATGGAGTCTATAATGCACTTATAGGTTCCATTATAGACTATAGTTTATTCATCCTATCCCGTGTCTCCAAGACAAACATTCAAAAACTGCAAGTAATTCAAAATACATGCTTCAAATCAATCTATCACTTAACTTATGACACACCATCTATTCATTTTTCTGGCCTTCTCGAAGACCAAAAGGTTGATAGAATTGAGTCTAGTCTCAGAATTCTGCTCGAAAAGTACATAAAAAAAAGTTTAATATGCAAAAACACACTCATTACTTCACTCACACAAGATTATAATGATGCTTTTGTTGAAAGCTCAAGAAGTTCTTCTGAACTTAAAACCCTCCTTTGAAAAGTCTCAAATGAGCTATACCAATGGACAACTATTTTTCTGTAACATTTCCGATTTCTCTTTCAACTTTTAATGTCATTTTATTAATTTAATTAATTCAACACAACTTTTTACATGGACACTTTTATTACTCAAAGCCTTATTTTAAATATTAAATAAACTATTAACAACAATAATCATCATTTTTGATATTTTTTTTTCTTTTTGTAATTGTTCTTCTTCTGTTAAATTAGCCAATAATTCTTTTGGAATTGAAACCAAAGTTCATATCTCGTCCAAATGTAGCATTTTCACAACAGACTTGTGAAAAAGTCATTATTTAAGGTCTTTTCAAAAATTTTGAAGTCAAGTTTTTTGACTTGACTTGCAAAAAATGCATGTGGCCGCTTTAATAACTACATGGAACGGCAAAAGACTTATTATAAAAAAATAAATTTTCAAGTCAAGTCGAAAGACTTTTTTTAAAAAAAAACATGTTTTGTATAAATATTAGCCCCTTTTTTCCAGGTTTCTTTGATTCTTAAGAATGCCACCATGACTTACTAATCGATGAGCATTTAAAAGAATAATACTCTATTTGAATTGAAATTTGGACCTTTTACTATTAATTAAGGAAAAACGAGTTCATATAGAATTATATATTAAATGAAAGGTCTTGGACTCATCTTTCGGCAAAATTATTTAATTTTTTTGATTTCTAAATAAAAATGTCAATTTTGGAATAAAATTTGACTTAAGTCTTTTTTCAACTCCGAGGTTGAATTCATTCTTTCTAGATGTCATGATCGTGTAAATTTAATTAAAATTTTGTCACACAGATCGTGGAAATTAAATAAAAAAACCTTAAATGGAGTCTATAATGCACTTATAGGTTCCATTATAGACTATAGTTTATTCATCCTATCCCGTGTCTCCAAGACAAACATTCAAAAACTGCAAGTAATTCAAAATACATGCTTCAAATCAATCTATCACTTAACTTATGACACACCATCTATTCATTTTTCTGGCCTTCTCGAAGACCAAAAGGTTGATAGAATTGAGTCTAGTCTCAGAATTCTGCTCGAAAAGTACATAAAAAAAAGTTTAATATGCAAAAACACACTCATTACTTCACTCACACAAGATTATAATGATGCTTTTGTTGAAAGCTCAAGAAGTTCTTCTGAACTTAAAACCCTCCTTTGAAAAGTCTCAAATGAGCTATACCAATGGACAACTATTTTTCTGTAACATTTCCGATTTCTCTTTCAACTTTTAATGTCATTTTATTAATTTAATTAATTCAACACAACTTTTTACATGGACACTTTTATTACTCAAAGCCTTATTTTAAATATTAAATAAACTATTAACAACAATAATCATCATTTTTGATATTTTTTTTTTCTTTTTGTAATTGTTCTTCTTCTGTTAAATTAGCCAATAATTCTTTTGGAATTGAAACCAAAGTTCATATCTCGTCCAAATGTAGCATTTTCACAACAGACTTGTGAAAAAGTCATTATTTAAGGTCTTTTCAAAAATTTTGAAGTCAAGTTTTTTGACTTGACTTGCAAAAAATGCATGTGGCCGCTTTAATAACTACATGGAACGGCAAAAGACTTATTATAAAAAAATAAATTTTCAAGTCAAGTCGAAAGACTTTTTTTAAAAAAAAACATGTTTTGTATAAATATTAGCCCCTTTTTTCCAGGTTTCTTTGATTCTTAAGAATGCCACCATGACTTACTAATCGATGAGCATTTAAAAGAACAATACTCTATTTGCATTGAAATTTGGACCTTTTACTATTAATTAAGGAAAAACGAGTTCATATAGAATTATATATTAAATGAAAGGTCTTGGACTCATCTTTCGGCAAAATTATTTAATTTTTTTGATTTCTAAATAAAAATGTCAATTTTGGAATAAAATTTGACTTAAGTCTTTTTTCAACTCCGAGGTTGAATTCATTCTTTCTAGATGTCATGATCGTGTAAATTTAATTAAAATTTTGTCACACAGATCGTGGAAATTAAATAAAAAAACCTTAAATGGAGTCTATAATGCACTTATAGGTTCCATTATAGACTATAGTTTATTCATCCTATCCCGTGTCTCCAAGACAAACATTCAAAAACTGCAAGTAATTCAAAATACATGCTTCAAATCAATCTATCACTTAACTTATGACACACCATCTATTCATTTTTCTGGCCTTCTCGAAGACCAAAAGGTTGATAGAATTGAGTCTAGTCTCAGAATTCTGCTCGAAAAGTACATAAAAAAAAGTTTAATATGCAAAAACACACTCATTACTTCACTCACACAAGATTATAATGATGCTTTTGTTGAAAGCTCAAGAAGTTCTTCTGAACTTAAAACCCTCCTTTGTAAAGTCTCAAATGAGCTATACCAATGGACAACTATTTTTCTGTAACATTTCCGATTTCTCTTTCAACTTTTAATGTCATTTTATTAATTTAATTAATTCAACACAACTTTTTACATGGACACTTTTATTACTCAAAGCCTTATTTTAAATATTAAATAAACTATTAACAACAATAATCATCATTTTTGATATTTTTTTTTTCTTTTTGTAATTGTTCTTCTTCTGTTAAATTAGCCAATAATTCTTTTGGAATTGAAACCAAAGTTCATATCTCGTCCAAATGTAGCATTTTCACAACAGACTTGTGAAAAAGTCATTATTTAAGGTCTTTTCAAAAATTTTGAAGTCAAGTTTTTTGACTTGACTTGCAAAAAATGCATGTGGCCGCTTTAATAACTACATGGAACGGCAAAAGACTTATTATAAAAAAATAAATTTTCAAGTCAAGTCGAAAGACTTTTTTTAAAAAAAAACATGTTTTGTATAAATATTAGCCCCTTTTTTCCAGGTTTCTTTGATTCTTAAGAATGCCACCATGACTTACTAATCGATGAGCATTTAAAAGAATAATACTCTATTTGCATTGAAATTTGGACCTTTTACTATTAATTAAGGAAAAACGAGTTCATATAGAATTATATATTAAATGAAAGGTCTTGGACTCATCTTTCGGCAAAATTATTTAATTTTTTTGATTTCTAAATAAAAATGTCAATTTTGGAATAAAATTTGACTTAAGTCTTTTTTCAACTCCGAGGTTGAATTCATTCTTTCTAGATGTCATGATCGTGTAAATTTAATTAAAATTTTGTCACACAGATCGTGGAAATTAAATAAAAAAACCTTAAATGGAGTCTATAATGCACTTATAGGTTCCATTATAGACTATAGTTTATTCATCCTATCCCGTGTCTCCAAGACAAACATTCAAAAACTGCAAGTAATTCAAAATACATGCTTCAAATCAATCTATCACAAAAAAAAAAAATCTTTATTTTTCTATTTTCTATTTTATTTATTTAAAAACTATAACTTAAACCAAAAATCATTCAAAATACTAATGATAATTTATCTTGTTGTCTTTTTTTATATGAGAAAATTAAAAATATAAAAAAAAATATTTTTCATTTTGTTACAATATTTTTTTATGCTTATTTTATTAAGTCTAGTAGGCTAGGTGACCATATTTCACTTATCATGTGAACAATTTTTGTTCTCGGGTTTTGTGAACTTTTAGTTTACTTAATATTTGTTTTTACGGAAAGGTGAACCAAAATTGGATTATGTGAACAATTTTTTAATTAGGTGAACAAAAGATTTTTATGGTTTTAGAGGAACACTTCTTTAGCAAAATTAATGATATTTTATGAGATTTACTCATCGATATTAGTTAAGAAACCTTAAATTTTGGTTTGAAGAGCTAAGTAGATTCGAAAGCTTAACTAAATGTTATACTAAATATGTGCTTCAACTGCATTAAGATCATCCCCTGTAATAAATTGTCAACATCATTTTGAGATATTTAAAAAAAATTTTCAAAAGAATGTACACTATTTGGCGAATAATAAAAAGTAAAAACAAAAAATAGTTTATTATTAAATCTTTTCTTAATACAAAAAATGTGTGGACATTTTTTATAAAATGAATTACTCAGCTTATACTCAATTTCTACCATCTCTCAAATTATGTCATTTTATTTATATTTTTAAATATTACCTATATTATTAATTTAGGAACAGTGAACAAATAGTTCACTAAACCCAAGAAAAAGAATTTTTCTCATAATAAGTGAACTATGGTTCACCTTCCCGACCTGACCAATTTTATTTAATTTAATTTTAACTTATCAAAAAAGGAAATATTTTTATATATTTTTTCGATGTATATTTGAATTTCACAGCACCAATTGATTAGATATTTGGACTAGCAAAATTAAAATCAATAAGTCAAATCTGAATACATATTTTAAATGAAGTTGTGGTTAGAAATTAAAAAAAATTACAGTATAATGAACAGTTTTTGAAAGGAAAAATAGCATTTATATTTTTTAGCCAAAAAATAATCGTTGCAAATTCATTTGTAAAGTTTATTTTGTAAAAAAAGACATTTTCTTTTTGCCAAAATTGACATTTTTATTTGGAAATCAAAAAAATTAAATAATTTTGCCGAAAGATGAGTCCAAGACCTCGTTTTTCCTTAATTAATAGTAAAAGGTCCAAATTTCAATGCAAATAGAGTATTGTTCTTTTAAATGCTCATCGATTAGTAAGTCATGGTGGCATTCTTAAGAATCAAAGAAACCTGGAAAAAAGGGGCTAATATTTATACAAAACATGTTTTTTTTTAAAAAAAGTCTTTCGACTTGACTTGAAAATTTATTTTTTTATAATAAGTCTTTTGCCGTTCCATGTAGTTATTAAAGCGGCCACATGCATTTTTTGCAAGTCAAGTCAAAAAACTTGACTTCAAAATTTTTGAAAAGACCTTAAATAATGACTTTTTCACAAGTCTGTTGTGAAAATGCTACATTTGGACGAGATATGAACTTTGGTTTCAATTCCAAAAGAATTATTGGCTAATTTAACAGAAGAAGAACAATTACAAAAAGAAAAAAAAAATATCAAAAATGATGATTATTGTTGTTAATAGTTTATTTAATATTTAAAATAAGGCTTTGAGTAATAAAAGTGTCCATGTAAAAAGTTGTGTTGAATTAATTAAATTAATAAAATGACATTAAAAGTTGAAAGAGAAATCGGAAATGTTACAGAAAAATAGTTGTCCATTGGTATAGCTCATTTGAGACTTTACAAAGGAGGGTTTTAAGTTCAGAAGAACTTCTTGAGCTTTCAACAAAAGCATCATTATAATCTTGTGTGAGTGAAGTAATGAGTGTGTTTTTGCATATTAAACTTTTTTTTATGTACTTTTCGAGCAGAATTCTGAGACTAGACTCAATTCTATCAACCTTTTGGTCTTCGAGAAGGCCAGAAAAATGAATAGATGGTGTGTCATAAGTTAAGTGATAGATTGATTTGAAGCATGTATTTTGAATTACTTGCAGTTTTTGAATGTTTGTCTTGGAGACACGGGATAGGATGAATAAACTATAGTCTATAATGGAACCTATAAGTGCATTATAGACTCCATTTAAGGTTTTTTTATTTAATTTCCACGATCTGTGTGACAAAATTTTAATTAAATTTACACGATCATGACATCTAGAAAGAATGAATTCAACCTCGGAGTTGAAAAAAGACTTAAGTCAAATTTTATTCCAAAATTGACATTTTTATTTAGAAATCAAAAAAATTAAATAATTTTGCCGAAAGATGAGTCCAAGACCTTTCATTTAATATATAATTCTATATGAACTCGTTTTTCCTTAATTAATAGTAAAAGGTCCAAATTTCAATGCAAATAGAGTATTATTCTTTTAAATGCTCATCGATTAGTAAGTCATGGTGGCATTCTTAAGAATCAAAGAAACCTGGAAAAAAGGGGCTAATATTTATACAAAACATGTTTTTTTTTAAAAAAAGTCTTTCGACTTGACTTGAAAATTTATTTTTTTATAATAAGTCTTTTGCCGTTCCATGTAGTTATTAAAGCGGCCACATGCATTTTTTGCAAGTCAAGTCAAAAAACTTGACTTCAAAATTTTTGAAAAGACCTTAAATAATGACTTTTTCACAAGTCTGTTGTGAAAATGCTACATTTGGACGAGATATGAACTTTGGTTTCAATTCCAAAAGAATTATTGGCTAATTTAACAGAAGAAGAACAATTACAAAAAGAAAAAAAAAATATCAAAAATGATGATTATTGTTGTTAATAGTTTATTTAATATTTAAAATAAGGCTTTGAGTAATAAAAGTGTCCATGTAAAAAGTTGTGTTGAATTAATTAAATTAATAAAATGACATTAAAAGTTGAAAGAGAAATCGGAAATGTTACAGAAAAATAGTTGTCCATTGGTATAGCTCATTTGAGACTTTACAAAGGAGGGTTTTAAGTTCAGAAGAACTTCTTGAGCTTTCAACAAAAGCATCATTATAATCTTGTGTGAGTGAAGTAATGAGTGTGTTTTTGCATATTAAACTTTTTTTTATGTACTTTTCGAGCAGAATTCTGAGACTAGACTCAATTCTATCAACCTTTTGGTCTTCGAGAAGGCCAGAAAAATGAATAGATGGTGTGTCATAAGTTAAGTGATAGATTGATTTGAAGCATGTATTTTGAATTACTTGCAGTTTTTGAATGTTTGTCTTGGAGACACGGGATAGGATGAATAAACTATAGTCTATAATGGAACCTATAAGTGCATTATAGACTCCATTTAAGGTTTTTTTATTTAATTTCCACGATCTGTGTGACAAAATTTTAATTAAATTTACACGATCATGACATCTAGAAAGAATGAATTCAACCTCGGAGTTGAAAAAAGACTTAAGTCAAATTTTATTCCAAAATTGACATTTTTATTTAGAAATCAAAAAAATTAAATAATTTTGCCGAAAGATGAGTCCAAGACCTTTCATTTAATATATAATTCTATATGAACTCGTTTTTCCTTAATTAATAGTAAAAGGTCCAAATTTCAATGCAAATAGAGTATTATTCTTTCTTCAAATTATTTTTCAATGGCACAAATAAACAAAATTTTTTTCAATTTTTTTAAACAATTTATTAACACCGGTTACTTCGAATAATTGGTATCGTCTTAAACAGTAAAAGGTCTCAGAGTCTTTAGAATTCGGGTTCGTTTTGGCGTACACGAGGGTTTCAATTATTTGATTAATTCTGTCCTTTGAATAAGTTTTGCGCTCTTTTTTATTTGAATTAGTGTTGGGCGACGGCCAAGCCGGTCCAGACGCGGCCAAAATTAGGCGGCCACTTTGGCGGCCAAAAATTTAGACCGCGAAGTTGGCCGGTCAAATCATAGACGAACGGCCAAATGTACGGCCAAACTTAAAACGGACAGGCACTGCCAGTGGCCAAACCGGCGGCCAAAAATTTGGCCATGACGCAAATTTCAACGTCTATGATTTGGCCGCCGGCCTGGCCTCCAAAGTGGCCATCAGTTTATTTTAAATTAAGTTACTATCATTTAGTGTAAATTTTTTTTTCGTTATTTTACATTAAATGAACATGACATTTATGCTAAATAATGACTTAAATTTGTTCTTAATATAAATTGCATTAAATTTCTTTCTATACACTCAATAATTAATTTCAAATATTGATCATGACATATACAATAAGATGATTGATGCAATACTACAATAATACTCAATGCATTGAATAATTTTCTTTGATTAAAAATAATTTGATTAGCTTTTTAAACTTAAATAATAACTATTAAAATGATCTTTTTTTTATTTAAACTAATAAATTAATAGTTCAAATTTATAATATTAATTGATTTCTAGAGAATACAAACCTTTTGAAGCGTATAAATTGAAAATTCTGCCCGTTTAAATGCGATTTTTCTATTTGGTTTCTATTTGGTTTTTGGGAAAAGTTTGTCAAAAAACGTATTGACTTACGCGTTTTAACTTATTTTCAGATGCGTTTTAACACATAGGTATAACGCGTTTTTTATTCTAGGGTAAAACTAAATTTTCGTTTGATGAGATCCAAAACGCATTTTAGTGACAACAAAATTCACCTTTCAAAATAATTTGATTCATTTTTAAAAAGGATAAAACAAAAGTCTTGAAAATCGACTCCAAAAATGTGATTGAATCATTAAATGCTGACTGTCCATTGATAATTTCATCAGATGAAAATTTTCGATGTCAGATTGAAATTTTTGGGTATTCAGAAGCAAACATCATGATTACATTTGATAATGGATTTATGGAGAGTTTAAAAATTCCAAGTATGAAAATTTAATCTTTAGAAAATAGAGCTGATAATTGCAAATTTAGAACCTCTCATTAATTTATATGGCTCGCCAGTTTCTCAAAACATTATGAAATCACAGATCCAAACAATTTCACTTGATCCAAATTGGTATTACACTTTATTTAATGGTCAAATAATGGAAACCTGTTTTTTAAAATCAATAGAAGTATACTCAAATGATGAGTTCAATTTAAAATTTCATGTAAAAATTTCATTCTGAATTTTCAAAATTCTAATCAATTTTTTTAGCTGGTTGAATTTGAAGACTTGAGCAAAAAATTAGGTTTAAAACTTTATCAGTGCATAAACAAATTTAGCAAGTTCAACACTTCATGTGATGATATTCATGTCTCCGATTACTTTAATAGCTCGATTATCTTCAGAAAGACTTTTAATCTTACTTTAAAAAAAGGATACAATCTATTTTATTCCAACCAGCTATCCGAAACTAATGAATTTCTTGGTCAAAATTGGTTTATCTTATTAGAACCGGTAAGTAATGGTCAACTATTAATCAATCCGTTTAACCAAAATGGATTCGATTACAGCATATCAAAAAATGATTCAAGTATTCGAAATTTGAGTGAAAGGATCATGCTTTCGGTCAATACAGAAAAATATCATGTAATAAACAGCTTTAACTCATTTAAAAATCACGGAAATAAATCTGTCCAATTTCAAATTTTTGATCAAAATTATTCAAAAATTTTACATAACATAATTAAAAATTTTACAATCATTGAGCCTATTAGTGATTTGGTAATTGAACCTTATTTCCGTTCTTGTAGTGTGGATCGCCTATGCGAATTCAAATCAAAAACCAGCGCAGGATCAGACATTGAATATCAATGGAGCATAAATTCAAACTTGACTAGTTCAATGTCGGATTATATGACTTTTAAATTTTCAAAAACTGGTTTTTATTTAATAAAACTCGATGCATGGAACAATGTTTCTTTTAGATCAGCTCAAATTAATTATACAATTAATGAAGGCTTACAAGAAATTTACTTCCATTCTGGCAATCAAGACATGAGCACATCGATAACAAATCACTCAGCTTCATTTTTGTTTAAAATAAGAACTGTTCAAGACTATACATGTGTGGCAAACTTTGGTGACTCTTCGGAAAATTTTAATTTTACAGATAAAGAAAAAGATTTAAATAATGATTACGTGAAGTATACATACTCAAAAGCTGGCTTTTATACAGTGTCAATAGCATGCTACCAAGGAACAGATTCACTTGGACTAAAATTAATTCACATTGTTCAGGATGAAATAACAGGCTTTGGACTCTTGGAAAAAGGAATTGATTTGTCCATTGTTTTTTACAGAATTGGATTCCGTTTTAAAACCGGAACGAACATATCAGTGATTTTAGAGATAGATTCAGTGACTAATTCCCAAACTACTTTTGATGACACTCGGCTAATTGGTTATAGTGGTTTACTTATAAATTATGGCTATGCGAGAATCTTAAATGTGTCCATCAAAGCTCACAATTTGGTATCTTTGGTATCTGTCAGCGAAATTTTTGAAATAAGCTCATCTATTGTCAGCCCTGAGCTTATAATATCTCCTTTTGAAACAAACTATGTATATGAGTTTATGCCTACTGAAATTAATTATACTGTAAGAGTCCAAAAAGGAACCAATGTGAAAGTGGAAATATTTTTCGGAAACGAAAATAGCTCAGAACCAAGTGTGAGTCGTATGTTTGCTGGCACATGGCTTAGCGATTTTGTATACACTTATGCTCATCCAGAACCTGGTGCCTATATTCTAAGAGTAAAAGTTTCTAATGCTTTTAGCAATTTTGACTTTTATAAAAGAATTTCTTTTATAAGTCAAGTCGATCAATTGACTTGCTATCCAGAACCAAGCATAGTTTTGCTTAAATTTTCAAGAGCCTATGTGGAATTCAGGGTGAAAAGTATTGGAATTAGTGATCCTGGTTTGCGGACCACAGTCAAATTTTGGCCAGGTGATTCGACTAATTTGACTTATGGTCCATTCATGATTGGAATGGAAAATTTTGTCAACAGAATTCCCTTTTCTTTTACCTACTCCCAACTAGGAAATTTCAGACCTATTTTATTGATTGAGAACGAGATAAGTAAAAAATATTTTCAATTGAGTGTAATGGTAGTATCTAGTTCGGTAGATGACATGTATGTTGTGATTAAGCCACCAGCAGTAATGATAAATCAATCATTTCAAGTTTATGTTTACTTATTGAATGCCCTTAATGTGAACATTACATGGAATTTTGAAAATATGACCATAGTTCGAGATAAAACATGTAAGTCATCTTGTTTAATTGGAAAATTATGTTTTTTTTTTAAAACCATTTTTAAATTTTCAAATATTTTAACTATAAGAATAAAAATTTCTTGCTTGTTTGAATCGTCTTGCAAAGAATCTGTCTTCAAAAGAAAAAAACTTATTTTTTATAGAATAAAAATAATATAATCGTTTCTTTTCAAAATTAAAAAACAATATTATTTTTAATCTTGTAAAGTTATTGAATAATTTCAGATAAAATGGGATAAAAAAATTAAGCATTTAAGTTTATTTATAAGAATATAATTACAGAAAAATTGAGAAAAAAAAATGAACATATTTATTTTATTTAATAATATAAAACAATTTAAAAAAAATTACAAAATTTGATTAAAAAAAATAATGAAATCATTTATTAAATTTAATAGAATTATAGATGTTATAAATGAACATTAAATTATCAATTATATTCTATTAAATATCAAAAATTCTATTAATTGCTTGTCTTTGATATTTATTTTATTCATTCAGAAAAACTATCTTTTTCTTTTTTCAATAAGGCAGAGTTGAGAATTTTTTTAATTTATCATCAGTTCACACTTAATTTTTTTATTAATATAAATATTAGGTTTATCCAATTCTCTTGCGAATTTTTTCAAAAATTAATCCTTAGTTAAAAATTCAGTAAAATATCACTGTAATAATTTAATTACTTTTATTCAAAAAATTGTCTTTTATACATATAAAGTGAAATTTTTTTTTCTTATCCTACAAAAAAGTTTTTAAAATGACATCTTAAAATTCTTTTAAATTGTTTTAGCAACAAATTTTCCAATCAGAGATAGTGAAGAATTCAATTCGGGAGACAAAGTCAGGAATGCTGTAATATCAATTACAGCAAGAGACACATTTACAACTAAAACAATCAATTCTGAAGTCTACATACAGAATCCAATAAAAGACTTCAGAATTTATATAGATCCGTCTGATCCGATTGTTTCCAATTCAGGTTTTATTAATTTGATTTATTTTTATATTTATAAACTCGAATTAATTTAAGATAAAAGTGGAAAAGAGATTCAATTTTTCATAGAATTAGATTCAAATGTGACTAATCCATTTTTTTTGGTGAATTTTAACGATGATTCTGAAATCAATTTTGAACAAGAAATAATCAATGGCAGTTCTTCGTTTAATCATTTTTTTAAACTAAGTGGCATTTATAAAGTTAATGTGACACTATTCAACAAAGTTTCCAGTCTTTCAAAAATAATTCAAGTATTTTTGAAAAAAAAATTTAAATATTTAATTGAATGTTTTTTTTTAGATCGAAATTCTAGAAGATTTCTATAACTTTGATTGTATACCAACTTGGCGTCTTTTTCCATTTAGTTTTAGCGATGATTACAATATAACAAAAATTGGAGAATTTTATCTAGCACGAAAAGAATATGATATAAGGTTCAAGTGTCGTTGGAGCAATAAAAGTAATCGTTATTTGTATTTATGATCGAAATTCTTTAAAATTGATATAATTTTTTAAATTTTTTAATCAATTTATTTTTAAATTAATAGTTGATGAAGCATTTTTAAATCATAAAAAATCATAAGCTTTATTTTCGATTCTAGTTTTATGAATTTGTAGGGGAAATAAAATATGAAAATAAAAGCAAATTAAAGCTAATGATTTAATTTGCATGATCATGCTCAAAAATTATCCTTAAAAAAATATTTCTAGACGTTCTCAATTACTTGATTAATTGCAGAGACATATTTTTCGTGTGTAGCAAACGCATCTTGAAGTTCATGATTAATTCAAAATATAATTCAAATTCAAAAAGTTTATCCTTATACATATGTATATTAAAATTAATATTTGATTTAATTTAAATAATTGAAATGTAACATGTTTTACATGCAATGTAGATTTATAAAATAAAAAAAAATTGTAAAAACATTTTCTCAATCCATGATAAAATCGATTTTAAATTTAGTTAACTGATTTTTTGTAAAGTTTTGTTTTCATTTTATTACTTATTTTGAATTTTTTATTTGAATTTCTTTTAAAAATTTAATTGTGAATGCTAAACACAAATACTTTTGAAATATAAAATCTCTAATAGACTTTACAAAAAATCAGTTAATGCATTAAAATATTAAAATCGATTATCAATGGACTGAGAAAATGTTATTTCATTTTTTTTTATTCTCTAAATCTACATTGAATGTAAAACATGCTACATTACAATTATTTAAATTAAATAAAAGATTAAGTTTAATATATGAGGATAAACTTTTTGAATTGAAATGATATTTTGAATTGATCATCAACTTCAAGATGCCGTAGCAAACCATGTTAAACCATGCCAAAGTATCTTTCAAAATTCTGTATAAAATTTTTGCTAACATAAGATTTAAAATAAAAAATTTTTTAAAAAAACTTCTCTAAATCATAATTTTTGAGCATGATCACTTTAATTTGATCATAAACCTAAATTTGCTGAAAATCAATTCAATTTAAAATTTAGTGAAAAAGGGAAAATTTTTTAAATTCTAGAATATATAAAATGAACTTGTTATAAAAGATCTAGTTTTTTTTCCGCTATTCAAAAACAAAAATTAAAAAAAAGAAATATTTGAAAAAAATTCATTAGCATAAGGGTACTTAGAAAAAATTAAAAAGGAATAATCGAAGTAATTTTGAGAAAAAAGAAAGGAAGAAAATGCGTAATTAGGTAATGTACATTCAATTAAATTAAGTAATTTCAAGTCGAAGTTTAAAATCGAAGCTTGCAGTCACAATAAGATTTTTTTATTAAAAGAAATGAAAAATTACATAAAATAGCGTAATTTTGCCAATTCTTGGCTTTTTTAGAAGCTTTTTTTGAAATGTAAATTATATTTTTCATGCAACAAATTTTTACATAAAAAAAACAACAAGAAATTTGATTTTCAATTTCGTACCAAATTTATTAATTCTAACTATATTATAATTAAATCTAACAATATTATGACGAAATGGTTAAATTTCTAAAAAATAATAATTTAATTCAAAATAAAGCAATTCTTTAAAAATAAATAAATCTAAAGAAATGTTGCGAAAAAATTAACTGATTTAGCAAATGAACATGTTGTTCAAAATGCTCATATAGGAGGTAACTCAAATACGTATGTTAAAGAAAAGAGAAAAAGAGACAGACCGGCAAAATGTAAAAATTAATACTTAATTTATCTTCTTTTTTAATTGACTAATTTTGATATTATTATATAATAAAATTTCAATATCAATTGATTAATTCGAATATCAATGAATTAATTTCAATATCAAGATATTGAAAATTCAATATCAATGATATTGAGGTATAAGAGACCCTGAAATTCTTTTATTTGAAAATTTTTATTAAAATTCGTGTCTAGACTTTTAGAAGCCAAGACTTTAGCTTAAAATTCTACTTTAAATAAGTATCGAATGATTTTTTTATTCAAATTTTTCCGTGCTAATAAAAATGATCTAAAATTGAAATAAATAAAATAAATAAAAAAAATAAAAATTTTATATTTAGCTAAACTAAAACTTATCTACTTGAATTAAACTAAACTTACTTGAATTTTTCTTTAAGACTCACCAACTGCTTATTTTGACATTCAGTACGGATCACATTTTTTTAATACTTCATTATTTGATCAATCTGAAATTCTAAAAACTGATAATTTTGCTGAGCTTGTCATCACACTTAATTCTAATGCTTTAAAAAACGAGCAGGTAATTTCAAATAAATGATATTGGTCATTATTTTTTCACTAATGTTTCTCAAAAAATCACCATAATTACTGAATTTTCTAACTTGTTTTATTTATGATAAAATTAGTTATTAACCTTTTTTAAACAAAAAAACTAATTTTTTATTTTGATTTTTTTTATAAAATTTCTTAAAATTTTTAAAATCATTAGTCTTATTTACTAAAAACGGTCACAACTACGACCAAAAAAAATGTTCTGAAAATGTGGAAGACAACGAAAAATTATCTAAAATGTATAATTTTTCGATTGAAATAAGTGCTTATATTAGATTTTCATCTATTCTGTACTATTCTAGTTCTATTTAAGTCAAAATAGACAGAAAAAAAGGTTAAGAATTTGTATATTAGAGAATTAACTTTTTCAGCTACTTTTACATGTTAACATATTTTTTTTTTGGGTAATCTTTATTTTTTTTTTTAAAAGTTTAATTCATTTTTATGATGTCTAATTAAAATTGGTGATTTCAGAAATTTTGGTGATTTGATTAAAACAAGTCATAATTTTATTATTTTTTATTAAATTTTAGGAGAATCAAGTGGTAATTACAATTAGGAACAATCTTTTCTCTAAATCGTATCGAGCCATGATTAAACCTGTGTCAAGCATAAAAGATCTGACACCTGTCATAGATAATACAGTAACTGGAAAAAATGAATGGAGAACATTGCGCTTTTCATTTGAATCCCTTGGTGAACCATCTTGTTCTCTGATAACTCAAGATACCAATGGTTTCAAAAATTTTTTGTTCACTATTGGATCTGATCAAGAAACATGCAGAGCGTATTATCCCTACATTGAATTCAAGGAAAAATACCAAATTGCAGAATCAAAAATTTGGATTTTTTCTTTGCTTTTGAAACAAACTGGACTAGTGAATATAGAAGCGTTTATAAAAAATGAGTATTCCAGCGCTTCTATTTCATCAAGTATTACAGTCTCAAATTTCGACTGTAGCAGACCTCAAGTTGATATTGAAAATCGGGGTTCCTTTTTTTACCAACCTCGCATCATCCCAAGATCAAAAAGATTTTCTATTGTTGGTATCACAAAAATTAATTGTAGACTAAGTCTTCAAAACATTCGTCAATGGACTTTATTTTCAGTCAAAGAATCAAATGGTGAGGTAATACGACAAATTAGCATTGTCTCTAATCCAACTTCAAGTTTCAGTGAATTAGTTATTCCTTCTAAATTTTTACCATTTGGTCTTTATAAATTTGTCTACAGAGTAAAAATGCTCGGACAGAACATTGATTTAACAGCTTTTCAAGTTGAAATGGACACATATGTTAAAATAGTACCAAGTGGGATTGTGGTTCAAGTTTTTCCCGGAGGAATGACCAAAATTAGACGGGGAATAGATCAAAATATTATTTTGGATCCAACATTTTATTCATATGATTTGGATTCAGTTTTTGTAATTAGAAATTTAAAATTCAAATATTTTTGTTCTATTTTTGAAAATGGAATTTTGGTTAAAAGTCCCCAAATTTCGCTTCATAGATCAATTGACTTAAGTTCCATTAAATCAGATTTTCAGAGGTATTCGAATAATTCTTGCTTCGATTCGGCTGAATCGTTTTCGTTTGACTTAACAGGTAATATATTGAGCATACCTGCTAGAGGTCTGTCATATGTGCCATCAAGGCAATATATGTTCACGATTATGACCAATTATTTGCAAAAGAACTATTCACAGAATGTTTTTATAGAAATATATTCTTACAGCAATGTTCCAGTGATAAATATAAGGTGAAATTTTGAGTTAAACTCGTTTAAAAAATTTTTGTTTGATCACTTATTTAATAAATAATTAGATGCAAATTCTTAAGAGAATGTAGTCCTCATGAAAATTATCTTCTAATCAATCCAATATCTAAGCTGATGATTACTGGTGAATGTGAAAGTGGATGTGAATACATAAATAGTTTTGAATATGAGTATCGGATTTTTAGAAGATGGATAATTACTGATTTAGATAATCGGGAAAAATGGGTTATTTTAAATATCAGCAATTATGCTTCATTTGGAAAAGGTAAGATTATTTTTTCGAGAGAATATTAGCAGTAAAACTTTAGCTTAGTACCAAATTTTTTAGCGAAAATTCTTATTGCTAATTTTGCTTACTTTTTGTATTTTTTTTAAAAAGAAATAGTTTAATAGCAAAAATAATAAATATTTATCAATGTATGATATATTAAAAATGATTTATATTTTTTAATGGTATCAACTTTTTTTTGTGTCAAAAAAAGGTATCAATTCTTTTTTAATTGGTGATAAAAATATTGGTTTCTGATTTTCTATTTAACAGACAGAAATTTTGGAAGAAGTAGAAGAAGAGAGGGGCCATAGGGACAGGAACCAGAAAAGCCTAAGGAAAGCTTAAGCCAAGAAAATGTCGAACCTATTGCTACTCAAGCAAAAAAAATATTAAAACATATTTAAAAAATCAAAAAAAATATTTTTTACTGAATATGTATTTTTTTAATTTTTAATTAAACATACCGTAAATCCCTGTAAACTACCCCGGGGTAATAGACTATAAATAGCTATAACCCCCCTACCTTTGACTCGAGTAAAGCCCCAGTTTTTTAATTATAAAATTTCTTTTTTACTCCGGGCTAAAAAAAATTAAAATAAATTCTTATATTTTTTAAGAAAAAAATTCACTACAGCCCCAGTGTGTTTTCAAAATATTTTTGCTATAGTCTCATGGGTTTTTAATATTGAAAATATTAAAAAGGAGATGAAGTATCAGTTGAAGAAGTTGGTGATGTTTGTGAAGACAGTGGTGAAGAGTCTGACATGGATATAAATTGAAAATTTTACTCTCTTTTTTTTTATATTTTTTTTTATTTTTTTTTTTAATTTTTGTAAATTAGTACCGAACTAATCAATTATAAGCCCAGTAAAAAGTTAATATTATTTTCTATTACCCCGGGTGTATAGTTTTAAAACAAAAAAAAATTCTTTAACGCAAATCATATTTTTAAATTAGAACCCCAGTGATTTTTTTATTTGAAGCCCATGGGGTAGTTTACAAGGATTTACGGTAATTGTTTAAAACATTTCATAAACTGATTTATTGATACCATTAAATAAAAAAAAACATAAATAAATTTAAAATGAACCTAGAAAAAAAAGATAATAATAAATAAAAATTTATTTAAAAAAATAAAAAATTTTAGCTAATTAAAAAAATATAACCTTATTGAAGTAGGAAACTTAAATATATTTTTTTAAATATTTAAGTTGATTTAGAATTTCGAGGCTTTTGGCGTTTTATTACAATAAGAGTAAAATTAACGAATAATCTAAAAAAATATTAACGATTTGAATTCAATTAATTTTCAATGAGGAATATGAAATGAACGGATTTATGATCAAAATGATGAATATTAATAAATGAGCCAAATTTTTATAATAAAAAATAATTAATTAAATGAAAAATAAAACAAAAATATTAATTAGTAGTTAAAAATATTAAGGGGCACCTTCAATAAGTGTAGTCATTTTGAGACGATTTTTTTAATTTTTGAAATTCTATTGAATTGAAAATTTTTCTTAAATAAGCCGAAAAAAGGCATTGTGAATTATGGAACAAAGAAAGAAAATTCAAAACTAAAATCGCTTTTTTTTTAATTTAAAACTCGTTCTGCAAAATGAGTCATCTAGTGTAATTTTTTAGCCTAAATTTTCTTTCTGCAATTTAATTTAACGATTTGCTAAATTATTTAGTGCCTTGTGAACTTGTAGAGCTTTTTTAGAGACTTAATTTGATTGATACAAATTTTTATCAATTGACACATTTTACAGGACAAGTTTTAAGCCGAAAAATTAAGATTTAAAATTTTGTTTTATTCCTTTCTTCCAAAATTCACAATATCAACAGAAAATATTAAAAGAAATATGAAAATTAAAATGAGTGTATTTTAAATTATTAGTAAAGGAATTTAAAAAATTAAAGGTTAAAAAGAAATTGAACATTTAAAGCTGTTTTTAAATATTGAACACAAGAAAAATCTCTGAATTACTAGAGACCATATTTTTAAGAGAGGTCTGGCATTATCTCTTTAAAAAAAATCTCGAAATTCAGAATTTAAAATGTTATCATAAAATAATTGATTTGAAATTCAAATGAATATTTTTTTTCGATATTTTACTATTCACAATTATCTTAAAGTAAAAAAGTTTATTCATTTTTTATTGACAAAAAAATTTCAATAAAAGAATTCTTCTAAAATTGTTTATTTATTTTTTGCTTAAAAAATGATAGATGATTTTTAAAATTTTTTTGATTAAATTTAAATAATATAAATTTGAAAATTATTTTCTAAAATAACATTTCTAGGAGCATTTTCAAATGAATTGACAATTTTCAAAGACTTGTTTCTTGAAAATCTTTATGACATTTTCAGAATTGATTTCACTGTCAAAACGATGTCAATTTCAAATGGAATTTCTTTAGGCTCAGCATCTTTGTTTCTGTCAGTTAATCAGCCACCAAAAAATGGCTCTTGTAGAATAAGTCCATCATCTGGATTTTCCGGAAGCACAATTTTTACCATAGAATGTCAAGATTGGTATGATTCAGACGGCTTTGTCGAAAGATACGAATTCTATAGTAATTTTATCTTTTCTAATAATTTTGAACTTAAAATTTTTTTGAAAAAGTTAACTTTTTAAACAATCGCAAGAACTTTACTCTAGGATTCAGGGAGATTGGTATTTTTGAGACCGTTCTACCCGATGGTCCTAGTTTTGACCAAAATAGGATAAATGTGTTTGCAAAAGTGATAGACAATTTAAATAGCCATTCGATTTATAGCTTGGGATCAGTCATTGTTTCCTTGAATAAATCAGACTCAATGAGATTAATCGAAGAAATTGAGCAAAATAATGAAGAATCTGTGATCAAACAGCTTCTTCACGAATCGAATTCGGTTCATGCATTGAGGAATTTAATAGCATTTGTATTTTCACTTAATGAACTAAGTCGTATTGACAAAAAAAGTCTTATTGAATCAAAAAATAATACCAATTTATTCCTTACAACATTCGGTCCAAAAACCAATATAAGTTTTGAGTCTAATTTTAAAGACATCAATACAATAATGGCTAATTTCCTGGTATCTGAAATTGTAAATTTCATAAAAAAATATTATTTTAAAATAAATCTATTTTATAATTTTCTAGATTAATATAACTTCAAAAGATTATGAAACAAAAAGAAATATTAGAGCTTCAATTAGAGAAAAACTTGTTAGTTTTATTAGTAACATAAGCTTGCTTGATGTGGCTAGTGTTAAATTTAAATCAGATCTACTGGCTGAAATAACTGCTGATAGCAGTGAAGTTACCAGAGAAACTGCGGTAATAATTTGATTATTTTGTTATAGATCAAAAAAGATTATTTTTTAAAATTAATAATTAATAAAAAAAAATTATTAATTTTTTTTTATTTTATAGAATCAAGCTATCCAACAAATTTTGAGTATATTGGACACAATAAATTTAATAGAAGAAGGCATTTATGAGCAGGATATGGTTGATATAGTGAATAATTTGGCGAATACCATGGCAAATATTTTACAAGGACTTTCCACAATGATCAATGAACGCCAGCCATCTTTGGATCTAGACTACATTCGTGCAAACACTCCACCTTCAGAATATGATACAGATTTAGAAAATTTTTGGTCAAACCCAAGTAAGAATTATATAACTCAAATTCATTGAAAATTCTAAGATTTAATAGATGACTAAAAGTTTTGCTATTTTTTCAAAAAAGCAAAAATTTAATAAGAGAAAACATTTTTAAACATTTTGATTATCTAAATAATTTTAAATTTTTGACTTTTTAAAATATTCACTTTCATTAAAAAAGAAAAAAGCTGATAAAAAAGCTGATAAAAAATCTTCAGCAAAATATCTTCAAATCGATATGAAAGTATATATTTTTATTGTTTATATTAATAAAAAAATATCTATATAAAAGATACAACCAAAAAATTTAAAAATTTTTTTTAAATTTACATATGGATTTTTTAAAAATTCATGTGTAAATTAAATGGCTTAATTTTCGTAAATTTTGTTAAATTTAATTGAATTTACGTAAGATTACGTAAAAATCAAAATCGCCAATAGTAAAATTCGATTGTACAGATTTTTATGTAGATTTGAGAGAATTTTTCATTTTTCATTCATTTTTTTTTTAAATTTCTTCTTGAATTAATATAATTATAATTAATATATATCATTAATTTATAAATCAGCAATTTATTCAAGGAGCAATTTAAAAAAAAACTACTTACTTTTGGTGATTTTGATTTTTACGTAATTTTACGTAAATTACACTTATCGTAGCACCACTGTAAAAAATTATAATGAAGTTTACGATTAATCAATCCATTCCAGGTTTTGTTCATTGATGTTTCTTAGAGCAAGTATCTGGTCTATGCAACCACTTATTCTTGTAAACCTTGCTTCTTCTTCCCTAAGTACATCATTAAATCCCACTCTGATTCTTCCCAGAGATACAGCAGAACACGCTGAATTATATTAGTAGCAGTGTTATTTTTTGCCAATTATTACAGATCATTTAGTTTTCTTTCTTCGGAAGCTTTACTATAAGGTATTTCTGCAGAAACACCCAAACGCCACAAACTTTCCTGTTCTTGTTTTCATTTTTGCTCGGTTTTTTATGTCAATATCGAAGCCAATGGTAGCGGGTTTAGAATATATACTCTTCTAAGGTTCTGGCCTATTTAGAATATCTCTGAAGTGTTTCACCCATTTTTGTACCTTTTCTGTTTTAAAATAAAATTTACTTGCATTATTTAAAAAAAAATCCTTAAGATTTAATGCTTTAAATCCAAGTTTGTTTGTTCTAAATTGTGACCTCCAAAAAGTCTGTATTTGAGTGAATCGAGAGTAATAAAAATAATTACATAAAACAAATATTAAAATTTTAGAATAATAAAATTAGATTTCTATCTGTAAAATATTTCTTAGTTAATCTTCAAGTCTTATCTCTTTTGAGTATTTTTGCTTATAAATTTTAACAATTTATTTTTAATATTTACATAAATTTGAAATATTTTTGTTAATTTTTAAATTTTTAAAGATAATTTTATAAATGATGATCAAACGGAAATATCAGATCAAATAATTTCAGAAAATAAGAATATTTTGATTCAAAAGTTTCAGATTGGTGAAGCAATTTTAGCAGGAAAAAAAATAATTGATACTTTAGCTACTAATTTGTCAGAATATTCATCACTTGGAAGTCCGATTCAAATATCGACGACTTCAATTCAGATGTCTGTTAATAGAATAAGAGCGTCCGATTTGGATTTTTTTTTGTTCGAAGGTTTGGGAAAAATTGAACTCCCGTCATTTTGTGATCTAATAGGCTACAATCAAACTACAATTTCAAATTTCAGCAACTTTTTTGACTGGAATGATCTTAACAATTGTACTAATGAATTGTTAACCGTCCAAGTAAAAAAAAATATTTTGTTTATAATTTTAAATTAATTTCAATTTCTAGATTATATCCAAAGCATCGGCTCCAAGTGGTTTTAACTCGGATAATGAAACCAAAATTGGTCTCTCCAATTCTCTAAGTTTAAAATTTTTCAATTCCAAAAAAATTGAAATTCCAATTCGAAACTCAATCAAACCAATTCATTTATTTATACCAAGAGATCCATCAGTTTTGTTTCCTGAATTTTACTTTGTCAATACATCAGAATTTGATAACAGCAGTCAATTTTTAGCAAATCAATTCAACTTGTCGACCAGCAATGCTTCATTGCACATAAACCTTAAACCATTGGATAATTTCACCGGATACTTTATGACAATTAAGTTGGGTAGCATGCCAGTGATCAAAGAAAATCTTACCAATCTTGATAAATGGGAGATTTTTTGCCCCAATGAAGAGCAAATTTATTCTAATGGAACTTTTCTATTTTTTATGAATAAAACTGAAGTAAATGGGTTCAAGGGATTTGTTGGTGTTGGAATAAGAGAGTTAAATGCTGATGAATTTGACAAATTTTGCATCTCGAAAATTAAACCAAAAAATCAAATGCCTGATTACGTCCAAAATATAACATTTACTAATGATTTTTATCTAAGATTTTATTCTTCAGGATGTTATTACTTAGATGACGAAACAGGCTGGTGGACCTCCCATGGCATTGAAGTAATGCCAGATACTAATGAAAAATATACTCATTGTATGAATAAACACCTGACTGAATTTGCCGGAGGTCTGGTGATCTTACCTACAGAGATAAACTTTAAGTATGTATTTGCGAACGCTTCTTTAGCCAAAAATCCAGTAATTTACACCACAGTGATAGTTTTGATGTGTGTTTACTTTTTATTTGTAATTTGGGGAAGATACCAAGACACTCTTGATTCTAACAAAATTGGAGTTTGTCTTCTAAAAGATAATCAACCTTTAGATAGCAATTTCTATGAAGTGACTGTCTTCAGTGGATCGAGAACCAATGCTGAGACTGATTCAAAAGTGACTATTATATTGTCTGGAGATTGTGATGATACTAAGCCACGAATTTTAGAAGATCCAAAGAGAAAGTGCTTTAGAAGAGGAGGTGTCGATTCCTTTATCTTATCCACATACCAGTAAGTTAAAATTTTGAGCAAAATTTAAAATTAAAAATTTGTTTTGATTCAAACATCCCTATAGTAAAATTAATTCAAGAAATTTTTTTAATAATTTTTATGTCAATGTATTTATTTTTTTTAAATAAGAACTAAAATTTCAAAGGGTATAGAAAAGAAGATGAGCGCCTCTGCTATTATCCTGTTAAATAACATTGGACAAATTGAAGGAACTAAACTAATTGTATATTGATAAAAATTCAAATTAAAAAAAAATTAAAAAAATAAGCTTAATCAATATTAATAATTAATCAAAGAAACATTAATTACATCATAATTCAAAGAAAAACTTTCGCTGCTTTCAAGTTACAAAATTCATTAAACTCAAACTTAAAATCAACAATGTCATATTTTTTTTTAATTTTTAGTCAAAATAATTTTAGTTTGTTAAGATTTAAATTGATTTTTTAAAATAATTTTAAGCTTAAGCAGTATTATAAGCAATTGTAACATGAACAATAACCTTGTACAATAATTTTAAATTGCGTAAAAATGAATATGACAATAATACTGAAGTTATTGTTGATTTTATTTAATTTGTAAAATATTAATTTAATTATTTTACTTCTTTTAATATTGAATTTTGCCAACACATAAAATTTTCAGTTCTTATATCCTTAAAAATATGTTAACTCAAGCAAATTGAAGTTAATGATTAATTTTTGATGACCAAAATGATTAAATTAAGCTCAAACTATTAAATAAATTGATTTAATTTAATATAACTAGTGCAGAGGTACATTTTTGTTTTTTACATACTTTGTTAAATCTTAAGGTATAAGCTGCAAATGTCTACCAAAATTTACCCATTTAAAGTAGCATTATTTCTATGGTGTGCACTCTGCAATGTGCATATTGACATTGCTGAGTCAACTTTTTTATTTAACTTGGTATGTTATATCCAAAAAAGCATCTCTTCATTAATTCTATTAAGAAAAAACAATTTTTATTACATTTTTGTATAGCTTTAAAAAATGATCATTAAATTCAAATTAACTAAAATAAATTGTTTTTGAGTGTTTTTTTAAAGAAAAAAAAGTAAAAAAAAAATGTTTTTTCCGATTTTCTGTATTTTCGTTTTTTATTACAGTATTACAGTACTTTTCTGAAATAAGTTGACAGTTTTTTGAGCACTGCGCAAGCAGCTCTAGAGCATTGCTTAAGCACTTGCGCTAGTGTGCTTAAGCTTATCTAGAGCATCGCTTAAACACTTGCGCTTTTGTGCTTAAGCAGCTCTAGAGCATTGCTTGAACACTTGCGCTAGTGTGATTAAGCAGCTCTAGAGCATGCTCTAAAACATTAATTCTTTCTCTTGCGCATGCGCAAGCGTTTTCAGTAAATTACTACAAAAATTAACATAATTAATTCAAATATATTTTTTGCTCATGCGCTTGCTCTTGAACATTTATTTTTGTTCTAGCGCAGCGCTTGAGCACTTGCTCAAGCGCTGCTTAAGCAACCTAGCGCATCTGTAGAGCATGTGCTCAAGCGCTGCTTAAGCAACCTAGCGCATCTGTAGAGCATGTGCTCAAGCGCCGCTTAAGCAACCTAGCGCCGCTCTTGAGCATTTGCTTAAGCAGGCTGTCAACTTATTTCAGAAACGTACTGTATTAAGAAAGGCAATAACTCATTGGCTTTAAAAATAGTTATTAGACAAATCAATAAAAATCTAGATTTTAGAAAAATGTTTACCAAAAAAATTAATTAAAATTAAATAGGTTTTTTTACATACGATTTGTCTGTAACTAAATTCAAGTTTGAATATTATTTTACCAGATTTTGGAAATGTTTTCTTCAATGTTACATTTGCGAACATTTTATTTTGTAAAATTACGTAAAAAAATTAAAAAACTCTTATTTTTTTCCTTTTTTTAAATTTTTTGAATCATAAAAAAAACAAAAAAAAAGCCCAAAAACGTAATATTTTTTTCGATGCAAACAATTTCTAGGAATTTCCAAAAAAGTACGTAAAATTACGTTTTGTCAGGTTTGGTAAAATTACAGTTTATCACGAACTAGATTTGATATAGGATCTAATTATGTAATGGTACCAAATCATACGTAATTTTACGTAAAATTACGTTAAAATGGTATTTGAATTGTATTTTTTAATCACTGAAAATTTATTTATTTAACTAAAGTTTAAGTTCCATGGAAAAATTGAAATAAAGTATTAAAAAAGGGAAGAAAAATTTAATAGTTAGACAATTAAATATCTTTTTTACAATTTAGTAAAAAAAAACACTGAAAATTAACTGATTTAATTTTTTTTCTAAAAGAAGTCTAGGTAATTTGAATTATGTCCGAGTATGGCACGATAATTCCGGTGAGGGAAATAAAGCGTCATGGTACTTAAAATATATACTAATTCGTGATTTACAAACAGACAAAAAGTACTATTTCATTTGTCAAAATTGGTTAGCAGTAGAAAAAGATGATGGAGTTATAGATCGAATAATACCAGTTATTTTCGATCTAAAGAACACTAATCTCAAAACTTTAATTGATTTACAGACCAAACAAGACATTGCGGATGATCACATATGGTTTTCGATATTTACCAGACCAGTCCAAAGTTCCTTCTCTCGTGTGGAAAGAATTACATGCTGTTTTGTACTTCTTTTTGTCACAATGCTCATAAATATACTCTACTATGAAAAAGAAAATACATTTTCTTTAAATACTTTTCAAATTGGATATTTTTTGCTTTCAACAGAACAAATAGCCACTGGTTTAATATCGAGTGTGCTTATTTTTGTGCCAAATTTGGTGTTGGTAGAGATATTCCGAAGAAGTAAGAGAAAAATACCAAAGTATAGAGAAGTAACCAAGCAATTGAGGCGATCACTAATGTCAAAAAAAATTGTGGTTGGGAAATTGTAAAAATAATTAATATATTAATCAGACTTGGGCAAAAGTCAAAAAAAAAAGTCATTTGGCTTGACTTTAAATTTTTTTTATTTAAAAAAATCAATAAAAATGAAAGATTTAGAGAAAAAAATATTTTTATATTATATATATACATCGCTTTTTTTTCAGAAAATTAAATGTTGATGTCGAACACTTAATGTTAATTTTTTCTTTTTTTGATTTTTAAAAACAAAATTAAAAAAAAAATAAAGTAAAGTCAAATGACTTTGACTTAATGATTTTTGCCCAAGTCTGATATAAATTAATAAATTTTTATTTTAATTAATTAAAAAAAGGGATAGGACTATGAAATTGTCAGTTGAGAATCAAAGTAAAAAGTCTAAGTTAACATTTGGGCTCAAATTTCCTTGGTGGTTTAAAATAATTGGATTTGTGATATCTTTTTTGCTTATTGGTGTATCCATTTTCTTCATTGTTGTTAAAGGAATTGAGTTTGGTAATGAAAAAGTTGGCAAATGGCTTTCTTCATTGATGATTTCAGTGATGGCATCGATTTTTCTAACTCAACCAACTAAAGTTATTCTTTTAGGAGTTTTTTGTGTATTAATTTTTCGAAAGCCTAAAAATTATGATGAGGATGACGATGAAGATAAAATAAAATTGGAAAATGAGCTATCAGATGATAAGGATTTTTTCAAAGAAAAAAATGTCCCGTTGATGAAAAGTGATAAAGAATTGGATAAAATTGAATTGTTTGAGGCCAGAAAAGATCGTTTGAAACAATTGAAATTTAAGATTATTATAAGAGAAATATTGACTCATTTGGTTTTTTTGAGTTTAATTTACATGTGTGCATTTGCTTATAAAGATAATTTCTCATTTCGATATCAAAAAGCGGTGAGAAATTTATTTTTAGATGAAAAGTTTAGATCAATGACGAATACTGAACAATTTTGGACTTGGACTAGAGAAACACTTTCGAGCGGGTTAAGAGCCCAACCTTGGTATAATGGAGATCAACCTTATGGCTTTGCAGGATTTGTAAATGATTTCAATTCAAGATTGATTGGTTATGGAATTTTGAGACAGTTACGTGTGAAAGAAGGTAAGAAAACGAAATTTAAAATTTTTTATTTTCATTTTAAATCGAACAAATATGCTAACTTTTTTGACTTAAATATCTTGAAAAATAAATATTTTTGATTTTAGGCAGAGAGATGAAATATTAATTAGTTTTTCAGAACATTAAATTTTTGTGATTTTTTAGTAAATGATTTCAAAACTTTAAAAAAAATTGCTCAAAAATAAAAATATCTAAAATTCTTTTTAATTAAAAATTGTTTTTGTTGATTTTTCAATAAAAAATATTCAAAACATTAACAAATTTTGGCTGAGTCTGAAACTTAATTTGTAAAATATCCTATCACTAAAATTGACAAAAACGAAAATTTTTTTTTTCTATATATCTTTGAAAAATAAAAACAAATGTATAAATAATGGTCTTGATAGAATAACCTTTGAAGTTAGCGCATGCCTTAGCTTTTTAACTTTTGTATTTCTGAAAATCAAATTAAATGAGATAAATTCATCTATATGATTATATTTTTTATTATTGTGACATGCGGTCTGCAATATTCCAAAAAAAACTCTGAATTTTTTTTAGAAAAAAAATTACTAAATAATTTAAAATAATAAAAAAAATGATACTTAAAGCAATTTAAATAAATATCTAAAACATTTTGTGCTTTTGACTAACATAAATCACAACTATTTTTCAATTTCAGCTTTTTATTTTTTTGATATAATTTTCGATGCAAAAGTTTCCAATTATGCATATAATTTAATACAAAAAATAGTTTCCATACATTTTCTGGTAATTTTTTCAAGCTTTAAGTTTATTGCTATTTTATGTTTTATTATTAATTAAAAAAATAATAATTATATCCAGGGGCACAGCCAAACATTTTCAAATAGGGGGAGGAGGCTCAAAGCAGAAAGAATTTTTTAAGAAAGTTAAATTTTATTTGACGGAATTTACAAAAAAATATTAAATATAAGAGTTTTAAAATATAAAAATAAATAAATTAAAAGAATATTTTTTTTCTATTTTTTTTGAAAATTTACAATTTAACTGAAAAATTTTGGCTATTTTTGATGCCTGGAACTTTTTAAAGTGTGCTCAGTCCCTTTTAATTTTTGGATAGGGGGATTTGAACACCCATCAGTCCCTCTTTGGCTACCTCGTTGATTATATCTATATTTTAACCTTTTTAAAAATTGGAAATTAAAAAATCTTTTAAAAAATTATTCAATTTTATTCACAATCAATTAGTACTGTACATTTAGAAAAAAAATGGTTTAAGTTAAATATTTTCAATATAAATTAAATAATTTAACTGACGTTAGCTTAATATTTTCAAACGAAAAAATTTTTTAAAATTGAAATTTGTAGAAAAAATTGACCAGGGATGCAATTTCAATTAAAACAATTAGCAGTTTGAATGCTCGAATTAAATGATTTTTGAAAAGATTATATTTATTTTTGATTTCTTATAAATTCTTGTTTCATTATTAAATGATATTTATTTAAAATTTATCTCTGCTTAATTATCAAAAAATTAAAAAAGACTGATTTTAATTTTAAAAAAGTTGTACAGTTAAGTTTTTGTCTGCTTTTTTTTAGGACTGGTTTAGACATGAATCTCTATAATAAAGTAATCGAAAAAAAAATAATCTACAAGAAAAGAGTGCCGATTTGATCTTGATTTTTGCGCTCTTTTTTCAAGGGTTTCAATTAGTTTAACTTTTTATCTTTAATTTTTTTTATTTTAAAAATTTAATCAAAAAAAAAATTTATATTTAAGATAGTTGTATAATAAAAAAGAATGTGAGGAATCCAGTTAATTTTTGTGAAAAAGATTACAGTTTCTTTAGTGAAGAAAACATAGATTTCGGATTCGGGTGGTCGAAAAATTTTTCATATATTACACCAACATCAGAAACAAATCGTGTTTTTGATGCATTCAAATATAAAAAATCAGAAGTTCTAGAAAGTCATCCATATTTTGGGGTATACAATACATATTCTGGAGGTGGATATGTCTACGAAATGAGAGGCTCATTGAAACAAATGGATGAAAATCTTTCTCTTTTACAAAACATGTCCTGGATAGATCGAAAAACCAGAGCAGTGTTTGCCGAATTTACACTATTTAATCCTAATATACAGCTTTTGTGTGTAAGCACTATATTAATAGAGTTTCTGCCCACGGGAAATTTGGTCAAGTCGGCTCGCATGGAACCAGTCAATTTATTCAATGATTTTGAAAAATTATTTTCTTATCGGACACTGGTTAAAATTTTTTATTTTCTTATGGTGGTGTTTTTTTTAATCAAGGAAATACTCTTAATATTCCGAAAAGGTCTAGCTTACTTTAAAAATCCTTGGAGCTATCTAGAAATATTTATTCAAGTTTTTTCTTGGCTTTGCCTAGGAGTTTACATTCACCGATATTTATTATACAAGAAGATTTTTGAATTTTTCAATAAAACATCCGGATTTGGCTACATAAGACTTCAAAATTTAACTTACTGGAATGATATTTTCACAATGGGTATATCATTTTGTGTAGCATTGACCACATTTAAATTTGCCAAGCTTCTTCGCTTTAGCCCGCGGCTCTCTTTGCTCGCAGCTACAATAAAATGCGCCACAGATGAGCTCATAAGTTTTGGAATTTTATTCTTAATAGTTTGGCTATCGATGGTACAATTATTTTATTTGTATTTTTTTGACAAAATGGTAGCATTTTCAACCATGGTTAGATCAATGGAAACGTGTTTTCAAATTATGCTGGGAAAATTTCAAGTAGATCCATTGATGAAGGCTCACAAAGTACTTGGACCTGTGTTTTTTATTTTCTATAATTTCACAATTGTATTCATTTATATGAATCTTTTAATATCAATAGTAAATGAAACCTTTATGATGGTGAAAAGGGACACCGAGCATCATTTTTATAAATATGATTTTCTCAATTATTTAATTAGAAAATTTGGTTTTGTGAAAGGAATTTTTAGAAAAAATAATAAAATATCTCTTGAGATGGATCAAGTGAAAGCAAGCTCCTATCAAGACAATGTGACTCTATTTCCCAAAAAATCTAGCCAACTTATTGACCTGGTCGGTGAGCTATATGGTGAACAATTGATCATTGACTACATTTATCAAAGTCATATTGAAAGACTGAGAAAAAATAAGAAAAATAAATCCAAAAGTGTAAGAAAACCTTTATCAATCACTCTTACTAATAAAGTAAGACAAGCTTCTAAAGATATATATTTAAATGAAAAATAGAAATTATTTGTTGTGTAAAAGTTTACTTAACAATTCTATCGGAGCGATAAATTGAAGAGTGTTTTTTTTTTATTTAGTTGTTTTATAAATTTATAAAAATAAATTGCATTTTAAAAAAGAAACTTTTTTTTAGTCAAACATTAGTTTACATTTTGGAAAATCGTTTTTGAAATTAGCTAAAATATTAAAAATTTATAAGCTTGTCAGTTAAACTTATTTGAAATTTTGAGTCTCATGGCTAAATGTTTTTGTTAAAAAACAAGGAAAACTCAATTTAAAGAAGGTTGCATGCTTTTCCTAATAAACTACAAAATGTCTAAAATACCAAGTATTTTTCTATTTATTGACTAGAATTGTCGAAAAACAAGTTTTTTGTTATTGTCAGAAAAAATATCGGAAAATAAAAAAAACATTAATTTAAATTCGATTTTACATTTATTCTTAGCTATAAATTGTTAAAAATATTTCTTTAAACTACTAAATTTTGAAGAAAAAATATGGAATTTTATTTTAAATTCTTTTTACTGATGATCATTGCAATTGGTGTCGATTGCCAAGGTATAATTTATTCAAATAAATGATCTAATGATCGCATTATTTTATTAGATATAACATAAATTAAAAAATTGTTATTAGTTTCCGTATAGAAATCAAATAATTGTTTATTTCAATGAGTTGTAGGAATAATTAGCTTAAATTTTTGATAGATATTTTAAACTTTGATAAATGAAAAAAGGATTCATTAGAATTGCTATCTTTTGAAACCATTTAATTCTATATATTAGTTTAAACATAATAATTAAAAAAATCAACTATCTTTTGTTTCTTTTGAATAAAAATATTTTTATTTAATTTAAAATTTTTATTATTCTTTAAGCATTGATTTTATTTATTGATTACACTAATTTCCAAGAATGATACAAGATAAATCATGTCAAGTAGTGGCAAATCTTCATGATTTGTCTCAAAATTTCTTGATCTAATATTAATTTTTGGAAAATTCGAAAAGCCAAAACAATATTTCAGAAAAATTTGTAGATTTTTTTTATACAAAATTAAAATTTATTTATACTAGTGTTGGGCGGTGGCCAAGTCTGGCCGGTCCGGAGGTGACCAAAATAAGGCGGCCAATTTGGCTGTCAGACCGGCGGCCAAAAATTTGGACCGTGAAGTTGGCCGGCCAAATCATAGACGGACGGCCAATTGTACGGCCAGCCCTAAAACGGACGGCCACTTTGACGGTCAGACAAGATCAGCGGCAAAAAATTTCAATCAATTAACTTACGGAAAATTACGCACATTCACATGAAATTTAATTTAGCAAAGACTTTTGGCACAAAGATTTTGAAAAATGTAGCAAATTAAAAAAAGTAAAAAATTAGAGAAATTTTTTTTAAATATTTATTTACCAAATTAAAATTAAAATTTATAAATTTATTAAATTAAAATTAAAATTATTTTAATATTGATTTCTTAAAAATTTTTTGACTTAAAGTTTTTTATAAGAGAAAATAATTAGTGTCATTTAACATTCTAAACCTTTTGCTACATATTTGATTTGATCTATTTTTTATAACACAATATTAAAACAAAAAATGAGAAAAAAATGGCAAATATTTATTTAAAACAAGATAAGGTTTAAAGATTTAATTTATAATTATATATCCCGCGATAGCTCAGTTGGCAGAGCGGAGGACTGTAGAGTTTAGAATACAAAGCGATCCTTAGGTCAGTGGTTCAAATCCGCTTCGTGGGACTTTTTTTTAAATTAAATTTTTTAGAGTATTATGGTTGCTATAAGTTTGATCATTCGAATATGGAATTCATCACTGTAGCATCCCATTTCGATTCAGGCCAATTAACACCAGAACTTTGTTCAAGAGCTTGCAGTAGCATGGGTTTTTCTTTTAGTACAATAATTTCATTAGAATTTTGCTTTTGTCGTCAAACACCTCCAGTTAGTTCTGTTAGGATCAAGGATAGCGACTGTCTTGAATCAAGTCGGTGTAAAACTGATTCTAATCAATTTTGTGGAAATGAAGACTACATAGTTGTGTACACTATTCGAACTGTAACTTAAAGAAATTATAACTTTTTATTATTAATCTCATTTTTAGAGCATCACAATTGTTTCAGCTACCAGCCCTACTGCTCTGGATATTTTTGATAAGATGGTATATTCATATAATTCATCTTCAATAGTGGGAAATGTTATTGTAAAGAGTGATAATGAAATTTTGAGTGGATACCTAAACCCAAGCGGTACTGCTGAAATACATTTCACAAAATATGGAATAACAAATTTGGAAGCGACAGCTTCGGGGTTTTTAATGGCAGATTCAATGGTATAATTAAATAATTTAAAAAAAAATTAAAAAAGTAAGTTAAATTTATTTTTTAAGTCTGATAGAGCTTATTTTCCATCACCGAAAATAAAAGATGATGTTTCAAATCTAACGATGAATTGTACTGAATTAGGTCCAAGTGACGAGTATTTTACATGTGACTTGGTTCTAGACAAAGGTACAGACACTATCGTTCATATTAATTACAACAATGGAGATTCTGATAATGTAACAGTTCAAGGTAATATTTAGATTTAAAACAATATTGTTTTTCAAACATATTCAATCTATTTTAAAAAGAAATTTTTCTCTTAGAAAATTTGAAATTTTTATTTTTATGTTTGATGTTTTTAAAAGCTTGATTACTTCAAAATATTTATTAAAGAGGAAAAAAGATGCCTTAAAAAATTTACATCGGGTATAAATGCATAAGGGAATTGCTTCTGAAGAAAAAACAAAAATTTAAATTTCCGAAGGTTAATTAAAATTTAATATAAAAGATTGGGTTGAAAGAGTGTTCTGTTCTATAAAATTTAGTTTAAAAAGCTTTATTTTAATTAAGATTTATTCTTGAAAGTTTTTTTTCAAAAATATAATAATGAAATTAATGATAAAAAATAAAAAAAACTGATTAGAAATTTAATTTTTTATTTGCTTTTGTGAAATTATTTAATTAAGCATTTGATTTTAAAATGAAAAATTTAGATCAAAATATTCTTTGATTTGAAGAATCTTTTTTTTATTCTAAAAAAACTGTCTAAAAAGAAGTAATAGATATTTAGGTAATTTTTTTTACTAATTTTATAAAGTGCTGCTTCGATAACTAGATTTAACGTAAATTTACGTAAAAATTAAAATCGCAATATAATAAATCGATTCTACATAATTTTTTTGTTTTTTTTTTATTTCTCCTTGAATAAATAAACAACTAATTAACAAAGAATATTACCATTTATTTATTTATTCTAGGACAAATTAAAAAAAATAAAAAATTAATTATTCAAACAATTCGATTACTTTTTGGCAATTTTAATTTTTACTTGGTGTCGTGAAGTTCATTTCACTTCGATCGTTTCAGTATAGAAAACCTTGAATAACTTTCTTAATATAAGGATTAATTTAGTTCTGTGAAATGCTTAATGTTTAAGCAACTTTGCTTAATCCGAAAAAATATGCATGCAAAAACTCTGCAAAGTTTTTTGTATGTAAGCAAAATTGCAAAGTTTTTTGCACATTTATTCTACTGAAATAAGAAAATTTGCTTCAAATTAAGCATTTTACAGAACTGAATTATCACTTTTAGTAAAAAAGCTATTCAAATTTTTCTGAATTGAAAAAAAGCGAATTGAAATGAACTCAACCCCTTTTTACCTGAATCTACGTAAAATAGAGTATTCGTAGAACCAATGTGCTTCTTAAAATCAAAAATTTTGATGCTTTTAAAGCCTAATTACTCCAAAATAATTAGTTAAGAGAAAAAAATAGGCAGTTACTAAAACCGGACTTGGGCAAAAAAAATAAAAATTACTTGAAAGTTGAAAATGTTGATTTTTTAAATTAGCGAATTAACTAATCAATTAAAAAAAAATTTTTTTTTTAATGGTTTTAAATTTAATATAGTTATTTTTTTTAACTTTATTATTTCTGTCTTAAGAGTTAAATTTTATCTTTTGGGACCAATGAAAAATTTATAACTGCATTAAAATATCATAGCATTAAGATATACTTAGCTGAAATTGATAATTATTTTTTTGTAAAAATTTTGATTTTAAATTTTTTTCTATTAAAATATTATTTTTTCTATTAATTTTGAAAAAATTCAAATAATAGCATTTGAGTCTTTCCTGAAAAAAATCATGTCCAGTAGTTTGGTTCCGGTACGGATTTTACGGACAGCAAAGTAGTCTAATAAAAATATTTAAATGGTTTAGTTTTGGATGTACCTTTTCAACACAATCACAAAAAACTTAAAACAAAGATTAAGATAAACTTTTAAACGTCTTAGAATCAACCAAAATATTTTAAGAAAACCTTAGCAATGTCAATTTTGGTTCAAAAATAAAATAACTGTTGAATTGATATTACTTTTTGGGCTCTGATAAATGTATCAGTTGATACAAAGTTTGAATCTCCAAATTAAATCAGTGCAAAAACGCAAAAATTTATTTTAATAGAAAATCTTTAAAAACTTGCATGAATTTTGCAGACTTTGTTTGGCGATTCAAACTTAATAACACTATAAGACTGATATACCTTTAAAAAAGAAGATTTTTGAAGGAGCTTAAGCTCGTTACAGTTAACAAATAAATAAATAAAAAATAACTTATTTCAATCTAAATAGTTTTTTCATTTGTTCCAAAATTGACATTTCTGAAACCTTTTACGATTTTAAATTAAAAAAAAAACATTTTGATTTTTTTTTATAAGATGGTGAACTATTTGGCTTTGGGATTAAAGTTCCTCAAAAAATTTCAAAAAGTCTTGCTTCATTGAACACCGACACAAACGTCATTCTGTTATTCAACACATTTTTTCAGTTTGACGGAACATTAAGGGCTGTTGAAATATACGCCAATTTATCCGGCGATATTCAACTATCAATTTATTCATATTCAGCATGTTCTACCAGCTATTCTAAGCTAAAAAATCCAAAGACCTGTGCTGACTACAAGACAAGCTATCAGTTTGATTGTACAACAAGCTTTGACAAAAACACTGGACGATGCTCAAATGACCAAATAGGAGCCACTGATTTTTACGGGTCTTCATCAACAGATTTTACTCAAGTTAAAACCGAAACAATCAGCTTGAACCAAGGATACAATTTAATAATTCCTTTCGGAGGCAACACTCAAATCAAACAAGGCTGGATTTTAGGAATGATTCAAGCAACTGCTTTGGTATCAATCGACCTGTCCAACTCAGCATTGCTGTCTGACTATGTTGATACTCTACCAGTAAATAATTCGATCAATGCAGCTTTTCATGTCCGAGCATTTGTCAGTAGACCAATAATTCTAAGCACCTTTAGTCTGTATCCTAAATCTGTGCATCAATTGACAGCTAGTGTATACCACCCTGTTGTCATTGGTCCAGTAGCATCCAATTTTGTTATCTATGACAAAATTACTGAATTAAGGGTTGACACAATGGACAATGGACAATGTAAAGAAAATGTTGAATGTTTATTCACTGCTTTACACATGACTGGAAATAATGTTACTTACAAGTGGAGTTTTCCAAGCGAAAATGTGACACAAACGAGCCCTGAATTGAGATACATTTTCACTGAATCAGGAAATTATGAAATTTTTCTTCTAGCTTCTAACCCTGTGTCAAATGAAAGCTTTTCTTTTACAATTAAAGTGATTGTTCAAGTTAAAAATCCGCGTTTAACTTTAAACAACTCTGAAGGCGCTTCAGCAGTGGGAAAAAATGCAGATTTTTTGTTCACTTTAGAAACGGGTCTTGGATATACATGCACCATAAACTATGGAGATTCAGCAACTGACCAATTTGATGACTCATTGACCAGTTTCAACAACTCACTTTTTTCTCATACTTATTCGACTGAAGGTGCTTATAAAGTGAAAATTTTGTGCATAAATTCCATATCGAATGATTCATATGAAATTGATCATTTGGTACAGTTTGAAGTGACAAATTTAAGATTGACCAACTGGTTTTCTTTTAGAAATGTTTTGTTTACTGTTGATTTTGCGATTGATGCCGGGTCAGCGGTACAATTTGAGCTTTGGTACGATCAAGTCAGAGATTCAGCTGCAAATTTTAACTCATTGACCAGGACTGGTTCGAGTTCGAGCCGAACAGCGGCTTCATCTGGTCTATTCAAAGTTAATATAACTGTGTGGAATAAAGTATCTAGAGTAAATTTGCTACAGGATTTTGAAATAGGCTCAAAAATTAGAAATCCACAATTTTGGCTTACCAACACAGACTTTTTCGCTCCCAGCCATTACTATTTCGGTACTCAGCTAAATTTTCTAGTCAAAATGGATGACGGAGCCAATGTAAAGCTTAGGTTTTACTTTGGCGATCAAGCTGATCCAAATGTGCCAAGTTTAGAGGTGAATACAACCGGAGATTGGAATTCAGACTATTCCGTATCATATACTCACGTTAATCCTGGTGATTTTGTAATCAGACTAGCTGTGCTAAATGCTTTTGATGCATTTATACTAAATCAGTCTATTTCTATAGTATCTGATGTGAATAATTTGATACCTGGTTTGGTGGAAAATCCAGTTATTTTTTCTCCATTGGGATCATTTGCCTATTTTATGTTCTCGTATGCTGGGGACACAAAATCAGGATCTCATGCCAGAGTGACTTTTTGGCCAGGAGACATGTTCAATCAATCGTTTGGACCGTACTTGATTGGTATGAATTTCAGGCTAAATGCTTCGGTGAATAGTCTAATGTACAAGTATCAAGGTGAAGGAGAGTATATGGCTGTTTTTTTGGTTGAGAATATGCTGGGCTCAAAATTTTATGATTTGATTTTCAATATAAAACAGGGTGTTTATGGATTGTTCATTAATTTTGAGCCTTTGGTACGAGCTGGTTCAGTTTTTAATATTGAGACGTATTTGCTACAGGGGGAAAATGTTACCTATACATGGAATTTTGATGAAGAAGTCAAAACTGCTTCAAGATTATGTAATTAATTTTAAGTATTTGGTTAAAAAAAATAAATTTAAATTTTTAATAGCTACGGCTGTATCTGTTGCTGATAACCAAACTTTCACAACTTCTACTGCCAAAAACGCCAGTTTGATTGTTAAAGCCAGTGATTCTTCATCTGCTCAAATATTAAGATATATCATTCAAATTCAAAATCCGATCGAAAATGCTTCAATTCGTAC
This sequence comes from Brachionus asplanchnoidis, assembly GCA_025491095.1. NCBI lineage: Eukaryota > Metazoa > Rotifera > Eurotatoria > Ploima > Brachionidae > Brachionus > Brachionus asplanchnoidis. The sequence goes on along the minus strand of JAILYF010000027.1, from coordinate 2,001,979 downwards.
TAATCCTGTTGATACAACTGAAATAATTCATGATGGAAGTAAGATTTTTTTATTTTAAAAAAGATAAATAATAATTTGATGTACCGTCGAAAAGAGAATAGCTAAAAAAGAGAAAAGTTTGTTATCTTTGAATAAATAAACATTGCCAAATCGTATAAATAAATTAATAAAAACATTTTATATTTATTTTGATGTTGATATTTATTATTATTACTATTATTATTATAAAAAAGCTACAGCAAGGCTAGCTTGCGGAGGCGGCCTACAAGAGAGGTCGCCTATGGTAGCTCGTTGCACATAATGAGATAAAACACTGATAGAAATATACAATAAAAATTTTAGGGTTAAAAAAAGTTAAATAATTTTTACAAGAATAAAAAAATAGAACGAATAAATAATAAAATTGTTTGTGGTGTCTATGGAGCGGCAGTTTGGGTACAAGACCGGAAGGCGTCGTATCGGTTCTTGAACTGGTTTACCGAGGTGGCGTTGACTATTTAATTTTAAAATGCTTTACTGATTTAATTTTAAAATTTAAATTCTTACGCCTACAATTTTTAACCACTAATTAAGTTTCGATGTAAAAAAGTTTGAAATGTATAAAAGCATTAGCTTTATTAAGATGAAAATACTCTTTTAATATAAAAATTCTTTCAAGTCAAAAATTTATAAAAATAAAAAAGCTAATTTATTAATTTACACCCGCTTCTCTATTTATTATTCAATAATAATTTCTCTATTTGATCATTTTTTTAATATATAACAAGAATTTTCTCAATTTTTAGTACATAATCCATTAATATCTATATCTAAAATTTTTTCGCTTTTTCAATCAGTATATATTTTAATTTTTCTCTATATTTAAAGCTAATCAATCATTTATCTAAAACAATTTTTCCTAAAAATTTTAAATGCATTTAAAATTTTTTAAAATCATTTAAAATTTTGATAAACACAATTTAAATGAAAATTATGCAGTAGGTGTTAATTGAAATTATTACGATGTAGACATATTAAACACAATTCAAGAAAAAAAAAATTATATTGTTTTTTGATATTTTTAAAAAGTTTGTCTAAATCATTTTAATAAAAAAACTATCAATTGATTTAAATTCAAATTTGACTAGATGCACCAGAACCAAAGCTTTAAAATTTTAAAAATGCTTTTAAGATAAAAAGATGCTTGATTCCTTTCAATTTTTTAATCTATTAGATAGACTTTTCCAAACTTACAAGCCCAGCATTCATTCGAAATAACTTACCGTTGAAATTATAGATAATTTTGGATCGTATTCAATACATTTTTTTTCCTTTAAGCTTTTTAAATGGTATTGTGACTTTCAGATACAAATTGAAAAAAAAATCCTTTTTTTGATAAATTAAAACTAAAGTTAATACAAAAATATTAGAAAAAATACTGCAACATAATGCAGTATTCTTTGTTGCACCTTTTTTACCTAAAATAATTTTTCTCATCTAAAAAAGACAATAAATAAAGCATCAAAAAGATTTAAATAGATTATTGATTTGATTTACTAATAAAAAAAGAAAATAAAAATTTTATTTTAAGAAAAAAATGTACAACAAAGTATGTTGCACTATTTTGCATTATTTTTTCTAATATTTTTTATAAACTTAAATTTTAATTTATCAAAAAATGAAGAATTTTTGTTCAATTTATATTTGAAATTCACAACACCTTTTTAAATTTAATTAACAAATTCAAAAATCAATTTATTAATTTAATTTTTTTTCCAATAGCAACTAGATCACGAACTATTGGTTTAACAATTGAAGCACTTAGTACGCCGACAAATCCGTATGTTTTGGTCGACTTTGGTGATGGAAATCCACCAGAAAATGAAAAATATTTGTCTGGATCACTAGATTTATCCTATACATACCAAACAATAGGACTTTATACAATTAACATAACAATTTTCAACAAAATAAGCTCTAAAAGTTTTTTTAAAACAGTAAAAATACTAAGCGATATTGCCGCATTTAATTGTGTACCCAAATGGAGACTAATTCCGGTTGATGGAACTGAAGAAACAGCATATGCTCCAAATTCTAATGGTGTTTACAGCTTTGATAGAGAAAGAGATCTTAGACTTCATTGCTCTTGGAAAAGTATTATTTTTTTTAATTATTAGATAAAAAAAGTTAAAATTATTAATTAAAAGACGGTATCATAGAAAGATTCGTCATTGACATTAACGGTATTAGGGAAACATATTTAGACTTCAGTTCACTTAACTATGTTGTATCTGGTCAATCTTATCAAATCATTTTACCATTCAAAACTGAAAGGTTAAAAAATATACAGACAACATCTCAAACAACTTTGACAATATTTTATTCCAACTCGAGGTTCAGAAGAGATTTTTCGCTCAATGCCACTTTTTATTCAGCAATTATTTTAAATAATGCAGTAGAAAACACCACCATTTTTGCTCCAGGATCTCAACACACATTCTTGATTAATTTTGAAACTTTGGCAGAGCCTTCATGTGCATCAATCATACTGACAGACACTAATTATCGAAGTAGACCCATTTCGATAGGCACTGATGCTTCAACTTGTAGTACCTTTTTCCCAGGCCTAGCTTACAATGGATCATATGACATTGTCCAGTCTACGTGGAGAATCAACTTTATTCTACAAATAGAAGGAAATATAAAACTGACCGCTACAGTGCGAAATTCAGCATCGGAAAAAACAGTTAGTACCTCAGTCACTGTGACCAGCTTGCCATGTGCACCACCACTTTTATCCATTGAGGATAGAGCGGAATTTTTTTTCCTCCCCATTAATATAGCTCGAACAAAAATGATCATTTTACTTGCTGAATCAATTTTAAGATGTAACTTAACACTTTCAAATGAAAGAGGATGGCAATTGTATTTGGTTGACCAAGCTAATGGTGAACATATTTCCCAAATAGATCTAAGCGGTAATCCGACTGAAAAAAATTCGGAAATAGTTATAAGACCAAATACTCTAAGTTATGGCTTGTACAAATTTGTGTTTTTTGCTCGAATGACTGGTTCAAATTTAATGGGAAGAAATTTCGAATCGAGAATAGATACTTATGTTCGAGTGGTACCTACTGGAATAGTGGTATGGGGCATAAAAGGTGGTGTCGCAGAGAGAAGATTGGGCATTGAACAAGAACTTGAGTTTACTCCGACAGCATTTTCGTTTGATCAGGATTCCCTTGTATCTATCTCAAACTTGAAATTTAAATTTTTTTGCACTGTAGTAGATTCGGGTATTGCTAGACCATATCCGTCCAGAAATGCCAGAGAAAAACTTGACTTATTTTCTCTTAAAAATGGTTCGCATCTGATGACCAGTAACACTACTTGTTTTGAGGATCCTAGTGGCTATGAGTTCGGATTGTCAGGAAATTCTATCAAAATATTCACTGCCTATTTGGCTTATTTTAGGACTAGAGCATACAGGTTTATGATTTCTACTGAATACTTTGGTCAAGAATATTACCAGGAATTTGATTTATGGCTCGAATTTGTAAAAGTAACTCCAATTATTAGTCTCGGGTAAGAATATTAGTATTATATTAGTTTCAAATATTTAAACAAATTACTTTATAATTATTGCCAAATTTATCATAAATTTAAATTGAGAATTAAAACTTTTAGGACATATGTAAAAAAGACCAGAGAAAAAGAATCAGATTATTAATCTCTGTTATATGATTAAATTAACAAAAAGTGTATCAAATTTAAATTTTAATCTTTTTGTTTATTCAATCAAAATAATACAAAAAAAACGCAATAAGACAATTAAAAAAATTAAACTAAAAATTAAGAATTGATATTGAATTTAAGATAAAAAATTTAATTCTTCTAGATTCATAATTGAAAATTCGCAAGCTTTAAATACACAATTAATATGAAGATTTTTTGTGAATGAAATTCGGTCAAAAAAAGACAGCACAGACACTTCAAATCTAATTATTTTCTTTTGTAAAAATTTGAAAAATTAAATTTGTTCTTAAAAATTTAATATAGTGTATCAAAATTTTATTTTTAAAGTCTGATAACCAGGTAAAAAATCTCTTTAAAATTCATCAAAAATTTCAAAAAATGTTTTTTGAATATGTAGTATTAAAATAACTAATTTTTAACTTCTTTAAAAAAAAAATTGATAGATTTTTTGAAATAGTCCTGAAATTTCAAAAGACTAGTTTTTCAAGAAGCTGAATTTGAAATTGGCATTTTTTTTTACTTAAACTCTATTTATCTCAGAACTAAATTTTTTTTCAAAAAATTAAAAAAAAAATTTACGAAAAATTATTGCGAATCAAATTTATTTTTACATTCAATATTTTTAACTAAATTATTTTAAAGCAATTAGAGATTTTTTTTATTTTTTTTATTTACCAGGGCTGTTCCGAACGGCTAAAAATTTGCGAGGATATAATTCATTTTATTCTAATTAAAAATATTTTGAACTTTTTAAAATATTTATGTCGATTCAATTTAATGAATTTTTTCTTTATTTTAAAAATCTTGAAATTCTAGTCTGATTATAAAACGTATTCAACTTAAAAACTGAATTTAAATTAATGAACTAAAATTAAAACTAATTAAGATGCATTAAAATTAATTACTTAGATTTTTCGTAAAATTTTCACTTTCATTTTATGTAAAATTCTCAATTTAACTTTTCGAAAAATTTTCACTTTAAATTTGCGAAAAATTTTCAACAAGTTATTTCGAAAAATTTACATAGATTATGACCATCTTCGGCGTTTTTTAACGCTTTTATTTTTCGTTGATTTTTAATTTTTTTATCGGTTTTTAAATTTACTGGGATGATAAAAAACTAATTTAATTAATTAAAAAAATAATCTTAATATCATATTTGCCCGAATCATTAATATATAATATATGAAAGCAAAAAAGTATATAAAATATCTTTCTGCATTTTTTTTTTCATTCTCAATAGATGAAAAAATAAAATTAATTCCAATATAATATATTTATTAATTTAACAATTTATCAAAGTTTTGGATAAATTTTTGCCCAAAAAATTAATTTCAAATCAGATAATAAAGCCTTTTTATTTTTTAGACCATTCTAATTGTGAAACATATTTTTTAAATTCTAGCATATTATTTCAAAATCACTTTTTAAATTTTCCTTAACTCTATTAAGATAAGATGTGATTTGTAATAATTTATTGAATCTGTATAAATTTATTTGTAGATGCAATCCATCAGGTGAATGCAAGCCTTATCCGGCCTTTCAAAAAATCAACCCAAGTTCCCAACTTCAAATTCGAGGAAACTGCGAAACCGGATGTGAAAATGTGAATTCGATTGCATATTCCTATCAGATATTCCGTAAGTTGTCCAAACCCACAGTGGATAATGCTTGGATACCATTTTGGATGCCGCATGTTCCTTCGAATGCATCAAGTAAGACAAGCTTAAAACATATAGGAACTTATTTTACTTAATTTCTTTAGCATCTTCCAACGGAGTTATTTTTTTAAACAAAAGTCATGTTCTTGGCTCAGATGCAAATCAAATGGTAATGTTAGCTGAACTGTTCAAGCTTGATGAGACAGCAATAGATTGGAAAATTGACTTGACAGTCACAATAATCACCAATAGCGGTATCAGCATGGGAAGTTCATCATTGAGATTGAAAAAAAATAAACTACCACAAGCTGGCAGGTGTACTGTAAGTCCAACTGAAGGCTTAGCAATGACCACATTTTTCAAAATAATTTGCACTGAATGGCAAGATTTAGACGGAAAAATAGTCCGCTACGAATATTATTGTAATTATTAAATTAAAATTTTTTGGTCATTTTAACTTGAATCCTATCTTTAAATAGCAATCTATAGAGGAATTGATCAACCAGTGTCTTTGGGCTTTGACTCTGTAGGTCAAATTGAATTCGAGTTACCACTAGGTCCGGCATTTGATGATTACAAAATGTATCTCTATGTCGAAGTGATTGACAATGATGATGGCTCCACACGATTCAACTTGGATACACCAGTAATAGTTAAAGAAAACACAGAATTAATGGAAGAATTGATGAGTTCAATAACCTCAGCGGACCCAACTTCTGAAGCAAACTTAAAACTATTTAGCGGAAAGCCGCAAGTTGTTCTCCAAGTGGTTAATTCAATAACATCAGTTCTAAACAATCAAGGCTTTGGAGATAAAAATGGTCAAAGTGGAAAGGCGATTGTTGGATTTGGGCCTTACCAAGGCATACCTAAGGATGCTAATTTTGATAACATGGGTTCCTTGAATATTACTGGATCTTATTCTGGAGCTCCAGAGGTCTGGATCAACTAATGTATTTGATTTATTTGAATTTCTTTTTTTAGCCCACGGACAATTCGACTTTTGAAGCGAAAAGGCAAAAAAGGTCCAAAGTAAGGGATGCTCTATTCACTCAGATCAAAGACGCCAGTATATCCGACATGAGCAGTTTGAAGCTTTGGTCTGGCGTTCTTAATACGGCGACCCAATCGTCCGATGAGTTGTCACGTGAATCTTCGGAAACAGTTGCAAATCAGTGCATGAATTTGGCTTTGGCTCTTGACTCAGTGAGTAATTCAGCCTCTTTAGATAATCTTCAACAAGTAACTGCTGGAATCATTGGAACAATTAGTAACATTGCTAGTGTAAATATTTAAAATGGAATTTAGAAAAAAGTTTACCTTTTCTCAAAAATAGGGTTTAAGTTCATCACTTAATGGATATTCAACTGATTTAGATAAAGATTTGAGTGACGCAGCTGTTCCTGATGATGATAACGATTTAGAAAATTTTTGGAACAATCCAAGTAATTTCTTGATTTTTTTTTTAAATTAATTTAAAAATTAAAATCTTTTGCGCTATGCAAAGAATTTAATTTTTAATTAAAGAAAGGAAAAAAATGGAAAAAAATATAAAAGCACTAATTTGTAGACATTTTTTCTCTACAATTTGATATATGACACTCGGCATAAAAATATAATCAATTTTTAAATATTTATAATGAAAAAACTTTCGCTAAAAAATAAAAAATAAAAGTCGGTGCAAAAGTTTAGAAATTCGGGTAATCCAAAAGTTTTAGCAACCATTGCTACCTTTTTTCACACCTTTATGATTAATTCTTAAATAACTTTTAATTTTGAGTAAATTTTGCTTTTTAAATGTTTAATTTAAAAACTCTCCAACTCCTCACTTGGTCTCTAAATAACATTACCAAAAAATCTTTAATTTGACAAAAAATAGGTAATAAAATGTGTTCTAAACTTTTGCACCGACTTTTATTTTTTATTTTTTAGAGAAAGTTTTTTCATTATAAATATTTAAAAGTTGATTATATTTTTACGCCGAGTGTCATATATAAAATTGTAGAGAAAAAATTTTCTACAAATAGTAATAGTGCTTTTATATTTTTTCTTTTGCATTCAATTTTTCGTAAAATACAACAAATAAAAAATTTAAGATAAATAAAATAATCAATTTCTAAACTTTTGCAACATACTGTATTATAAGTCTAAGCTTCATTAGTATCTAATTTGCTTAAAATATAAAAATTAAATAAAAAAAACTTTTTAAATTTATTTTAGAAAAAATTATTGTTATCAGTTGATGAATTATTTTATTCTAAAAAAGTAGACAAATATTAATTAAATGTAATAATAGTCTTTATTATTTAATTTAAAAAAATTAATTTTCGATTAAAGTATCCAGATTCCTCAAAAAATCATATACCTTTTTTAAAAAACCATTGAATGCAAAAGAGTAGATATTCGAAATCGAAATCAAAATATTTAAGATAACTGAAAGATAATTAAAAATTGATTATTTGTTTTATACATAATTAAAAGTTTAAAGAAATAATAAAAACAAGGATTTAATCTTTTTGAATATTTTGGTAATAAAAGTTACTTTTGTTTTACTTAAAATTTAATTTCTTTTATAGAATAATTTGGGCGATTACCTCCACAGTTTTATCATATCAGAGTGGCAAAAGACGCTCTTTTTAGCCCGAATTCATTTAAAATATTGAGTAAAATAAATATTAAAATTTTAAATGAAAGAGTTGTATAAAAAGCGAAAAAAAAAAAAAAATTTTGTCTTACTAAATAATGATTGATTTATCTTAACTATTTATTTTAAGCTTTATTAAAATTAGTCAACTAAAAGCTCTTCTTAAGATTTTCAAAGCGTTTTTAATTTTTAAAAATGATCAGAAAAGACTTTATTGAACTCGGCAAAGTCATAATACCAAAAAAAGAATTTTTAAATTTAATTTTTTTTCTAAAGGAAATCTTGATTCGGATCCGTCTATCGCAAATCTTGATCCGATAGCTAAAGTAAATAATTTCAAAAAAAGATTTCAATTGATCGATGCTGTGCAGAAAGCACAAGCAGTTATTGAGCTTACATCAAAAATTTTGTCAAATCGGCTCAATAAAGACCAATCAATCGACATAAATACACCAACAGTTAGCATGAAAGTTGAAAAATTAAGTGCTAAAGAGATGCCAAGTTCGGTCTTTCAGGGCTTTTCAAAAATAAATCTGCCAAATTTGTGTGACATGATCGCTCAAGATCCAATCAATGAAACCAATTCATCCAGCAATCCATTGTATACTCCACCAAAAAATCCCAATTCATGTGATACAAAAACTATAGTCCTAAGAACACGAAATGAACCAATTGCTCCCACTGGCACAAACGGTGCCAATGAAACAAAAATTGAAGACTCTAACACTGTCAGCTTAGAGTTTTTGGACGAAAACTCCAATCAAATTGGTATAACCGAGTCAAGAAATCCGATTGATATTTGGATCCCGCGTAATCCAACTTTAATTGTCGAATTTACAAATGTAGATGTAGCGAACTTGTCATTACCAATCAATGCTACATTCCTTCCGAATGGAATTACAGTTGATGCAGTTAATATTTCATTATTTATTCATATAAGACCAGAAATGTTAGATATTGGATATTTTGTATGGTACAAAATTGGTTTAACTCCGGGAGTTGATGACACATCGGTTGGCTTTTGTCCTGAAAGTAAAAAAATATATTTTAAACTTTTTTAAAAAATTTAATTTAAATTTTTATAATCAAATTGAATATTAAAAAAAATAAAAATCAAAATTAATAATTAGGTAAAATATAGTAAAAATTAAAAAAAGAAAAAAATATAGAAGAAAATTAAAATAGGGGTTGTGAAGTTCATTTCAATTCGATCGTTTCAATTCAGAAAAATTTGAATAACTTGTTTACTATAAGAAATAATTTAGTTCTGTAAAATGCTTAATGTTTAAGCAATTTTGCTTAATCCGAAAATATATGTCTGCAAAAACTCTGCAATGTACTTGCACAGTTGATTAGAATACTTTTTAATGGTGTGCAAAATGCAGAAAATTGCAGAGTATTTTGCAGACTTGTTTTACTGAATTAAGCAAATTTGCTTAAATTTAAGCATTTTAGAGAACTAAATTATCATTTTTAGTAAAAAAGTTATTCAAATTTTTCTGAATTGAAAAGATCGAATTGAAACGAACTTCACAACCCCATTAAAATAGAGATATTTAATAAAAGAGTCAATTATTATTTTTTTATGAGTTAATATAAAAGCTTCATTTATTTTGATTAAACGTCATTTAAAAAACATATTAAATCGTCTATTAAATTTAAAGTCAATTTAATGTATTATTCGTAAATTAAAAGTATAAGTAGCTACAAAATTTTGCTAAATGTAATTTTATGCACCACACAAAGTCGGCATTTTGAAGTTGATGATCAATTCAAAATATCATTTCAATTCAAAAAGTTTATCCTTAGATATTAAACGTAATCTTTGATTTAATTTAAATAATTGTAATGTAACATGCTTTACATGCAATGTAGATTTAGAAAATAAAAATAAAATTGAAAAAACTTTTTCTCAGTCCATTGATAATCGATTTTAATATTTAAATGTATTAACTGATTTTTTGTAAAGTTTATTTGAGATTTTTTATTTCAAAAGTATTTGTGTTTAGCATTCACAATTAAATTAAAAAAATTAATTAAAAAAAATTCAAAATAAGTTATAAAATGAAGACAAAACTTCACAAAAAATCAGTTAACTAAAATGAAAATCGATTTTATCATTCGATTGAGAAAATGTTTTTACAATTTTTTTTTATTTTCTAAATCTACATTGCATGTAAAGCATATTACATTAAAAGTATTTAAATAAAATCAAAAATTTATTTTAATATCTACAGATTAAATTTTTGAATTGAAATGATATTTGAATTGATCATCAACTTCAAGATGCCACAAAGTCAAGGTAAAAAAATCATGTTTTCTTTTACTTTTTACTAATTACTTACACTTCATTTTAGTTCACTTTTCCTCTTATATTTCCTAAATTGATTTTCTTAAGTTGGAAAAGAGTCCGAAAATTCTTCACTGTATGACTTTTCTCCCATTGAACCGTATGCAATTCCTGGATTGATTCTAGTTCATTATTGAACAGTAATTGATGAAATTATTTTTGGTCATTTAATTTTTTTCAATATTCTTTTAATTAAAATTTATGCTGGTTAATTATCAATGACAATTAATAGTTATAAGTTATATTTAATCAAAAAAATATCTTTTAATATTTTTTAGGACTACTAATTAAACGGCCAGTAAATAAATATAAATTTTCAGTATTTTTTTTAATATTTTGTCAGTATTATTTTTTTTAATTTAAATCAGTAAAAAATTAAAAAATGATCAGTATTTTAAATAAATTGTCAGCATAAAATTCTAAAATAGTCAGTAAAATAATTGTTTTTTGGTCGGTAAAAATTTTCAAAATAGTCAATAAATAAATAATTTTCTGTCAGTTTTTAGTTGTCAGTCAAACATAAGTCAATAGAAAAATAAAAAAAAGTTAAATTTAAACAATTTATTTAGCAAGACAATACAAAAGTAAATAAAGTAAAAAAAATAAAAATAAAAAAAATTCAATCGACCAACAAGCCTTTTGTGGCACGCTTGAGTCTTCCTCTCTTTCTCTTTTCTCCAATTGGAATTTGTTTTGCTTCAGCAAGTTACCAGTTACTGACCAAAAAATTTTTAATTGAACGAAATCCAATAGAACACATATCATTTAATTTTTTTAACATACGATTTAATTTTTTTACTGACAAATTAATTAATATAATGGTAATTTATTTAAAATACTTACAGTTCATTTAAATAATTGACAAATAAAATAAAATACAGACACTATTTGTACTTATTGTAAAAAACTGATCAATATATATTAATTTATGATAATTTAAATGTATTTACTGACTATTCGAGATAATTCCTGATAAAATCTAATTATTTTTACTGACAAATTAAATAAAAATACTGCCCAATTTAATACAAGCCATTTTTTAGTTCTATGTAATATTAATAATTATCATTGACAACTAATAATTTTAGATGACGATTAAATTGAATTTAAATTAAGTTTTAGATTAAATTTTTTCTTTTTTTTCTATTATTTTATTTTTTTTACTTATTTGGCCATTAAGAAAAGAGCTTTAATATTTTGAAACCATAAAAATAATTAAAAAAACCACAAAAATAGTAATTTTTACCACAAATTTAATAAAACATCCACAATTTTAATAATTTTTCATACATTTAATACTTTTTCCACTAATTTAATTAAATCGCAACTATTATAGTACTTTTGACACAATTTTAATACAATCACCATAAATTTAATAAAAAATACCAAAAATATAATAAAAAAACTCCAAATAATTTTGTTTTTTTTGGGGGTTGCAAGCCAGCTTTTATTAAATTTGTTATGATGGCTTCAGGTTTCTTCAGTGCTCATCATCTGATATAAAACAATTACCTTTTGATCCGTCTGTTAAATATAAAGCTGCACGACATCCATGCTTCAAGTATTTGCAATAAAATCGATGATTATCTCCATCTTGACTCTTAAAAATCCAAGTATTTCCATTGAATGTCCCGTCTTTGATTTCTTTAAGAATCACATCAAAATCTTCAAACGACTTAAACAAATCATATGTAATTGCTTTCCCCCTTTTTCTAATCTCATTAGCTGGTTTGAGAACATCTGTCCAATCTTGATCAACATCTTCCAATGTTTGGTTGGCTGGATCTTCTAATAAACTCTCCTTAGATAGTGTTTCACTCATTTTTTTCGATTTTCTGATAATATTTTTTTGATGATGATGATAAACGTCTTTATTTAAATAAATAAATAAATATTGGCTCGAGCTTTCGCTCCTTTGCCAAGCTTAAATAAAATGTTTCAAAAAAACAAAAATAAGAAATATAAAATAAAATTATTAAATACGAAAAAAAAGAAGAATAGAACATAAAAAAAAAAAAAACGGAATATTTACAAAAAAATAAAAAAATAAAAAAGTAAGATTTTTTTTTTTTTTTTTTTTTTTTTATAATTACAAAACAAGAAAAGAACTAAAAAAATAAAATAGAAGAAGAAAAAAAAAAAAAAAAAAAAAAATAAGACAAATTAGGCAATGTTTCTTTTAGTTATTTTTTCTTTTACTGCTACACTTTTAGGTTACCAAGAAAAGTATCGAATTTAAGTTTATTTATTCTACCTCTTTTGAATAGTTTGTATTCGTTTATTAAATCATTAATTAATGGATTTTTATTCTGAATCGAATCGCTTAAGTAATTTTCATTTAGTTCCCTATATCTATCCTCTAGAACTTTAATGCCTGCTATTCTATGAATGTTTTGAGTGTTTTCCCGATAATTTAGCTTAAAAATTACCTTAATAGCACAATTTTGAATTCTCTGTAAATTTTTTAGATTTGTTGCAGACAATCTTGGTAAAATTACCGAAGATTGTCTAGAACCAGAGCAAAGTAGATTTGTTTTAAGGTATTTTTAGACAATTTCCACGATTTATGCGAAAGAATTTTCAAGCAATTAAGTCGCTGCTGGCAATTTTTTTTAAGAAATTCTACCTGATTTTTGAAACTCAAACTATGATCGAATCTGATACCCAAAAAACAAATGTTATCTGAAGGTGTTAGGTCTCTATTAAACATTTTAAACTTCAATTTTTTGGTCAGATTTTTCTTCGTACTTGAAAAAATTATATAATTGCATTTTTCTGCTGCCATACTTAAGCGCCACAGTGAAAGCCACTGTTCTATGTTCCTAATATAACCATTTATCATTTTTTGAATGTTATTGTACTTACTTATTATACTTATTAAGTTATTGTACTTTTTAATATTTTTTTAAAAAATTAATCATTAAATAGAAAAAAACTTGTCGGTAATTATCAATTAATTCGCACTTTAGTGGCACTTTTAATGAATATATTGTCATTTTATTAAAATTGTGTCAAAAGTACTATAATAGTGGCGATTTAATTAAATTAGTGGAAAAAGTATTAAATGTGTGAAAAATTATTAAAATTGTGGATGTTTTATTAAAATTGTGGATGTTTTATTAAAATTGTGGTATTTTTTACTATTTTTGTGGTATTAGTTTATTACGGTCCTTAAGAAAATATAGAAAAAAAATTTAGCATTTGTTCTAATTGTCAAAAACTTGTTCTGCAGATGAATTAAAATTGCGGAAGTCTGCCAAATTACACGTTGTTAAAAAGTATTAAAAATAAAACGCAATGAGTATTTTTCTTTTTGTATTGGAAGTTTTGTATGAAATTTCACACTGCCATTTATTTCTTTACCTGTACCGAGCTAAAGCTTTTTCAGAAATAAAAAAAAATAAAAGTAAATTAAGTTTTATACTTTTAGTATTTTACCTCTCTTTTTAAATTATGATGATAAACGTCTTTATTTAAAAAAATGTATAAATAAATAATGGCTCAGGCTTTTGCTACTTTTCCAAGCTTATTGTTAAAAAAAATAAAAAAAATAAATATCTATTTAAATTATTTATTTATTTTTTTTCTGTACCGAGCTAGAGCTCTTCAGAATAAATTTTAAAAAAATAAAATAAAAATAAAATAAAAATAAAAATAAAAAATAAAATTAAAGTTAATAAAATGAGATTAAAAAAAATCTAGTATTTAAATATCTAGTATTTTGTTTTAAAAATAATTAAATAGAAATTAATTAAAGCAAAATAAACAATTAATTTTTAACTTATTTTTGAAATTTTTTAATTCAAAGACATTAAAACTGTTCGCGGCGAAACATATTATCAGATGTCAATAAACCAGTCGGAAATAAATGGCTTCAAGGGCTTCATTGGATTTGGTATCCGCGAGATGAATACAGAAGAATTCGAGCTTTATTGCACAGGAAACAACTCATCACCAATGGTTCCAATATACCGGAACATGACTAATTTCACATCTGATTTCTCTCTGAGAATATTTTCCTCGGCATGCTATTTTTACGACCGTGAAAATGGAAAATGGAATTCAGATGGTGTCCAAATCATGGATGATTCTAACATTCACTACACCCATTGCAAATCCAAGCACTTGACCACATTTGCCGGAGGCTTTATTGCCTTGCCACCGGCAATTAATTTCGAAAAAGTTTTTGCCAATGCATCTTTTGTCGACAACCCAACCATTTACATCACAGTCATTATTATCAGTTCATTGTTCATAATTTTGATGATAATTGCCCGCTACATGGACATACAGGATAGCAAAAAACTTGGTCTCAACTTATTACCAGATAACAATCCCTATCATGATTACTGCTATGAAATAATGGTTTTTACTGGAAGTAGAAGAGAAGCTGGAACCGATTCCCAAGTGAGGTTTGTTTTGTCGGGAGAAAATTTGGACACTGGAGTAAGAGTGTTAAGTGATCCGAGAAGAAAAGTGTTTAGACGAAGCGCTATTGATTCTTTCATAATGGCTGTTGAGCATCCACTGGGTGCACTGAACTATCTCAGAATATGGCATGATAATTCTGGAGATGGTGACTATGCATCTTGGTACTTAAAGTTTGTTATTATACGCGATTTACAGACTAAAGAAAAAGCGTATTTTTTGTGTGAAAAATGGCTAGCTGTGGAAAAGGATGATGGAAAAATTGATCGCTTATTATCAATTGCTACAGAGGTCCAGAAAACCAATTTGCAGTATTTGGCTCAAAAAGAGACCAAGAAGAAAATTCAAGATGAACACTTGTGGCTGTCAATATTAAGCAGACCAATTCAGAGTGCTTTTACCAGAATGGATAGAGTCACGTGTTGCTTTGTCCTGCTCTATGTAACAATGCTAATGAACATTTTGTATTATGAGGTGGACACATCCTCTAATCCAAGCGGTCTTGAAATCGGACCATTCATGCTCACCCCAACTCAAATTGGAATAGGTATAATCACAAATATAATCACTTTTCCACCCACTCTATTGTTGGTCTATTTGTTCCGCAATTCGAAAAAAAGGACAACTCCACTACGAAAATTGGAAAAGATGATGACCAAAAGTCAGAAAAAAGAAGAGATCAAATTTGATAATTTGCAAACGAGTAAAAGTCCTGAGCCGGAGTTGAAGAGTAAAAAAAAACCCAAAGGCCTTCCCTGGTGGTGTAAAATAATAGCTTATGTGCTGTCGGCTATTTTCATGGGCGTTTCCATATTTTTTATAATCATTCAAGGCATTAATTTGGGAGATGAAAAAGTAAAAAAATGGCTCACTTCATTTATTACTTCCATTTTGTCTTCTATTTTATTAACTCAGCCCATAAAGATAGTTCTAACTGCATTGGTGGTTATTTTGATTTGTCGAAAGTCCAATGATGTATCAGATATTCAGCATGATGCCGATGAAGACGATTCGACTTATGAGAACAAGAGAAATTTGAACAAGGATCAGCGGTTCGATCAGTATAGAGATCTTGGTATTAGTGATACGGGAAAATTGAACTCGAATGAGATAGATGAAGCTCGCAAGAAAAGAGAGAATGAAGTTAAATTCTGGAAAATGGTCAAAGAATGCACAGCCTATTTTGTTTTTTTAATGCTACTTTTCACATTTTCATATTCTGCAAGAGCCTCCAATTCTTACTTTTACAAGGCCCATATGGAGAAATTTATTCTAGGAGAAGAATTTGAAAAAGTAAGAATATTTCAAGTTTTATTTTAAATTTAATCAAAAAATTTTTCAAAATTTGCTAACATAAAATTGTTATTTATCTTTATATTTTTATTAAATGGGTCCATGAGCATTCTACAAAAAAATATAAAATTAGTTCAGGTTTTTTTTAATTACATTTTAAGAAAAGTCATTTTGTTGAAACAAAAATTAAGAAATTTTAGTTTAATTTTACTGATTTCAGACTTGCAGGATTTTTGCAAATACCTTATTTATTTGAAAAAAAGTTTTTTATCAGCTGTTTAATTTTGCATTGCGAGTTTTAGACACAAATATTAAAAGTCTTTTCAAATTTTCAAATTTTTGTTTATTTTTTTGTTCTAAAATTCAGAGTTGTTTAAAAGTCCAAGTTCGGACTTGATTACGAATTTGGGACTTATAAACAACTATCTCAATTTCATGATGTATTATTAATTAAATAATATAAAAAAAATTAATTTTTTTTGAAAATATCTTTAATGGAACTTTTATGGTTTCTGCTATAATTATTTTAAATTATATAATTTTCAAAAATTAAAAGAAAAAATTTATTACATTAGAATTATCGTCTTTTTTTTAGAAAGTAAATTTTATCACATAAAAATTAAAATTAATATTATAAGCAGAAATTTTTTATTAGAGAATTTTGGATTTTTTAATAGAAATGATTTTTGAAGGAATTTATGAAGTAAGGTCTTTAAAGATATAATGAACCCTTAAAATTTGTTAAAATTTTTTGTCTGAATTTCTTTTCTTTTTTTTTAAATTCTTTAAACCCAAAAATAGGAATTCTTCTTAATTCAAAGATGATGTAGGGTGTTTTATCAAAAAATTTATCACTACGTTATATTTCATAATTTTTTAATAATCAAAAAAATTTCTTATAAAAAATTAAACACAATTGTTCTTGCTTAACACTTAAACAAAATTTGTGAGCGGCTAAATTGTCAAATTTTGCTCATTTTAGTCATAAAAAGCCTTTTAAATTTGAGAATAAAAATTTTTATAAATTTAAACATCTTTTAATTTTGGATTTTTTTATTTGGAATGTCGTATTTTTTCATTAAAATTTTTAATTTAAAATCTATTATCTACTTTTATGTTTTTAGATACAAACAGTAGATGAAATGTGGGAATGGACTATTGACAACTTTGCTCCAAAAATTCGTGTCTCAAAATGGTACAATGGCGACACTGTGGCTAAAATGGGTGGCTTCTTTGAAGATTTTTCATCGAGGATCATCGGATATGCCATTTTAAGGTCTCACCGAGTCAAAAATGATTCATGTAAATTGACATCTCAGCTTAAAAATTTGACGAATTTCTGCATTCAGTCTTACAATTTATTTAATGAAGAAAAAGGTGACTATGGCTATGTTTGGTCGGAATACAATGACACCTACAAACCCTCTAATGGAATGCAAAGAGTATACAAATCGTTCCAGTACAGGCCTTCAACTGATCTGCCAATTTACAGTTCATATAGCGAGGGAGGATATATTTACGAGATGCGCGGTAAATTAAGCTTTATCCGAGGTAATATGAGCTTACTCCAGCAAATGAATTGGGTCGATAGACAAACAAGATCAATGTTCATTGAGTTCACAACTTTTAATCCTAACTTGAATTTATTTTGTATATCATCCATTCTTTTCGAAATACTCGCATCCGGAAATGTGATCAAAACACCACGCTTTAATGTCCTCAGGCTTTTGACAACCAAAAATGATGCCATAGAAATCGGCACAGGAATAGCCTATTTGGTGGTCATAATCTATTTCATGTTCAGAGAAATAGTCAAAATGTTTAAATTAAAAAAAATGTATTTCAAGCAATTTTGGTCTTATTTACAGTGGACACTTATTGCATTTTCATGGACAGCTTTGGCAATGTTTATATACAGGGTTTTAGTTGGCGAAAAAGTCAAAAAATTTTTCAAAGAAACTAATGGCTATGGTTTCATAAGACTTCAGGATATAAGCTATTGGAATGACATGTTCAACTTCACAATTGCGCTGTGCACCTGCTTGGCAACAATGAAATTTATAAAATTGTTAAGATTTAATTCCAACATTCTTGTTTTAATAACAGCAATCCGTAATTCATTGAACGAACTTATTGGAATAACATTTATGATGATAATTTGGTATTTGGCTTTTGTGCAATTATTTTACGCTCTTTTCAATGAAAAAATAGCTGGATTTTCAACATTAGTCAAATCGATGACCACTTGTTTCCAAGCGTTGCTTGGAAAATTTGATATAGGCCCAGTGATCAGAGAGAGTGCCATACTTGGGCCCTTCTTCTTTGCATTTTATAACCTGATGGTTCTATTAATACTCATTAGTGTTTTTATAACTGTAATAAGCGATAGCTTCATTGAAGTTAAACGAAACAAAGAGAGTTATTTCATTGAAACTGATATGTCCAAATATTTCATTGCCAAGATTAAGAGTATGGTGAAAAGAACTGGTTTATTGAAAAAGAAAGAAGAAAAAGACGTTTTGAGCATACCATCAAACAATTATGTAGTGGAGGCCGATTTATTGCCAAATAGACTTAATAAGCTTTTGATCAAAATAAATGAGGTAAGTTAATTAAAAAAAATAAAATTTTATTATTATTAATTTTATTTTATTTTTAAGTACCATAAAGAAAAGCTTTTATATGAAAACTTTGTCGATCAAAATTGATTGAAAAATAACAAAATAACATTTTTTTTAATTTCTATTAGTTAGAAACTTTTAATCAAATAAAGACTTAAATTAATTTTTAATTAATTAAATTTTTAAAATTAATCAATTATCGGAAAAAATAATTATAATATTTTTTTTTGAAGGTAAATAATTGCTAGAAAATAAGTTTAACAAGTCTTTTCAGAAATTAAATTTATTTTGATTGTTTATTTAAAAAAAAAAACAAAACATCAAGCTGCAGACTTGCAGAGCTTTTTATGATTCATTTAACAGGACTAGTTTGAGAGCTTTGTTTCTACAAGTTTTTTAAATATTGAATTGTTTACAGAACTATTTTTGTACAATTGGAAAAAAATAAAATATTTTCCTCTTTGCACTAAAATTTAACATTTGCATTCTTTTATTAAAATATTGTTCAAAAAATACCTGTTGTAATCAGTTTGTGCAGTATGTTGCAAAAATTAAAAAATTCATTTTTTTATTTCTCGAAATTTGCTTGATAATTGATTCCGACAAATAATTGAGTACAATAGTAAAGAAATTAAAGCATTAATTAAAATAACTTTTTCCCCCTACAATTAAATATATCACACTATACAAAATTATATTATTAACTTTTAAATACGACAAAATTTTTTCTAATTATCATTTTAAAATAAAACTTTAAGTAAAAAAAGTCCAAAGTAGAACTGTTTTAAAAAAAAAAAACAACATGATACAATTCAAAATATCTCTTTTTATTAAATTAAATCATTTTATAGTTTTTCCTGTTAATTTTTTTAAAGATTGAAATATTTTTAATGCACTTTTTTATAATTTGTCAATTTTAGAAATTAAATAAAATTAAATAAGAAATTTTTGGGACAAATTTAAAAAAAAGTATCGAACAGATTTTCTTGAATTTTTTAACTAAATAAATTTCAATATGTGTTAATTATTTTATTCGATTTTTTTTATTTTTGAAACTTAAAATAAAGTATAAATCAATGAATCTTATCACTTATTTTGTACATTAAAGACTATTCTTTTTTTAAACATGCACCATCACTTGTTTATTTTTCAAAAAAATATTAATTTAATATTTGTTTGAATGAAATTTAAAAGAAACGACTTGGTGTAATAGTTTAAATTGTTGAACTTGGATTAATTGAAATGGTGAACATAAGAAAAACCTTAATTGAACACTTAAAAGAGGTTTTACATAGATGTAGATGGTAAAATATTCCGACTAAGTACGAAAGGAATTAGATCAAATCTATCTAAAAATAGATTTGGTTTGTAACAACACCAAAGGCATCATTTTATTTTAAAAATAAAAGAGTAAAAATTTTCTAAAATTTTTAGATTTTTTTTTAATTTTAATTTAAACCATTTTTAATTTTATGAATTTGGACCGATGAAAAAATTAAGATTTTGAAAAAAAGAAACCTATTTTTTTATGTAAAATAATTATTTTATTAACAAAAAAAAAATTCTAAACTCATCCCACATAATGTATTCATGCACTATTCACAAGGATACCTTCACAATCCGATCGAGAAAAATATGTCATAATCATGCTCGGAATTCTAAATTTATCTTTATTTTTAAATGTAAATTTAAAATATATTCTTTTAGTGATGAACTCATATAGTTTTATTTAGAATAATGATTTTTTTTTCAAATTATCTGATAGATTTTATTATTTTAAAAAATGATTTAAAATCTCTTATCAAAAAGTTAATTATTAGTTTATAAGGAATTTATTTTTTTTAAATAAGTCATTCGAACTGTTGATTTTTTAGTTGAATACTTAAACTAATTTCTCAAATGAAAGAGGCATTGTGAAATTTCATACACAACTTCCAATGCAAAAATAAAAAAATTTTATAACTTTTGTTTTAAGTGTCAAAAACTTGTTCTGTAAATGAAACAAAGTGAAACAACTGTTGTTTCACCTTCTGCGGAAGTCTGCAAAATCTGTGCAAATTAATTCAGTTTTATTTTTAAGGCTTTTAAATTGGGTGCAATTTTGCAGAATTCGCACAGATTTTGCAGACTTCCGCAGAAAGTGAAACAACAGTTGTTTCACTTTGTTTCATTTACAGAACAAGTTTTTGACACTTAAAACAAAAGTTATAAAATTTTTTTATTTTTGTATTGGAAGTTTTGTATGATATTTCACAATGTCAATGAAAGAACAAAAAATTTGAACAAAAAAATATAGAAAAAATTTGTCCAATTTGACGCAATTAAATAGAGATTTATTTCAAAAAATCGAAGCTCTGTGAGTAAGTCGACTAAAGCATTTGGAAAATTACACAATACTTTAAGACAATTTCAAAAGACTCGGTCACAATTAAACGAACAAAATATTCAAATTAGACTAAATGGAAAAATTTTAAAAATTTTCCATAACAAAAAATTCACTTTTAGCTATTTTTTTTAATTTACTTGAAATTTAATTGAATGTTGCCAACAAACAAACCATCTGGTCAGCCAGATCAAGACGGAGCATTCAAACGTAGACTCAACAAATCCGATCAACCAAAATTAGCAGGCTCGTCCTCATCATCCAACCTGCAAAAATTTCACCACCACCAACTTCACTTGCCGCAAACAGACTCCAAGCTCTACAACTTGGCCAGCATTGAGCCCAAGGACGCCATTGAACTTTCTCTAGAAGAGTCCTTCAACAAACTCCAGAATCTCATCAACCCAAGCCAGCAATCCGACAGCTCTAGCTTCAATGAGCTGTCCCAGCACGCCAACCAGTCCAAACAAAACAACGACGAGGTTTCCAACGCCTTACTTTACTCAATTCTCACAGATCCATCATCCAGCTCAAAGTGCCTGCGCTACCTCTTTCTATGCAACAATGTCTCGCTGAGTTTTGCGCCAAGCGACGCACAAAACATTCCATATGGCACCCTAATCAACAATCTTCTGCACATAATTATCGAGGCGTACTCCAAGCTCCAGGATACTCCGAGACAACAGTTAATCTGGCTCATCAAAGAACTTGCCAAGTCAAGAGTGAACCAATTCGAAAAATTGATGCTGCACATGATCAGAAACATTCAGTCAGCTTGTTTGACCGACAAGAACATTTGGCTGGCCGAGACCATTTTGGACATATTCACGGACCAGAGCACCACCCAGGGCCACGAGCAGAACTCGCAGTCTCTTTGGATCTACCAGTACAACGAGCTAATGAGCCAAACAGTCTACTCCTACCTACGCCTTATTTCTGACCATGCGCAAAGCTCTACCCTGCAGCAGCTGAGGCAGCGCGAGACCGATTTTTGCATCCAAATTCTGCGCGACAAGTGGAACGACTGCATGCTGATCGGCCGCGATCTGGTCCGGTTGCTACAAAATGTGGCCCGGATAGCCGAGTTTGAGAGCTTGTGGAAAGACATTGTGCAGACGCCGCAAACGCTGTCGCCTCAATTTTGCCAACTTGGCGGTCTTCTTTATCTAATGAGAATGCCGACCAAGCGCCGCTGCCTCATATCACGGCTCACTGTTGACATGGAGCGCAAAATTTACTTCATCATCACACAAGTAAAAGCAGGCCAGCAAAAAAAGTATCTGGAATGGTTCCAGCGTCAGTATTTGAGCACACCCGAGAGCCAAAGTCTTCGCATCGACCTAATGCGCTACATATGCGTTGTGGTCCATCCAACAAATGAGCAATTGAACGCCGGGCTGTGTCCGCGCTGGGCATTGTGCTCCTGGCTGCTCACCACCTGCACCAACCCGGTAGACTCGGCCAATTTAAAGTTGGCGCTCTTCTACGACTGGCTCATGTACGACTCCAAAAAAGAAAACATAATGCTGATCGAGCCCGCCATTCTGCTCATGTTCAACCTAATCAGACTCAACAACATACCCGGCCTGAGCTTGAGTATGCTGTTCGACTTTTTGTGCCGCATAGCCACCAACTACCAAGTGGCTTACCGCGAACACATACTCAATGGCATAATGCAATCGTTCAAAGACAGTGTGGACAAACGAGTCATACCATCCACTCAAATTTTCTTCGCCACCACCACCGATCCAAAAACTCAGCTACAAGTGCCCAGTCTTGACCGCGATCTAAAAAATCTAATCCAAATTACATTTGGCAACTTTTTTCAAACACTCTGTCTCAAGCCAACGCCAGAACCAGCTGCTGTTGGTCCGCTTGCTGTCAAACAAGAAATCAAACAAGAAATGAGACAAGAAATGAGACAAGAAATGAGACAAGAAATAAGACAAGAAATAAGACAAGAAATAAAACAAGAAGTGAAACAAGAGAGCGACTTTCAGGTGATCAAGGAGCCGGAACATGCGATGGCTGCGTTCAGCAGCGACGACGAAGAGGACAATGAGGTAAAAAATGCAACAGCAACAGCAACTGCGAGCTCAATTGGCACCGTAAATCAAATTCCAAGTGTTACCATTTCCGATTCGATCCAGTCGCAAATTCAGCTTTTTATGCAGAAGCCATTCAAAATATTCAGCACTTTGGACGATTCACAAACAGTTGTTCAATGTGTGGGCTCAGTGACTCCGCAAATGGGCAGCATAGAGTCACAGCTGGCGTTGATAAGCTCGGACGATTTGCGCGACAAGTTGTCCGAGCTCAATTCAAAGCTGAAGGAATTCTACCAGAGTTTGTACTCTAGTTTGTCGTCGTCATGGTCCACCAAGTCCTACATAGTCAATTCGTTGTTCAAAGAGTGTTTGTCGTTTATGTACAGGGACCCGGCGTTCGTGGACAGCAGTTTGTTGAGCGAGGTGGCCGTGTGTTTGGCGATCATGTTCAAAAATGACTTTACCAACAATCTTCTCCCTGCTCAATTCTACAAGAACGAGATCGATTTGTTCGATCCAAATTGTGGCTCGCTGCTCAACGAGGCCATTCTTCAAAAGCCCATATTCATTTTGTTCAAGGAGATTGCCACCACACAAAACTTGTCGAACGAACGCGAAGTTCTTCTGCAGCTATTGACCGAATTGTACTCAAAACAAAACCGAATTGGATACTATTTTTTGTTTTATTTGAATGTGGTCAATTTGAAAAATCAGTTTAGTCCGAGTCAAAGTGTGCAAAGTAGCGAAATGTTGACGCTGGTGCGAATATTTAGCGAGTTTGTCAAAGAGCGGATTAGTTTGAGCAAGAGTTTGGGCACGGACAAGGCCTTGTCAAGTTCGCCATCGGCTACTGATGACTCGGCAAATGAGTCCGATCTGGACGATGATTTTGTTGAGAGCGATATTCAACTTGGAAATTGTCTAATGCAAGATCTGAGGCTGTGTCAACAGGATGACGCGTATTTGTTTTGTTTTCTACTTGGATTTGTGTGTGGGCCCAATTTGGCACCCAAGTTTATGGTAAATAACAGTGAGCTGATCTATTTGATTGTTAGTTGCATTGACTCTCGACAATTAAAGGACATTGTTTCCAGTATTACCACACAGGAGCTGGAGCTTTTGAGACAACCTGAAGAAGATAAAAGTAGGATTTTTTGATCTATTGACAATTTAATATTAAAAAATCCATAGTTGTTTAAAAGTCCCAAAAAAAAGTCAGGACTTAAAATATTTTTTTAAAAAAAAAGTCCATCATATCCATAATTACCATTTGGAACGAAAAAAATCCGGCACATTGAAGTTTCAGATCAAATTTTAATATAACGATCATTTAAAATTTTTAAACTTAATTAATCAAATGATTTTGATTATTTTTAAGAAATAAATACTAAACATTACTAGACATGTTATATCAAATTTACATCAAAATGATGGATCTCTATTTCATTTAACAAAAAAAATCAATAATTTAAATAATTCAGGTTAAGTTTATTCACAAATTCAAAGTTATAACTTTTATATCCATTCATTCAAACAAAATTAATTTAATTTTTCCACTTAAATAAATTTTAAATTTAAAACATTTATTTTTTTTTGTCTTTAGAATCAATTTACAAATTCAAATCCATTAAAGTTCAATAAAAAAAGAAATTTTAAAATATTAAATATGAAAATAAACTTGAAGTAACCATGTAAAGTAATTGCCCTGGACAAAAAATTATTTTTTCTCTATTATTAAAAAAAATATTTAAATTTATATTTTGATCTTTTGATCTTGATCTCAAACTTCAATTTGCCAAAAATCCAGAACTCAAATATTAATTTTGACTTACAAAATAAATTCAATGACTTTGACTTAAACTTGTTACTTAAAAACAAGTTTGATTCTAAAAAAAAAGGTCGGATTTTTATTTTTATGTAAGTGTAAGTAGCATAGTTTGTCAAAAGTCAAAGTATTTAGTCAAATGGTGAAAAGTCAGAGTCAAAGTTTTGACTTAATTTAAAAAATAAATAAAAATCTTTAACTCGGACTTTTGAAAAAAAAAGTCCGGACTTGGACTTGACCTGAGATTTGTGACAACTTTGAAAAAATTTATGTCACTTTTAATTGTAAAATGATTTGGCACTTAACTAAAGGATTCATATTAACTCGTCATATCAACGATTAACTTATCATTTGAATAATTAATTTAAAATCTTTAATTTAATTAATGTTTAATACAGAGTTTATTAAAAGTCAAAGTTTAAAGTCAGAATCTTCAAATTGAACCAATCATTGATTGTTTGGTTAAGAAAAGTCGAATGGACTTAATTTTTTTTTAAATCTTTTAAATCAAATCTTTGAATTTAAAAAATGAAAAAACAATTTCAAGATTTTTTTTTAATTTGATGAAAAAATTTACAATTATCTAATCACTAATTTTTTTTATTAATTTAGAAAAAAAAGTTTTAATCTCTCTAAAAGTTCTAATAACCAGAGTGGTCAAAGCAGTACTACGTTTTAGCATTTGAATAAAAATTTTGATATAAAAACAATAGATAACTGTAAATTTTTTTTAATTTATTTTTTTTCAACTTAGCAAATTAATAAACTACTGAGTCAAATTGACTCGCAGGGCTTTTAAGTATAGATTTTTTTGTTGGCTATTAAGATAAATTTAAATAATAAAGTTACATAAATTTTTAATTATTTTTGAAAAACGAATTGAAGTGAAACAAAAAAAATTTATAATCTTTTTCAGTTCAATTATGAGGTTTAAATTTGTCAATTTGACCCGCCAGACCCGCCGGCGCTAATAAGAGACTTCAACAATTTCATATCATAAATTAAATAAAACTTAGCATAGTTTTAGTAAAAATTAGCATAAATTTATTAAATCATAATAAAATAAAAGTTTGCAAAATATTGTTAAGTCTTGAATTTGAACTTTAGGGATTTAAGCCAAGAAATAAATAAAACAATTTAATTTAGTTAAAAGTTTATTTAATGGAATCCGAAGTTATAACATATAGTTGTTAGTGGTTTATTTAGTAGTTAGTTAATAGCGTGCGCTACCTGAAGTTAAGACTAAACTTTACTTAAATGAGGAGTAAAGCGAAAGAGTGAGAGATGTCAAAACTCAGATCTTAACATCCCTTCCCCTTCCATAAGTAGGGCTTATGCGGTACTGACGACTAACTATTTGAAGAAAACTTGACAAAACAAAAATTTTAAAACAAAACACAAAAAAAATTATCCGATTGACTAATCACCAAAAACTCAATGCTCTTTAGTGTAAACATGTAAAGTAGTCGTGCCCGGGGGTTGTGTGGCACTCTGAACAATTAAAATGTTTATTTTATACCCGTACGGACATGCATCGCTCACAACCTAACCACATTGTGTCGCTACCACATTTCAAAAAGCTTCATACAGACTATGCACTTACCTTGAGTGAAGTCATGAATCTTTTCTCTTGGTGGTCGGGGGAGATTAGCAAGGGGCATATGGTTTTAAACTGGGAAGGCCAACTTGTAAGAGTATCCTAGCGCAAGCAGGTTCTTCTGGAATAACCGGTCCATCTGCCTGCTGGTTAAGAAAATCTTGAACAAGCTGGCGTTGTCGACGTTCGGGATGCCATGTATCATAATGTTTGGGATCTCGTCCATTCTAACCACTAAACAGTTTCTTAATTTTTATTTTTTTTAAAGAAAATAATCAAAATATTTTGGTTTGAATTTTGAATATTAATAATAATAATAATAATAAAAATAAGGCTATGGATAAAAGATGACTAAAAGCCAGCCTCTAACGGAGTGTAAGGATTAGTTGCACTATAGTAGTCTGTATAATCAATTTTTTTCGCTTTAAAAAAATTGTCAAGTTTGTTTTTAAAACCATTTATAGTTTCTTGTTCAACCACTTCTCTTGGTAAAATATTCCAAACATTTGCTATCCGGTTTGCAAAAAAGTTGGCTCTTGGAATGCAGTTTCGAACGAGTTGTTTTTCAAACCCATAATTGTGACTTCTAGTAACGTAATGGCTAGATAACTTATTTAAAGGAAGATGCCATTCAACTTGATCCATATTTTTTACTATTTTAAATTGTTCAATTAGATAACCTCTTAATCTCCTCTCCTCGAGACTGGTCAGATTTAGTTTTACCAAACGATCGTGAATTGAAAATTGAAAATTTCGAGTATTAGAAATAATAACATAATAATTGAACTACAAGATTTTACAATATTAATACAAAGTTCCCAAAAAAATATTTTATTATCAATTTTATATGAAATATATCAAAAATATCAAAAAATTTACCAAAAAAAAAATCAAAAAAAATTTTGGATTAGTTGCTTTTTTTTGTTTACATTTA
The DNA here is from genome assembly GCA_025491095.1 of Brachionus asplanchnoidis. Classification (NCBI taxonomy): domain Eukaryota; kingdom Metazoa; phylum Rotifera; class Eurotatoria; order Ploima; family Brachionidae; genus Brachionus; species Brachionus asplanchnoidis. Next base: position 1,974,460 of record JAILYF010000027.1, on the reverse strand, counting down.
TATATCTAATTGATAAATTCGATAATTTAGGTGCTATTTAAATGTAAAAAAAGTGTAATTTTAATCAATTAAGTTTAATAATTGTGATATTATGAATATTTTGATTAATTTATTATTTGATATTAAAAACAGATATTTTATATTAAATTTATATACATTTTTTTATTATATTTAAAGTAATTTTAATAAAAATATGGGTATAGATTATATTACTCGCTTAATAAGAACCCAAAATTTGGACTTTATAAAAAAATTAAAATCAAAGTCCAGACTTGACACTGACTTCATGACTTTGACTTTTAACCAATTCTGGTTTAATTATTACTATTAATTTTAAATATTGGTTTCAATAAATTATTTGGCGTTAAGGATTCTAATGGGTTTTTTTTGCCGAGTGTGCATGAGATGTTCTTTACGAAAAGCAGAGTTCTTCGTGAACTTCAAGTTTGGCTTAAAAAACCAATAGAAAAAATTTCAATGAAAAAATTTTGATATATCAAGTTATTAATAAATTGCTTTATTTAATTTTTCTAAAATTTATTATTTTTAAATAATAGGACGTCGTTTAGAAACTAAGTTTTAATTATTAAAAGGAAAATTCAAAAAATAAAATAGAGCGCTTTTTAGAGAATGAAATCTAAAAAGTCTAAAAAATTAGTTCTTTTCAATATAAAATTGATGAAAAAAATTTCATCATTAGGGTGAAAAATAAAGGATACAAAGGATGGTATAGGATTTTTTGTCTACTTTAATCCATGTTTAGTTGTTTTAAATCGTTAATTTTTTTAATTTTAAAATCATCTGGTATTATTAAATTGAATCTCTTTTTAATTCATTTTTGTAAATGAATTATTTATTATTATTTGCTTATTCATTAAAATATTCTATTAATAAAGGCAAAATAAATTAATTAAACAAATATATCAATAATAAATTAATATATTAGTATTTCATAGCAAGTCTTCTTCGATATTTTGATTCTCTTAATTTATTTTTTTGTTTAGTTTAGTTTTTAAATCAAGTTTGGTACCAAAGAATGCGGTAAACGGGTAATAAGGTAAAAGGGATTTTTTCCTTGTCAAGAAAAAGATCATAAGGATGTTATTTAAAATCTTTTTTAAATTATCAGGTTTAGCAATTGATAATTTTCTTTAGCTAGAGAAATTTTTTTTTCTTAATTTTAACATTGTTTAAAAGATCGTTTAAGTCAACATCCAAAATTTTTGTTAAAAAATATCATCAAAAAATCTAATAATAGGTACGATATCATTTTTAAAGACTTTTTATTTTGAAAATCGATTAATTGGAAAATTATTATTTAATCTAATGTGTGATAGACTCGTGTAAAAATAAAAAAATTAAAATAGATTTTAATTTTATAAAAGATAAATAATCAGTAAATAATAATAAAATAAAAATACGCCTTAAAAATTCTACGAAATTCTATATGTCTTAGTCTTAAAAATAGAAATGGATCATTGCATAAATTTTTATTTTAACTTTAAAATTTTTTTAATTCTAAATGTTCATTAATCTCAATTTATACTCATATTTAAATTAAACAAATGTCTATAAGATTCTATTTACTATTTCATTTTAGAAAAAATATTTCATGGGACTTATTTAAATAAATTAATAGAAACGTATTGTGCAATTTTATCTATCATCTCAGATGGTTGTCAAATTTATTTAGAAAATCTAATAATTTTTATTACAATTTAGATTACTCAATTTTTACTTGATTTTATTTTTCTCTTTATTTAAATAAAAATTTTAACTCAGGTCATTATAATGAGATTGTTTTTATAAAATTAAAATTGAAGCTTATAGAATTTATTATTTTTGTAAAATTATTTCGTTATATGAATTTTTATTTTTACAAATTAATTTAATTATAAAAATAAAAAATTCGACTAATTGGAAAAAAATAGAAAAAAAAAATTCAATTTAAGAATTTTATTTTAGGTAAAAGTAAAAAAAAAGTCCAACAAAGTAAAAAAGTATCAACTGGCGTTAAGAGGAAGCGTAAGTCTAGCGAAAACGAAAGATTAAGGCAGCGAGTTCATAAATCGAAAAAAAAATTCCGTAAAGAATCACTAGTTGACGTTTTAAGCGCCAGCCTAAATTGGGAATCTATAGAGCAATTATTTTTCTGGGAAATTTTAGTATCCCATGACGATGTAACCCTGGAATATTTACTGCCAATATTCAACCGCTTGGACTCAGTCAAAAACTCCGAAGCTGTATGCTATCTATTTCAAATGATAAAATCAAGTGAGCTGAGCTATGAATTGATAAGATACATCACCCAGCGAAAGGTCGAAGACAACATAGCTCGAGCTTTGTTTATTAACTGGGCTAAAAAAAATCCTTCAAGTCAAATGTCCCAAATGTTCATTAAACTTTTGAACAAGTCCGCAAATCAGCAAAATACAGGAGGGAAGCCTGAGACAACACTGAAAAAAATAAAATTCAATGAAAGTTTAAATTCAGTCAATAAAGTAAAGCTAACAGCTCAGCAGCAGTTAGAACAAAATCAAAAACGAGGCTCGAGTATCTATGATGAAGAGGACTTGGAGAAAATTCCCAATCTGGACCAAGTACTTGGACACTTGAACAAATTAAGACTGAACAATTCTTGTATAGGCTTTATTTTGAATGAAAATTTGATAGAATGTTTGAAAAAAATTTACAATAAATATTTGGACGATGATTTGAAAAAAAAGTATTCAGATCTTTTTACTTTGGCCGATGAGTTCAATCAAAACGTGAGTGACGAGAGTGACGTCCAGAATGAAGATGACCAGGAAGACGATAATTCTGAGAGTGAAGAAGAGACGCGACGAGGACGCAAAAATCGTACTAGTAAAAAGTCAAAAAGGAGCTCTCGAGGAAAACCCGGGAAAAAGACAAGGTTCAAGGCTTCGAGCTCTGGTGATGAAGAAGATGAAAACGATAATGAAAATGACGATGACAATGAGCAAAATGGGGACAGTGATCGTTCATCGGAAAGTAGCGACATGTCCAGGAAGAAAAAACAAAAAAGAGGCCAAACAGGTAAAAGTTCGAATCAACAGCCACCGAGAAAAAAGCTTAAACATTTAAAGTCAAGTGATAATGACAGTGATGAGTAATTGTATATTTTGGAACTTAATTTAATAAAAAAGTACTTGATTGTGTTTAAATGTGAGGTTTTCGAGTTTAAAGTGGAAATTTTTAAAATTATTTTTATTTTTTTTTTGTTTAATATAATAAATTAATAAAATCTAAATGTGGTGATAATAATTAGTTATGGTTAAAAAAATATTTAAATAAAAAAAAATTAAATTGTTATACGTTTGCATCCATGATTCTTTAAATGATTCTGTGAATTATTTAAAGAATAAAATATAAAATAAATAAATAAAAAATTATAAGTTAATAGAGAATTTTAAGTTAATATTAATATAAAATTTTAATTTCTATCATCTTGGGAATTCCTAAAAAATTTATTTTGATCTTAAAATTTTTTTGAATTTTTATTAAAATATCAATAAAGAGGTAAAAATAATATTAACATTTAGTTTTTCAAATTTATACGAAAATTTTTGATAAAATTTCATTTTTTAATAAAAATAAATAGCCCAGAAAAAAATAATAACCATTGCATTTAGAATATTTAAATGAAAATAACTTAAATAATCACAATTCCAAAATTAATTCCGTTATCATATTATCAAAATTAAAAAAAAGGTAAATTTTTTAAATTTAATTATATTAGGATTTAATTTTCAATGTTCGGATTAATACTACTTTTTAATTTAGGTATAATAATCAGGTAATAATTATTTTATTAAATATCAAAATTAATAAAATTTTTATTAATTTTTTTTAATATTGGATAAGAAACTGGCTTCTCTGTTACAATTAATCAGTAATCTAAAAAAGATCACGATTGACCGATGCATTCATCATCGAAGTAGTTGGTGTAATAAAATTTCAAAACATACTTTTTAAATAAATATATAAGTTTATTAATTTAAATTTAAAAAAAAAATGTCTTTCTCCATATACCAAATCGAATTGTGAATGTTTGAGCTTATTTTTATTTACTTGAAAATTTTTTTTTAATTTTCATTTTTTTAAATTATAAATGCGACATATTTTTCATAAAATCCTTTGCAATTATATGAAATCACTATAGCTTGAAATATATTTCTAATAGTTTAAGACACTTTTTTATCATTGATCTAGTTACAACTGCGAATTTTACAGACATCTGTTTTTACTTCTTTAATGAATGATTAGTTTAAAAATTTTGATTTAATTCTTAAGAGATGATCAAGCCTTTAATGGAATTCTTTAAAAGAATAAATTTTGGATTTTTTCTTATTCATACCATTTTAAAATGCATTGTTTAAGATTAAAAAAGAAGGATTTAAATAAATAACCATTAAGCACACTAAAAGTCAAAATGAGAACCTATCTAAAACTGTTCAAAGCCTAGACCCAAAAATAGACAAATTATATCAAATGAATAAAGAAGACACTTTTTGTTAATTGAAGGGGCCAAATAAAATCTAGGATAGAAAAAAATTTTAAAAATACATAAAGTGAGTTATTAATTTTTTATTAAATAATTTCAAAAATAATACAAAAAAGCAATAAAAAACATTTTTCAGGTTTGAAACCACAATTAAAAATAACAACTAATTTAGAATCTATTAATAATAAAAACTCAAATCTAATATGAATTTAATATAAACTTTATGTCCATGGAATTTTCTTGCGTCCGAAAGACTAGAAAAAATTTAAAATTAGTCTTTTTAGATTTAATTAAGAAAAAATTACCTTTGGCTCAAATTTTGCTTCCAATTTCTTAGCTTTTTCTTGATCTAAAAACTTCTGATACAATTCAGCACTTATTTGCTCTTGTTCATGAGTATTCACGTCTTCCACTATATTCTCTTGAACATACTGATCTTTTCGAGAAGACATCTGTCTCTCCAAATCGAGTCTTCTCTCCATTTTTTCTCTCTCTTGTTTTTCCTTTTCTCTCTTGACCAACTCTTGAGTTTTTTCCATATCTCGTAACAAATCTTCACGTTTTTTTAGAGATTCAATTTTTTTCTCATTCAAAACAGAGAACTTATCTTCCAACTGTCTTTGTCTTTCTTCCAAAACTTGCTTCATCAAAGCCTCCCTAGCCATGCTCTCTTTTTTCCATTCTAAATTCTTTTTATCCCACTCTTTCTGCGCCTCATCTTGGAACATAGCATCCAATTCGGCTTCTTTTTCTTTCTCTAGTCTCAATTGTTGATTAAGAACTTGGATCATGTGTTCAGCATCGGCTTTAGCTTGCAATTTTCGAGCTGACTGCAATCTGGCTTCTTTGTCCTCAGATTCATTGATCAATGTCAACACCTTTAAATCAAATTCAAGCTCTTCTTGAATTTCCTTGGCTCTTTGTCTCAATTTAGCCTTGTGCTGTCTTAACAGTTGCCTTCCATAGTCCTGTCTATTATTCTTTTCGGTCAATTTCAATCTTTGTTCATTTATTTTCATCAATCTCAAGTGTTCTTGGGTCAATTCGTACTCCTCGCGGTTAAGAACATCAGATTCAGCTTCCTTTTGCTTAAGCTCAATCATTTGCTGCTTCAGCACCTCCTTGAGTTCAACCTCTCGATTGAGCTTAAGTCGTCTAAGTTCCAAGTCGCGATCCTCTGCTTTTTGTCTTTCTACTTCCAAGTACTTAAGGTATTCCATTTTTTCGTCTTCTTCCATTTGTTCAGCCTGCTGTTTTTCATCTATTTGTCCACCCCATGCATTTACTACATGCTTTTGAAGTTGTTGGGACTCGAGTTCTCTTAGCTCTGGATTATTTTGTCTCCAATTTTCATAGAGCTTTTCCTCAGCTAATTTTTGACGCTCTTTTTCGCGCGCAGATTTTAGCTCTTCGGCTTTTAGTTTCAAAGAACTTAGACTTTTGGAATTGTTTATTCCATTTAGACGCAAGTTTTTCAGCTCTATTTGTAAACTAGCTTCTTCATTGGCAAATAGTTGCTTTAATTTTTCTCTTCTTTGTTGAATTATTTCTCTTTTTCTTTTTTTGGTTTCCTCAGACTCGTCCAATTGGCGCGAGTAAGCCACCATGCTTTGGTTAAATGTCCGATTTGATGTCAGACAATCGTGTAATTTTACATCAGAGTTTGCTTTTTGAAAAAATTTTATAGTATTTGACCATTTTTCTGACTGGTCTGCCTGATAATTATGCTTGTATCGGAGATGGTCCTGGTTGAAATTAACCCTTTTGAGCTCTATATAACTTGGTAATGTTGGCAATGCCATTGTTATTAAAAAAATTTTTTTGAATCAAAATTTATTTATTTTAATTTTATTTAAGCCAAAAAAAAAATTTGAATTGAAATAACTCCCAGATTGAATTTCGATCAGAATGTTCCAGTTGCTAAGAGACATTAAAAGTAAAGATAAATTTGAAATTTGTAACATTTGAAACATTTTTGAATTTGTCTTCAAAATTTGGAGAAAAAAAATAGTTTTTAGAATTTTTATTTTTTTAAAAATGCTCTCTAATAAGGAAAATCAAGCTGCCAATACAACCAGTTCTAAGAGCACATCAAGCACATGTGAGACTAATTTTGAGTTTAAGTTCTCGGCTGAGCCAACATTGGACAATTTAGGAGAAAAACTATTGGACTTTTGTAAAGAACGAAATTGGCAGGAGTTTCATTCGCCCCGGAATTTGCTGCTTGCATTGGTAGGAGAAGTTGGCGAACTTTCAGAGATATTGTAATTTTTGAAAATTATTAATAATTTTAGTTAAATTTGAATTAATTTTTTAGTCAATGGAAAGGAGAAGTACCGGTCGGGCTAGGCCGCACTTTTACAGATAATGAAAAAGAGCATTTAGAGCAAGAGATAAGTGATGTGTTTATTTATTTGATTAGATTGGCTCAAGCATGCAAAGTGGATCTACCAAAAGCCGTAGAATCTAAAATTGAGTTAAATAAGAAAAAGTATCCGATTGATAAATGTTTTGGTAAAAGCAATAAATACAATGAATATCATTAAGTTGATGAATTCAATCATTGTATATTTAGAGACTTAGTTCAATTTTCTTCTTTTTTTTTAATTTTCAATTAATTGTTGAATAAAATATTTATAAATTTTCAAAATAATAAATACAAATTTTTATTGTTTAGTTCATTGGATAGAATATGAAGTTAGTTGATTTTTTTAGCCCATAGTCTTCTAATAATTATGAATAAATAAATATTTAAAGAATCCAATTTTACTTTATTTAAACGAATTGTATTCTACAGAAAATTTGTTAGTGCATCTTGTTACAAATACAAGGGTAGGTTTTGACTAAATTATTTTTACCAAAATTTCAATACAGAGTTGCACTAAAGTCATGCTTCTTCAAGTAATCTTTCGGTTGTCCTTAAAATCCAGATAGAAAAAATTTACAAAACAAAATTGGAAACTTCTTTGGAATTCTGATTATTACAATCTAATATCTAATATCTATTGGACTAAAAGGGGCATAAGTGTATTTGGTAGAGTAAAAACATGCTTAATAAATTTTAAAATTTTATCAAAATATTCTTCTTATTTTTCCAGAGTTGTTTAAAACTAGTCTTAAGTCAAGTACGGGCTTAAAATTTAAGAAAAAATTTAAAGTCGGACTAGAATTTTAATTTTAACGACTTTGACTTTAATTTGGGACTTTTTAACAACTCTGTAATTTTCTTAGTATTTTTTGGAAAGAAATATTAATTTATACTCCTTTGGGTTTTGAAATACTATCAGTGAATCTGTAAATTGAGGGATTGAAATTTTTCAATACATAGTAGAACATTGTTAACGTTCTACTAAATGGTTGGAATTCTGTTTATAAGTTCATGCTCTTAATTTTCCATTTAATAATTTTTTAGCTTAAATTTAGTTTTTATATTTTTTATAATTTCTATTTTTAAGCATTTTTTTGACTTAAAAAATCCGGATCCGGATTTTAGGGACAATTTAATTTTTCAAGTTTTTAAGTCAAAGTCATGACTTGAAATTTATCCTAGATCCTTATTTTTCTTCATTACTTCATCGAATGATTAAACATGTTTCAATAGCTAAAAATTACCATATTTCATCGAACAGAAGAAACCACAAATAGAAGAAACTTGATAGTATCTGAGTCAAAAATTTGCTTTAAAATAATTTATTTGAGTTGTTTTTCTTAAAAAAATGTGTCTCGGTTAAAAGAAAATTCACCATTCATTTGGAATGTAAAACATACATTTTTTTGTTTCCAATACATATAATGAAATAATGTAATTTTGTTATTTCTAGTAGTAAGCCTAGATATGTGTGTTTTTTTTTTAAATAGCCTAAATATGAAATTCATTCATATTTTCGATAACATTCGAAATTTTTTCAAATCTAATTTCAATTTTGAGTTTTTAGTTTTTTACATTGTATTTTGATAATTTTTTTTATTTATTTGTTTATCTACACCGAGCTAATGCTCGTTCAGAATATAAAAAAAATAGATAATATAGAAATATAAAAGATAGTGTTTCCAACTGCTTAAGGTAGTGCTCTGAAGGAGCAGTTCTTGTTGTAATAGAAAATTTATCGATTTAAAAATGAAAAAAGGAGCACAGACTAGTGTGTGAAAATTTCGTGAAAAATCTTTTAGTGTTAATCATAAGTTGTACCAATTCAAGGTTATTCCGTTCGGTTTGTGTAACGCGCCTTCAACTTCCCTGCGTTTAATGGATACGTTGCTAAGAAACCTTACATGGAAATACTGTTTAGTCTATCTAGATGATGTGATATCACATATATCATATAAATTATATAATTTATTCATCTGATTTCAAGTCAAATTTAGCAAGCTTAGAATTAATTTTATCTAAGTTTAGCCACGCAGATTTGAAACTCAAGCCTTCAAAATGTTGTTTTTGTATGGATCGTGTCAACTATCTTGGTCACATAATCTCGAGTTATGGATTGCAACCTAATGATTGAAGAGCGAAGTCAATAGCTGAGATGAGTTCACCTGAGTCAAAAGAAGAGCTCAAGAGATTTTAAGAATGATATCCTACTACCTTCGTTTTATACCAAACTTTAGTACAACAACCGTATGTTTATTCGAGTTGACCAAAAAAAAGTAGTATTTACGTGGACAAAGAAGCCTAAGACACGTTTACCAAGTTGAAAACACAACTTTTGTTATCAACAATTCTAATTTACCCGAATTTTGACAAAGAGTTCGCGATCTACACAGATGCTTCCGGTGATGGTATTGGCGCCGTTTTGACTCAAGTAGTCGATGGTAAAATTCATCCAGTAGCTACGCAAGTCATCAGCTAAATGCTTGCAAAAAGAATTATTTTACAAGCGAGATGGAAATGTCGGCCATCGTTTGGACCGCCAAGCATTTCCAATCTTATATTTACGAACGTCAAATCAAGTTTTTCACGGATCATAAACCGCTCAGTACATTAGTCAAGTCAAAAGAACCAACTAATCGTCTTTATAAACTTCTTCTCAAGCTTCAAGAGTTGGATTTTAGTATTTTTTATTATCCTGAAAAACAAAACAATCTTGCAGACCTACTTTCAAGATTAAATTCAGCGACTCAAAGTCAAACCGAAGTAGAGTCAAACGCTCTGAATATCAACTTCAATGAAGATTGGGACTATGAGCAAGATAGTTATAGAGAGTTTTTATTGGTCAAGATTGCTGTTCGAACAAGAGATTTGATCTTTTTAGCAGATTTAAGCAATTCAAAATTTTGAAAACGGAATTTCGATAATCTAGTGTTACAAAATGGTGTTTTGAAACTCAAGAACAAGGATGGAAATTTTGAAGTTGATGCTCCAAAAAGTTATTGTGACCAAATATGTTTCGTGTATCATGACTCAATTTCTGGTGGTCATTTGTCGTTCGAAAAGACATTCAAAAGTATTTCGAGTAGATTTGTTTGGCCGATGTCCCAAAGCTTTATTCTTAATTATTGTTTATCATATGACATATGCCAAAGATTTAAGCATTCAGCCAAAAAGCCGAATAAACACCCTCTAGTCTCAAAAAGGTCAGCAAAGCATGGGATTTAATTTGTGTGGACATAATTTGCCCGTTGAAGTTATCAAGAAAAGGTAATTGGTTTGTGATCATCTCAATTGTTAACTTCTCAAGATTCGTTATTGTAAGAGCCGTTACACTGAAAAAAAAAGCGTCTTAGCAATAAAAAAAGTGACTTCTAAATTTTTTCGAGTAAAAAGCGACTTAATCAAACAAAAGAAAAAAGAGACTTTATTTATAAAAGTTAAATACACAATAAGCTCCTCCTTTTAATGACTAATAAGAAGAAAATAAAACTCTCCTGTAATTTTAGCGGACAATTTTTATTTTCATAATTATAACAGATGAAAAGCAATTTTATATTATTATAATTTCGTTTGAATTTAAAAGTTTAACATTGTTTTTCTAAAATTCATATTGTCCTTAATGAATGTTTTTTATTTTGACGAGCTGCAAATGGCTTGGACCGTTTCTCCTTTTATTAATCTTAAACAGTTTAAACACACAATTGTGTTTTTTCACTTTCTTTCTTTTTGACAAAATACTTTCTGTTTAGATTACGAAAATTATTATATAACTTGTTCTTTTCAAATCGTTCGAAATTATTGTAATTAATATTAGTTTTTAACACACTGTTAAATTATCTTTCACCTCTAAATAGTTTTAGCATGATTTAAACTATAATATAATGTTTTTTTTTATTTAAAACATTTTAAACACGAAACAAATTGTAAATTTGGTAAATATATCTATTTAAGTTTTAGTGAAATACAGTAGAAAATAGTTTAAAGAATATAAAAAATTAAGTAACTTTTTTTTCTAAAAATTTAAAATAAGTATCGTGATTGTGACATTGTGCAACTTTCAAAGTTGCATCAGCTATTTAGGTCTGCAAAACTCTGCAAATATTAGCAGAAATTAGATTTCAATATGTTATGCGAAGTGCATTTTGAAGAGATTTTGCAAATAATTGGCAGACTTTGACAGTATATGCAACTTTAAGTGTTGCATCATGTAGCATTCATCAAAATAATTTAAAACTTTAAGAATAAAAGTTATTTAATTCTTGATCATTTTGTTCTGTTATTTTTTACTGAACTCAGAGTTGTTCAAAAGTCAAACTTGGTTGTTAATTATAATCAAGAATCTTTAGACGATAATTGGCACGAGAACAGTCTTCGAATAGCCCTCTTAATTAACAGTCAAAAATTGAGCAACAAATACGATCAAAATACTCAGTCCAAAAAATCGCAAGATACAGTCCGAGTCCAATCCGTTAAAGGAGAACGTAAATCAAGAAGAACATTCACGAGATTTAAATCAACAGTGTCACTCTAACGAAGCCGAGAATCAAATTCGTATTGAAATATGTGATCGAGCAGATAAGTCCTTTTTAATTGTGAATAATTTTTTTGACGCCAATCAAACAATCTAATTTGAAAAAAGTATCCCCAATCTGTTGGATTTAGAATTCAAAAGGTTAGAAAATAGTCAAAAAACCTCTTCAAGCGTGAGTGACGATGATAAAGAAGAATCAGACATTATTTTGGAAACAAGTTAGAAAAAAAAAGTGATCGAAAGTGGCATTGAATTTTTTAAATGTCATATCTCCGAGAAAAAATGCAAAGGGAAAGAGGCCTAAAATCACACATGACTGGATCCAAGTTAAAGCAAGACGAGATCAAATCAAACAAAACTAATCAAATTTATTCTAAAGATTTTTTTTTTCTGTTATTTTTAAATTGTTAATCAAATATTTAATCAAGTATTTAATCTTACTATTGAGTCTCTATTTTGTTACTTATTTTATTTATCGTTGTTATTTATAAATTAATAAGTTTTTAAATTCATTCCAGAAAATCAAATTTTATTCTAAAGTTGCGTTTTGTGTTCAAGCTAAACACTGGAAGCACTCGATAAACTAAAAAAGAGAAAGCTAAGCTTAAACCCTGTGACTAAAAAAAAAAAAAAAAGTGGAAAAAAAGTAGAAGTGGTGATGAAATACTCGATTAAAATGAACAAAAATTAAGTGCTCAAAAAAATTATCAAGTTTGTTTTTCAAATAATTCTTCCTAAGATATCGAAAAATTACCCTGACCCTTAAAAAAATTAAAATGCAAATTTTGATTAAAAATATCCTATTCATTTTTCTAAACATCAATTTATTTTTGATTCAAACATGATTTATTTGATATAATTAAATATATTATTCTCTCAAACTATTTTTAAAAGTATTAAGAGTTATAACGGATTTACATGAAAAATTTTGCACTCGAAAAATTTTTTGACGATTTTGATTGGATGGATTGGATTAGATGATTTTGATTTTTTGAAAATTTGACAATCTTTTTATTATCAAAATGATCCCAATTTACAGATTTAGATTATTTACATTTCCAAACTATCTGTTTGGAAAATAAAAATTGAAAAGAGCAAATTAAACTTAGCATTTTAAGGAATTAATGATAGCCGTATTGTTTAATTCGTCTTTGCATTAACTCTTTACAACATCCAAATAAAAAAAAAAATTTACAACCAACCTTCTAGAACAATTTTTTAAAGAAATTCATTTTTTATGGTTATACTTAGCATTTCAATGTTTAAAATTCTTTTTGCATTTCTGATTCAATGACCTTTTTCGATATGATGACAGATATGAAACAAGTTTTAAAAGCCATTAATTAATTTTATTTAGCATATTATTTTTAACATCCATACAAGAAATTAAAACATTCATAATTAAATGATTAAATACATGTATTTTTGAAATTTTTTTTTATTTTTCCAACTGAATTTTATTTTTAATCTTATGGACGAAAATGCAAAATTCGGTTTTAGATCGTCCAGTAAAAATTGAACTTAATGTTAATATTTAATTTTTTTTTTCTTTCAAATTATTTTTAAAGAATTTTTTTAGAAAGTCAAGGTGATTACCAATTTGAAAAATTATGGACAATATAAAAGAAAAGGAGCAGTCACTTGGATTTAAAAGAACTATAAGATTTTGTCAAACAGTCCAGAAAGAAAAACTTTAATTTGTAACCGGTAATGTTTTCTTTATTAATCTTAAACAAAGAGCACCACCTTATGACCAGCTAATTTTAATTTTTGGATTTTTTTCTTTATTATCGCTGGAATGATATTGCAAATATTTACAACCGGGGATTAAGAAAATTAAAAAGATTCAGAAAGAAATTATGAAGATTGTAGCACTAATTTTATCGTTTCATACATTTTTTCAGAATTTTAGGAATGTTTAATAATGGATGCATGAAGCGACCAACTTTTTGAAAGGAATAGGAATATTGGCTTTCATGTTTTATTTTTAAAAATATAATTTTAGCCTTTATAAATGCAGGCTAAAGATTTAACGACATTTTTTACCGATTTAGCTAGATCATAAAAGAATCTATTTGTAAGGTGCCCCAAATCATAAACCCTAGTCGGATAGGGAACTTATATAAGGATGAAAATTATCATTTTTAGGTTTTCCTACATGACGAAAAAGAATTTAGACAAAAAAGTTTTATGGCTCTCGGTCGAAAAACCTAACCCCATACCCCTCATTTTTAGGCCTAATTTTCTAGATTATGAGAATTACATGTTGACTTAAAATTTTTTTTGTTTTTTTCTTAAAGATCGGCCAAAATAACGTTAGAATAAGTGTTTTTTCAAAAAAATAATAATAAATTTAAATATAAACTTAGTTTTTTTATCGTGGAGATTGGAAAAATCAATTTTTTTTACTAAAAATCTATGTAGTCTGACACAATTCTTCCTACCTCCGTAAAACCTTTTTTATCTTAAAGAGAAGATTGTTTTTAATAATAGTTGGTAGTATTTTAATGATTGATAAAAAATCTCTCGAAAAAAATAAATAAATCTTGAAGATGGTAAACCTATCCGAAAGGTCCAAATGGTTCGGCACAGATATCTTTCCAAGATAATTTTCAAAACAACTTAAAAATTATATCAAATTGTAGAGAAGAAAATTATCTATCGATTGATACCATATTTATCAATTTTTAATATTAAACTGAATACATAAATTAATTAAATCTAAAATGTCGAAAAATTAACCTTTATTTTCATATATTTTGCAAGTATTTCAACAAAAAAAAGTAGTTTATAATATTATTTAATCTAAACAGATAGATAATTATAATCTTTCTCATTCGGTACTATTTTCACTTTGCTTTAGAAAATTATTTCAGGTAGTTATTTGCCGAGAACTTGTTTTTTTACTACCAGCTTATCTTAGATTTGAAAAAAAAATGAATTTATTTTTCAAATTTATTTTTAAAGCAAAGCTTCATAGGTTAGTATTAAAATTTTTATTTTTTTTATGAGTTTGTACTTCTGAACTTGACTTTGTCCCAAATAATGATTCCAACACCTCTTGATAACTTGCGCCATAATTATACATTTCTATAGCTTCCCAAAAACGATTCCAAAGCTTTATATTTAATTTTTTTGACTTAAATTTCTCAAACGATGCCATAATTAAACTATTTAGCTTGTTAAAATCTTGATCATTATGTCTTCTTACATAATGTTTAAGGTCACAAAATACTCCTTCAACTGGGTTCAATTCACAGTAGAATTTTGGCTGATAATGTTTAATACTTTTGATGAACCATGTTTCACTGTTTGAGTATAACTGCTTGTTTTTGTTATTTGCTGTTTATACTGACACCCTTGATTTTTTTGGGTAGAGCGGTAGCAAATTGCTGAAAAGTCATATAAATCATCTGCTTTTGAAAAATTACGGATGCAAGAGGGTTGATCAATCCAAGTATGTAACGGGTCATTAATAGTCAAAAAATCTCTTTTCTTGAAATACCTAGCATTAATATTTTTTAAGTTAGCGATTTGTTTTTTTGTTTTTGGTGGCATTTTCTAAAGCAAAAATTGATCAAATTTGAAGTATTTTTTTCAGGTTATATAAAAAGATATGACCAAGATACTACCAAGAACTGTAGAGAGTAGATTAAATTTCATAAAATTGAAAAAAAAATTATTTAGATAAAATTCTTTAAGAGGACATAGATTTTGAAATATCAAATTTATCTAATATTTGATTGTTTTTTCTGTTTCTAAAGTTTGGAGTGTACACATTGGGGATCGATTTTTTTTTTATTTTTTCATATTTTATTATTTAATCTATAAATTAATCACAAAAGTTAGTTCTCATTTGAATTTTTTTTTGAAAAATTTTTATTTTGAAAATTGAGTGTTTTTTGTTGTTTTTATTACATCATATTTTTAGAATGGTAAAATATAATTCAAAAATTCTTTCAGATTCGTAATCTGTGACTAAAATTACATAGGATTCAAAATTTTAAATAATATCCTTATACATAAAATAACGAACTAGGGTTTATCATTTGGGGCACTATAGCAGCAATTTCATTTAAGAATTTGTAAAAAGCAAAAGAAGTTTGTATTTTAAATATTTGCTCTTCATTTGTCAATTTATTTGAGAGATTTTATTTGCTTAATTTCTGATCTATATTTGTAAATAAAAATTAAAATAGAACATTTAAACAGAACTTTATTTAAAACATATATTTGCATATAATAAAATTAAAAAAAATATTGCTTGCTCATTATGCGGCTAGCTATTAATGCAAATTGCTAGATTTTATTAAGTCTTTTTTAATATGTTTTTTTTTATGCATATTTCTTTTTATTAATAAATGTGATTTGTATTTTCGCCCGGTGTCCAGTCTACGATGACAACCGAGCCCGATTTTCTATTTAGATTAAATAAATTAATATTGGTGAACCTTAATTAGTTTTAGTGGTTCACTTTATTTCATCTGGTGACGAGGAAAATGTCAGCGACATACGGTCAACTTGAGATCTTCATTATGCGGCGGGCGACGCAGGCATGCTAGTACCACGCTGGGAGGCGTGGCTGGAGGGTTTCAAGTTCTATCTGAAAGCAAACGAGATTAACGACGGCAATGGCAAAGTCCTCTTCAAGCATCAGATGGGCGAGCAGGCGAGGAAAATTTTCCACACGCTCGCGAAGCTGGAGGGCAAGAGGAAGCCGGATCCGACCTCAACTCCAACCGACACCAAGCAGGACATACCCGACAAGGACACGATTCCCGAATGCTACGCGCTCATGTCTAATTATTTTCGGACCAAGAGGTCGAAATGGACGGAGCAGTGTGTGTTTTTTCGAGCAAGGAGGAGCGCCAGGAGGAGATGGTGGAACAGTACGTCATGCGCCTTAGCGAACTCACCGCTCACTGCAAGTTCGGTGACGTCAAGGACGTAGACCGAGAGATCCTGGGCCACCTGGTGCACACTTCGGGAATCCGGGGCTTCGAGATCAAGTGCTGCTAGGAGGACGAAGACCTGACACTCGTAAAGTCTCTCAATATTGCCCGCAAGTGCAAGACCAACAGCGACAGCGTCGATGGCCTGACGAAGCCAACCCCGAGAGAGCTCGAAGGGCGCTGACAAGCCCTGTTCTGCACGGAGCGCGCAACGAGAAGTCCGACAGGAGCGCAGGAGGCAACCAGCGTCAGAGTGTACCATTATCTGGAGCGCAGGAGAGCCAAGGCTCGGACAATTGCCGGAACTGCAACTGTTTGCCGCACGCATTCAGCGTGTGCCAGACTCTGGGTAAGCTTTGTGCGAATTGTGGAAACGAGAACCACTTTGCGGACGTCAAGGCAAGCTAAAGGACGGACTAGGCGGCGCGTCGAGGAGTGGCACCGGGTACGGGTCGAGCGGCAGCAACGCTCCCCAGGGCGACAGCCGGTACTGACGCGGTCAGGGCCAGCGCGACCACGTCATCCGCCAGATCGACGGCGATGTCCAGCATCCGAGCGCACAATCGGCAGGGTATGCGAGTCTGGACGCGAGTGTGACTGCGCAAGCTCCGCAGTCACAGTCGGAGTACGTGGAGGAAGCAGAATTCATCCAGTACAAGAATGCCAGCAAGTACACGCAGATGAAACGCGAGCCTGGACGAAGACGCGAGCGGCGAGGCAGACCAAGTAGAGTTCGATCTGCGCGGTGGCAAAACCGAGTTTGTCATCGACACGGGCAGCGTGATCAACACGATCAGCCAGTACGCCTAAGGGAGGCTGGAACGACCGACGCACTTGACACCGTTCACGACGCAGTAATTTGGGTACAAGTCGAGACTGCCGATCCCTTTCCTGGGGAAGTTTGAAGGGGACGTGTCGTTACGTTGGACGTGAGCAAGAACCACATTCGTCGTTGTTGAGGGCGAGGCTGAGAACCTGCTTAGCAAGCGCACTTGTGTCGGTCTGGGAGTGGTGAGCATCGCCAAGCCGAGCGCCTCTCTCAGCCGTTGATGGTCGTTAAGGTCAATCAGTCCTTACTTGATTTTATATTCGGGAAAAATACAAGCCGAACTCAAATAAGTCATTATTATTCGCAGATACGAGAATCAATAAAAAAAGACTTTGTTCAATAATTCTTAAGATGCAAATAGGATAGGAAATTTTTTCTAAACCATAATAATGAAATTGTAAAAAATCTTTTTAATTTAAAATCTGGCGATCTAGTGCTTATAATTGATGGTTCATATAATAGATTAAAGAAAAGCCAATAATCAATTTCAGTATAGTTATTGGAGTCCACAAAATAAAAACTTATTAGTTAAGCTATTAATTTTTTGTTGTGCAGGTGGCTACTTTGTCGACTGTTATGGTCCTTTCGAAGCATTAGAAAATGATGCAAAAATGTTCACTGAACATTTTCAATAATGTATTTGAAATACATTATTAAAAATGAAAGCGATCCTAGGCGATTAATATTACAAAATAAAATTATTATTTCGAGAATAAAATGAAGAATGAAATACGATTCATTCCCAAAATACCAACTTGCAGTCAACTTGAGGATAACGATAAAAATTATTCAAAAAAATTAAGCAAGTGAATACAAAAAAACAGTCGAAAGTCTATAATGCCCCCTACGTATCACTTGATCATCAGCTTCTCAACTGATGCGCAATGATAAGAAAGAATTAATATAATTGTCACGTATCTCAGAAGATAGACGCTTCTAGATGCTGATATAAACATTTATATAATAGCTCACATCTTGTCTTAATTATAAGCCCGTGTTCTTGACACGAACTCATGGGTATAAATAATGATTCCATTCTCAGTGCTTAGAGAGATATTTTTAGTAATCACACTAACTATATAAATTGTTAGAGCTCAACAATTATTTAATTAACTATTAAAAAGTATACTTGTTTTATCATTCATTAACCCGCCTTACATCTTGGTAGCAGCGATAAGTAAAAATGTCCACAATGAGTTTCTTTTCATTGCCAATATCCATGGAATATTGCGAAAGTTTGCCCGTTCAGGCACTTGTTCACATGGTAAAAGCTCAGAACCACTTGGAAACCGATTTTCACTACCTTGAGGAAAATGGAACATTAGTAAATAGCTCAGAAGTAGAGCAAGCTGATTGGTTGGAGAAAATTACGGCTACTAAGGCTCCTAAGAAAATTTTAATTAGTCTTCTGACCCAAAGAGCGGTACTTGTAGCAAAGAAAAAAGAACAACCAGATGCAAGCAATCACAATAAATCAACACCCCAATCAAGCTTATCAACTACAACGGAAAGTACTCATCAACAAGAGCAAATTATTGAACCAGACATGTCACCAATGGAAAATAGGGTTTTCAATAGACGTCCACAGTTTAAGATGGATGATATCCCAAAACTATATGGAAACGACAAGGATAAAATTGAGGAATGGATCTACCTTGTCGAAACAGAGGCGGAAGACCAGGGAATTGATAATAATAGATTAGTCACTGCAGTTAACAAATTTTTTAGAGGTAATGCTTTGCAATTGGTCAGGAATCTTAAGAAAAAGAAAGAAAACCTGACATGGGTTGAGTTGAAATCTCACCTGTTGGCCACTTATAAGCCAGACGATGTCCAAAGAACTTTAAGATCCGAATTAAAAGCAATCAAATTGGACGTGAATTATGAGGAAAATGTTCTGAAATTCCAGCATATTGCCAACAAAATCGAAAAAATAGATGAGTTCGAGTTGGTATGGATGTTTTTTGACGCGGTTGACCCCCGCGTTAGAGCTGAGTTGGAAAGCAAAAATGTCAAGACACTTGACGATGCTATAACTCAAGCTAGGATATTCAGTAGGAGTACGTGGAGTGTTAATAAGCCAGTACCCGTTTATTATTCAAGAAACAATTATAAGAAGCGCTTAAAATCATTCTATAACTTAAGAGAGAAAGAAGTTGATAGAGGAAAAAACGTTAATAATAAAACAGATGATAGAGGTAAAATCCCTGTCTGTTACAGATGTAAAAAACCAGGTCACATTAAAGCAGATTGCAAAGTGAAATTGTTTAGCGGCGAGAACAATAACAAATCAAATTATGGAAGGAATCAGAACAAAGGAAAATGGAGCAACCCGAAGAAATCATACTTAGCAGAAGAAACGGAAGAACCAGAGTCAAACAATCGTAATCTTGATACTGAATACGTATACGTTTGCACAACAGGTAACTTACTGAGAATAAATGGTCTTGTAGACGGTAAACCAGTTAAGTTCGCTATCGACAGCGGATGCACAAGCTCTATTATTTCAAGAAAAACTGTAAATAATTTTGGATTAAGAATTTTACCATCCAGTTCGAAAATTAAAACAGCTGATATTACAATAAGCATGGTAGTCGGCAAAACAGAAAAAATAAAACTGGACATTCAGGGTCATGTATGCTTTATGGAGTTTTTGATAATAGACCACGAGGATAACGATGGACTTCTAGGTCTCGATTGGTTTATGCAAACAGGTGCTAGTCTTAATCCTAGTCAAAAATTGATAAAATTTCCGAGCGATATAATCTTGATGAACTCGGATGAAGACGAAATGGACACACTGCTCACGGAAGAAGCGTGTAGTATCAAATTCGCTGATGATTTTGAACTGTCCGAGGACGAATGGCCTCTAGAAAAATCAAAAACTAAATTGGTTATTAAACCACAAGAGGACCTAAAAGATAATGATCTCAACCACTTTAGGCAAGCTATTGATGCTCTAAAAGATAGATTCGCAGCAGAAGTAAGAGATCTTAAAAAATCTAATGTCGACAAGCATATCATTAAGCTAACGGAATACACACCAATCTATATCAGACCATACAGAAAGTCTGTTATGGAAAGAGACTATATTAGGAAAGAAGTTCAGTCCATGCTCGAAAACGATATCATTGAAGAATCAAGCTCACCATGGTCGGCACCAGTTGTTTTGATGCCCAAAAAAGACGGCTCAAAAAGGTTTTGTGTCGATTACAGAAAGTTAAACCAGAAGACGGTTACTGAAAATTGGCCTCTTCCAAGAATTGACGACATTCTCAGACGTTTAAGTGGCTCAGTATACTTCTCCACACTTGACTTGACGTCTGGCTACTGGCAAGTAGAGATGCACCCAGATTCGAAGGATAAAACAGCTTTCTCCACTCCAGACGGACATTACCAATTTAAAAGGTTACCTTTTGGATTAAAAAATGCCCCAGCTCAATTCAGCAGAATGATGCACAGGCTATTTGGCAATAAAATGTTTGTAGAGGTATACCTTGACGATATCATTATTCACTCGAAAGCAATAGAAGAACACCTCGAGCATCTGATAGAGGTAGGAAACATTCTAAGAAAAGCAGAACTTAAGATTAAACCAAACAAACGCACTTGGTTCGCCAAAAAAGTAAAAGTTCTTGGTCATTTAGTATCTGGATCGACAATAGAAATGGATCCAGCTAAACTTGAGACTATCAATAAAAGGAAACCTCCCAAAAATGTTAAGCAAGTTCAATGTTTTCTAGGTTTATGTGGTTATTATAGGATTTTCGTAAAAGATTTTGCCAAAATTGCAAAACCATTGTACGACTTAGTAAAAAAAGATGTTAAATTTGAATGGGGAAAGCCTCAACATGAATCGTTCGAAAATCTAAAATTGATCCTGACGTCAGAACCTGTCCTTAGACAACCTGATTGGAATCGAAAATTTATACTTCATTGCGACGCTTCAGGTTATGCGATGGGCGCTATTCTAGCACAAGTTGATGATAATGGAAACGAGTATGTATGCGCTTACGCGTCACGACTACTCAAAGGTGCCGAAATTCATTACAGCAGCACTGAAAGAGAATGTTTGACAGTTGTGTACGCAATTAAAGAATTTCGCACAGAGCTGTATGGATTTAAATTCCTAGTGAATACAGATCACTACGCGTTGATGTGGCTTATGAACATCAATGAACCTACGGGAAGATTAGCCCGTTGGGCTATCTATTTACAAGCCTATGACTTTGAGATAGTCCATAGGAAAGGAACCCAACATTTAAACTGATGCTGTTAGTCGGCCAGTGCTTTCGTCTATGTAGATGAGACATTACTGTATTATCTAAAAAATGGTCGATTTCAAAATGGATTGTCCAAAAAGCAAATTAAAAGAATTGAGAAAGCAGCAACTCAGTATTATTACGATAGAGAAACAGATGAAATTTTTAAAATGGGACGAGATAATGTTTCACGCTTGGTACCGAAACCTAGTAACAGACGCGGTATTATTTTAAAAGCACATGTTTTAGGTCACTTTCAGGTAGAATCAACAACTAAACGAATTAAAGAGGATTACTTTTGGAAAACATTGAGAAAGATATTGAAGCTTTCGTACAAAGTTGCGAAGTGTGTAAGAGAAATAATTTAGCTCCTGCAAAGGAACATCCTGCGAAAGCCATTACCATTAATGGTATCTTTGATAGAATCGGAATAGATTTGGCATTTGGCCTACCAGTAACAGAGGAAGGCTTCACTGGAATAATGGTAATTACCGAATACTTAACCAAGTTCCCATATGCCGAACCTATTAAAAGTAAATCAGCCGAAGAAATAGCTAACATCCTATGGAAATTCATATGTATATTTGGACCACCAAGGGTGTTCATGTCGGATCAAGGTAAAGAATTTAACAATCAAATTGTTGATAATCTTATAAGACGAGTCGGGTCTGAGCATGTCATTACATCCGCATACCACCCCAGAACCAATGGCCAAGTTGAGCGCTTGAACAAAGAAATAGTAAGTTGTTTAAGAAAACATTGTGAGCAAAACCCAGATGATTGGTCTAAATGGTTACCATTCGTATTGCTTGCATATCGTACAAGAATACACTCAGCAACAAAGTTCTCTCCATTTGAACTAATGTTCGGTAGAAAAATGAATGGATTCAACGATTGGAGTTCCATCGATCCCGATTTTAAACACGATGCAGTAGAAGAACATGTTAAGCAAATAAAGGATCTGATCGATGACAAATATCCGACAGCACTCCAGAACATAGATAAAGCAAAATCTCACAAATTAAGGCTCAAAATAATAAAAGGCCTGTTACAGAGACAGTAATATCTACCGGCTCAAAGGTATGGATACGCGTCATGGGACTGAATGAAAAATTACACCCAAAATATCGTGGCCCGTTCACCGTTCTAGGTCAAACAAAAAATGGTAACTACATTGTCGAAGATATCTTCAAGCAAAAACTGTCCGACACATTTCCACTCCAGAGATTAAAATTAGATAAGTCGCCTTCTACTAACGGGGGGAAGGACGAAGCTATTTTTGAAGTCGAAAAAATAATAAACCTTCGACTGAATAAAAACAAAAAATATGAATTTTTAGTCAAATGGAAAAACTATTCTCTTAAACATAATTCTTGGGAATCTATGGATAGTTTCTTGGGAAAGAAACCAATTGAAGATTATTGGTCAAAGTTAAACAAACCTAAAAAAGTTGGACGACCAAGAAAAACAAATGCCAATCATGTGGCATTTCCGAATATGTTGAATATTTTAATTACAATTTTATTCTTTCTCATAAAACCTTTGTCAACAGTAAGAATTAACGGAAGGTTTACTGTCTGTGAAACACCGGACCAAACTAATATTGAGGACACCCTAATTCTAAATACCGAAAAGGACTGTTATGCAAGTCATGCCACTCAAAAATTTCTGTAGAAATTGACAAAAAATTTAGTAGAGTGGACTTGCTTTTCAAACAAATACTTACCATAGATGGAAATGGATACGAATGTAGTAAACAGAAAATTATTATTGATGCATGCAGGTTATAAGCAGGCTGAGAACCTGCTTAGCAAGCGCACTTGTGTCGATCTGGGAGTGGTGAGCATCGCCAAGCCGAGCGCCTCTCTCAGCCGTTGATGGTCGTTAAGGTCAATCAGTCCTTACTTGATTTTATATTCGGGAAAAATACAAGCCGAACTCAAATAAGTCATTATTATTCGCAGATACGAGAATCAATAAAAAAAGACTTTGTTCAATAATTCTTAAGATGCAAATAGGATAGGAAATTTTTTCTAAACCATAATAATGAAATTGTAAAAAATCTTTTTAATTTAAAATCTGGCGATCTAGTGCTTATAATTGATGGTTCATATAATAGATTAAAGAAAAGCCAATAATCAATTTCAGTATAGTTATTGGAGTCCACAAAATAAAAACTTATTAGTTAAGCTATTAATTTTTTGTTGTGCAGGTGGCTACTTTGTCGACTGTTATGGTCCTTTCGAAGCATTAGAAAATGATGCAAAAATGTTCACTGAACATTTTCAATAATGTATTTGAAATACATTATTAAAAATGAAAGCGATCCTAGGCGATTAATATTACCAAATAAAATTATTATTTCGAGAATAAAATGAAGAATGAAATACGATTCATTCCCAAAATACCAACTTGCAGTCAACTTGAGGATAACGATAAAAATTATTCAAAAAAATTAAGCAAGTGAATACAAAAAAAACAGTCGAAAGTCGACTGGTTACAAAAGTAAAAGTCATTTCTCTTAATTTATTTTCTAATTTGTTAGCATATTTAAAGTGTATATTTTTTGTTGAAAAACTGTACGAATGATCAAAATTATTGATCTAATTTTAAAGCCTTAGATAACATTCGTAACACCTTAGCTGGTCATATTCAAATTATCTAGTTTCTGATTACTCGATTCGAGTCTGAATCACTTTATGTTAATAGAATGACTTAAAAGTCCGATCTTATTTAAAAAGCAAAATACAAAGACAAGAAATTGAATCAAAAAAATATTCGAGTAAGACTCGGGAGTCAAATATTCAGTTTGAGCTTTTAATCGCAAAATATAAAATATAAGAAATTATTGGTTATATATCAATTAAAATAATTTTTAAAAATATTTAATTTCTGATTTATTTAGATTTTCATTATTGATTTTTAATTAGTTATTTATCTTATTTATATCTTATCTTTTTTACTGATCTAAATTATAAAATTTTTGATTTATTCTAAAAAAAAATATTGTAAGAAACTAAAATCGTCTTTATCTTTTGACGTAGAATTAAGATAGTTTTGCTGAATAGTTTTTTAATAAATGCATTGAAACATGTCAAGCAAACAATGCTATGCCAATACTAACGAAGTCAGTAACGAAGTAAAGTGCTGCGACGTGACCTCATGATTGTCAAGGGCGATAAGAATTCAAAAGTTGGGATCGATAACTATAGTTTTGAGAAATGCATCGGCGAGAGAAAGTAATAACAATGGCAAAAGACTAGTAGATCTGTACATGACGAAAAGCCTCTGTATAGGTCGAACTATGATTTAGCACAAAAAAAATACACAAAATTACACTGCGATCACCAGATAAAGAAGCTTTAAACCAAATTGATAATATAATGATCAATAAAGGATGGAGGTCTTCCTTAAATGAGACCAAAGTCTTTAGAGGTACCGACACATTAAGTGATCAAGTCATAAAAAACTAATCTAAGTCTGACTCTAGTCGTATTCTTTTAAAGATAATTTAGGGTTGTCCGAAGCATGTCAGAATTGTAATACCCCAAGAACGCCAGCCCCTGAATCTGACCCAGCCACTATTTATATTTTTGTTTTATTGTTTAAAGGAGAAGTATTTATGTTTAAATATTGACTTTTTGAATAAAAGAGTTGAAGCCAACGCTCTTTTGATTTTCATTTTTATTTAAAAGCAGCCACGCTATTAAATTGGCGATAGCGATGAAAATTTTGTCTCAGCTCGAAAGCTTAACAAAATTTCAAAACAACCCACGTTTAATTTTTTTTAAAATAAAAAAATGCACGAGATGACACGTCCCGACTCGCCTTGTTTTGTGGTTTTATCATTGCATCTTTGCTTACTACGTT
Organism: Brachionus asplanchnoidis; assembly: GCA_025491095.1. Classification (NCBI taxonomy): domain Eukaryota; kingdom Metazoa; phylum Rotifera; class Eurotatoria; order Ploima; family Brachionidae; genus Brachionus; species Brachionus asplanchnoidis. The sequence goes on along the minus strand of JAILYF010000027.1, from coordinate 1,949,123 downwards.
GTTTATGGCGTTAGATATAAAAGAATATGGATCATATGCAGTATGTGCGTTCATGAGCGGCCTAGCGATTTCGATTTTAATTTTCTGGATGTTTTATGCTTTTAAATAGTTCGGAGCAAATGTTTTTGACTTGAGACGTCGATATGAAATCTAAGATTATGACTGGGGCAGTTGACCCAACGAAAAGCACGTATTTGCTAACGAGCTCGCCTTACATTTAACGCACTAATTGTATGCAAGTTAGTCGAAACATCGAAACGAGAGATGAGAGACACTAGTTCGGTTTTAGGGCCGAATAAACTCGGACAAATGATTTGGTCTCGTTTGACAATAGAAATAATCGTCAACACGATACAGGTCAGGAGTATCAACGAGAGAGGATAGAAAATATAACTAGACAATTTAATTCAGATGATGATCAATACGGATTTAAATTCGGAAAAAAATCTCAGCCAACACTTGATGATGTTTACAACACCGTAGATGAATCGAAAAAACCATTCAGTAGCGAGATCAAACCAGATTTAGAAATAGAACGATTCGCACCAACAACTCGAACCCATGGGGAAGAAACCAAAACACCCTTTACCGACCCGAAGCCAGAACTATATCCAAAACAACAACAGGGCATTAATTTTGAGATACAGACACGGAACGCAGAGTCAGCTTAACAAGTCGAGATATTAGTTGAGTAGGAAAAAAATGAATGGTACGACGGAGAATCTTATCCTATCTAAGCATGGACGCCAGTCTTGTCAGATTATGTTAAAAATAAGTCTATCTTAAAGGACCCTAAAATTTCAAGACCAGTTTGGTCAACAGATACAAGAGTTGACAGACTTGCTAGTAGGTTCGAACCATTCGGTTCGGTTCAGTACCAACATCGTTTCAGGCACCCATGTCTTATCATTCTAATGTATTTGGTGATGCCTACGGCCCTGCCCCGGACGCTTGGTTAAATTCAAAGCCTGCCCAGTTTACAAAAAGAACCGATCTGGATGCATGGTGTAAACGATTCGAGCTTTACGTGACAAGTACAAAAGTCCGTAACGTAAAGCTGCGCAATTTCCTTTTAACGTTCCTTGACAATGCATGCTTATCAGTGTTCGATTATTGCACACCCCAAGTTCCACTTGCGCTTTACGATCTATCAATGCTCTTTGGTACTATAAAACCAATAAGCATTGATGCAAAAGAGGAGTAGAAGACAGCCCCATAATGAAGATGCTAAGTCTTATTTTGAGGATCTATGGCGCTTGGCAAAAATCGCATTTCGATCAGAAACTTAGGTTTTCAACGTAGACGAAATCGTAAGAGACCGTTTTCTCGACGGGTTAAATAACCCATACCTGATGATGCAGTTGTCGACAAAGGAAACTTTATTGATGACAAGTTTCGAATCTCTAAAAACAAGCCTAGGATTAGTCAGCAAACTCGACACATGGAAATCGAAGTGTAACGATAAACCAGCAACACAACCGCCCCAGCAAAGACACGTGATGTTCAACCACGAACCGCTTTATGATGATCGTCGACCTCAGACGCAAATGGGATCACCGCGCGTGTGTCACTATTGCAAGAAACCAGGACACATGAAATCTGAATTCAGAGAACGTGCCAGAACGAATGCCGGATATCCAAGAGGCGAACCGCCCCGACCTTTATCGAATCAGATAATTAACAATATTATTACCAATGACAGCATAATTGGTCACTGTTTCATTAACAGAATACCGGTCAGTTTTTTATTCGACACAGGTACTGTAAAGACAGTGATAGCTGAGCGAGTATTGAAAAAATGTAAAAGACCACAAAACAAGATCAGACCAATGAATTCGACAATGAGACGTGTAGTAGCGGATCTGTTCAAGTTATAGGTACAGCAAAGTGCATCATTCAGGTAAACAAGTTTGAGGGTGCTGTTGAAGTTACTGTTGTCAAGAAACTGGTATATGACTGTCTGTTGGGACTTGACGTAGCTTTCAGAATACCTGATGTGATAAATTACCTAGTCAGCATTAGAGACATATTCTCGAACACAAAAACGCCTAAGAAGACCTCGGTCTTGAAGACACATCTCCCACTTAACTACAACAATTCCCGAATACCAGTAAAGTAGAAAACATGCCCAGAGACCACACCGAAGATGAGAGTAACGAACGGCAACTAGACACCGATAAACTTTCAAAAATTGATGGCTTTACAACCATACTACATGAGGAATTTTCGGATATTGTGGCACAGGGTATGTGTACTTTACCACAAACTGATATTTGTGAACATCAAAATAACCTTATTGAAAGCCAACCAATCAAACAGCCGGTGCGTCGAGTCCCTTATACAAAGCGTGATGAAGTTAGGACTCTGGTGGACGAGATGTTTAGAGCAGAGCTCATAAGAGGGAGTGACTTGCCGTGGGCTTCACAGATCGTGTTGGCGAGAAAAGCAAACGGAAAACCTGCGAATATGCGTTGATTATCGTCGATTAAACGAAGGCACTATTAAGGACTGTTACCCACTGCCGAAGACCGAAGACATGTTGGTTAATTTAAGCAAAGTTAAATACTTTACTACTTTGGATCTGGCTTCCGGCTACCACCAAATTCGCGTCAAAGACGAGCACAAATCGAAAACTGCTTTTGTCACTGAATTCGTTCTTTTTGAGTACAATGTGATGCCCTTCGGATTGACAAACGCCCCTGCCACGTTTCAACGGATGATGGAAAAAGAGTTGAAAGGCCTGATTGGTGTGATATGCCTGGTTTACCTAGACTGCACAATTATATACTCGGAAACAGTGGAAGAACATTATGTTAATGAGAGAACGGTACTAGAACGGATCCGGCAGGTCTCTCTGAAGGTTGAATGAAAGAAATGCAAATGGGTCAAAATTTCGATCCAATACTTAGGTCATGTAGTCGAAAACGGTGAAGTTCGACCCGCTACGCAAAAAGTGGAAGCTTTATTCCGATATTCTCGTCCAAAAACAATTCGCCAGTTGCAAAGTTTCCTAGGATTGGTTAATTTTTTTCACAGGTTCATCCGTGGATTTGCTGCGATTGCGGGCCCTCTTCATAAAGCCACTGAGAAAGAAAAGAAGTTTGAATAGAACGACGAATGTCAGAGCAGTTTGACAGTTGAAAGACATGTCTTACGACTCTTACTGATGGAAAAAATGGCGTATTGGTGTTACCAAATTTCGACGAGTCATTCAGGCTTGAAATTGATGCGAGCAATGCAAGCGCCGGTGCCGTCCTCAGTCAAAAGTTCCGTAGAGAATACCACCCCATCGTTTATTACAGTAAGAGATTTAATAATTCGCAAAGAAAATACTCGACAACAAACGTGAATTGTTGACCTTTATACTTTGCAAAACAGATTTAAAACAATACCTTTTATACCGTAAATTCTTGGGGGTAACTGATCATAAGCCTCTGATATGGTTTAAAAACCACACCGACCCGTCTCCGAGACTAGCACGCTTGCTAATTCAGCTTAGAATTTTTGATTTTGATATAGAGTATCTAGAGGGCAGTAAAAATGGCAACACTAACGATCTTTCCAGATGGTTACTAAAGCCGAATGAAGAGGATGAGGACAACCTCGAAGAAGAGGGGGAGGAAGATGACATAGACCCAGGTATTGTAGTTAATAGCGTCGTACTTAGGGAGTCGTAACCGTTAACTTTTTCGAATAATTATAAGTTAACTTTTAGCTGTTTAGTCTACTATCGGTTAACCGTTAACCGATTTTTATGATTTCGGTTAACCGCGACTAACCGAGTTAACCGTTTTCAATAAAATTATTTTTTAAAGAAAGATCAAGTAATCATTGAAATTTAACGTTTTAGTTCCTCATTAAAAGTTTTACAATCCTTTTTTATTATATAGAACATTAATATTTATTGAATTTCTTAAATTAATTATTATAAAAAATGTATTAGGTTGAAGAGACCAAACAAAAAATTAAATATAGATTCATTTGACTCTCTTTAGAACTTTTTCTTTAAAATTACAAAACCAAAAATTTTCAAAAAAAAGCTACGTCTTTAGAATTAAAAATCATACGATATATTTGTGGTTTGAAATATTCAAAAATTAGTCTTAAATTTCTAAAATCCTATTTTTATTTGAAATTTTGAAAAATGGCACATAACGATTCGTCAACTTATTCAAGTGACACAGAAAGTGAATCGGACGAGAGGTATAGCTCAACCGATTTGAGTGATAACGATTCGGATTTTGAGACCGTTAATTTACAAAACACACAATGAGTCTGGATATGGATGTTCAAGTGTACGTTCACAAACTGAAGCACAAAGTTCTAATTTCACAAGTTTAAACTCTAATCAAGAATCTAGTACTGGTGCTAGTCAAAATAAAAGAAAAAGAAAAAACAATGAAAATTCTAAAAAAAAACAAAAAAGATTATTTGGAAGCGATTAAAAAAACTTTTGTGAAAGAAAGAGAAAGTAAAATTTGCAAGTTTGTATTGCCGAATCAAAAAGTTTGTAATAGACAGTATAGTCCAAACTCAAGCAATTCATCGTTAAAATAACATTTGGTAAATGAACATGGCTTTGTGTTTAAAGAATGTGAATCGAACAGAAAAGTAAAACCGGATGTAGACGAAAAACTTGTTGAATGGATTATTGATGATCTTCAGCCATTGAGTGTTGTTGAGGGTCAAAAGTTTATTGATCTTGTGAATATATTGGATTCAAGTTATCAAGTTCCGTGTTTATCTAAAATTGAATATCTGATTGATAATTTTTATGAAAAAAGCTCAAAAGACAAAAAAGAAATTCTTCTAAAAATTAAAAGTAATTTGATAATAAACTAAAATTTTTCTAAATAATCTAAATAATTTTAAATGTCACGACAGACATTTGTACCTCAAATCCTGGTGATCCATATATAAGTGTTACGCTTCATTTTATCGATAATCAAAACAAACCGAAGAAGTTACTACTGGATATGAGACCATTTCCTGGTGTTCATGACTATATCATAATATCGGACATGCTATATCTAATATTCTCTGAATATGGAATCAAACACAAAATTTTTTCAATTACATCTGACAATGCCTTGACAATCGTTGTTTTGCTCACGTATTACATCTGGTGGTCAAAGAATTTTTAAAAAATGAGCTTGTTTCAAACGTTTTGAAAAGACTTAGAAATTTATTTAAAAAAATCAAGCGTAAAACTTTGAAAAATATGCTAAAAGCATTCTGTGTTGTGAACAAAGAACCAGAATTATGTGTCCAATTAAATGTAAAGACCCGTTGGAACTCGACTTATGATATGATTGCTGTTGCATTGAGAACGCGTATGTCGTTAATGGATTTGGTATCCAAGCCTGAAAACGAATTAAGTGGCTTTAGTTTTGACGAAAAAGAATGGAATACGCTCTTACATTTAAAAGACATTTTGGAGCCCTTTAAGAAAGCTACTCTTGATTTGTGTAGAGATAATTTAACAGCTAGTCAATTGTTTCCAATAATGGATCATTTAAACAAGCATTTGAGAAAGTCACTCAATAAAAGAGAGTATATTCCATATAAATCAGCTTTTGATAGTATGATCAAAAAATTTGACAAATATTGGAAAGAACTTGAAGACTTTGCTTTATATGCTCATATTTATATCCACGTTTTAAATTATCTCTAATAGAACGATCCAAAAAGTTTTCGGTTAAAAAAAATTAAGATTCAAATTAGATCAAGGAAATGAAAGTGGTGCTTCGGGTCTAATAGACGGACAGCTAGACGATGTAAACCAAGACCTCTTAACAAAAGAATTCAGTTTAATTGAGACATTGTTACACCAAAATGATATGTTGGCTAGTGATGAAAATGAAATTGAGAATTATTTCAGTTGCCAAGTTGTAGGTTTCCAAGTCGATCCGATAGAATGGTGGAAAACCAATTCTGAAGATTTTCCTAATCTTTCAAGTATGGGTCTTGAGTACATGGCTGCTGTACCAACATCGGTTGCTAGTTAACGTATTTTTTCTATAGGTGGGTTAACTGTAACAAAATTAAGGAATAGATTAACACCACTAAGAGTAAATAAATTAATGTCATTGTGGTCTTGGAACAGGTTTTTAGTCGATTCTAATATAAGCTAATAACGCCATTTTTTTATTTTTAGACTCTTTTTGTAAAATTAATTTAAATTGTACATATATTGATTTAAACGTTTTAATTTACAAGTAGATTCAGTTTTGTTTATATGAAATATTTTTGTTTTTTACTTCGTTAAATTCATTTAAAAAGTTTAATAAAACAATTTTTTTTTATTAAATTTTTCTTTAAATAACGGTTAACCATGCGGTTTACCGTTAACAACTTTTGGTTGACCGAAATTTCGGTTATCCGAAAGCGGTTAACTTTTAGTGATTTTTCGGTTAACTTTTCGGTTAACTAAACTAAAATTTAGCAGTTTCGACTCCCTAGTCGTACTATAAGAAGTCGAAGTCAACGAAGCCCAAATGGAGGACAGAAACTTCCTAATTATTTACGACAGGCTCAAAAAGGGAACAAAATCAGATAAATGCTCGAGAGACCCGATCAATCTTTACGTTTACTGGTGCAATTTTAAAGATTTCTGGGTTTTTGGCAAAAATGTTTTTAAGTGCCTTGATAAATCAGACGATGGTATACATTTTCAAAACGTAGAACTCTACAAGGACCGCCCCGACGTGCTCAAGAAAATCCATGACGACCCGATGAGTGGCCACATAGGTTGCGACAAATCCATTCAAAAGTTAAAACAATGTTTTTATTGGCCAAATTATCGAAAACAAGTCTCCGAGTATATCAATTCATGCGAAATATGTGCCTCGACCAAGATACCGAAAGCTTATACGCGACAACCAATTTCTCCCCTGATCACCTTGGACATCCTGGGTCCACTCCCAGTCACTGAAGGCCTTTGTTTCTATATTCTTGTAATAATTTGGCATTTCTCCAAATGGGCAGAACTATTCTCACTTAAAACTCAGACGGCGGACAAAGTAGCACAGTGCCTTTTCTTACTGGTTTGCCGACACGGCGCTCCAGAAGCTGCCCTGTCCGACCAAGGTACTAACTTCCAATCGGAAGTTATGTCCCTGCTATTGGAGAAACTCGACATACACCGACTTCGAACCTCCGCGTATCACTCGCAATGTGATGGTTCTACCGAAAGGTTTAATAAAACTTTGGAACAAATGCTAACCTGTTATGTCTCCGAGAACCAAAAAGAGTAGAACCGCTACCTACCCTGTCTCGCCTTTGCATATAACACAAGTGAACACGCTACAACTGTGCTAACAACTTTTGAAGTAATAAACGGTCGAAAACCTAAACTACCTTCGGACCTCATTTACCAAACCCCGTCCATAGAACTAAACATAGATGTTCAATCTTATGCGGTTAAGGTACAGAAACACCTTCAAAAGTGATATGAGATCGTTCATTAAATTACCGGCCATAAAATAAATAAATTTAAATATTATGCCGATCGCGGTGTGAGACCCGCCTCTTATGGATTTGGTGACAAAGTCTGGATTTTTTAAGAAAGCAAGTTAAAGGGCATATCCAGAAATTTATCGAGAAAATGGTAGTGCCCATACACAATTATAAAACGACAAGACGAACACAACTACTGGATAAAACCAGACGGACAAGGAAAAATACGACTAGTTCACGTGAATAAACTAAAGAAGTGTTTCAGCCCACCTGAGAATGTTCAATATGAGTCGCTGAATGAGACTCAAACACAGCCTGGATTTAATTTTTCAAAGACGATTCCTGCCCCGCCCGAAATATCTGCTGAACCGCAGCCTTCTGCAACAAATCCGGTGTCGATTTCAACGCCAATCAACCCTGAACCTACGCGTTTTGAAAACTTTTCAGCGCACCTCGGAGACCCATATAATCTAATCGTACTGGTTAGACAGTAATTACTAAGCACTAGAAAACGACACGGTACAAGATGAAGGAAAGGAGTCTATTTTCCAGCCTAATTACTACCTGCAAAACCAAGTTAAAGATCTATCCGTACGCAAAAACCACCCGACCGATATGGTCATCAATAAAATTGTAAAGAATAGGTGCTAATCAAAATTTTAGTTATCTTTGTGTTATTATTATTTTTTTTCGCTTGCTGCAGTTTTATGCAATGTAATTTTTCATGTCTAAAACACAAGTTTTTTTGTTTCTAGAAATTGTAATGTTTAGTTGAAAAATATAATAATTTTTTTCATTTTTTTTTCTCATTCTTTAACGGCCGAGCGGTCCTCAATTTTTTTAGATGAACAATTGGCAATATTAATAAGTACCAATCGAAGTCCGAATCGTTTACGTGGTCGACAACAGAATCGAGAAAACGGACCTAGAAGAGTTCCTGGAAGTTTACTGGAAAATGGGGGGCGCAAGCGTGGAGGAATTGGGCGATTACGAGCGGTCAGATCTCAGACAGAAAAAGGAAAAGTCTCGCTTTTCATTTGCACAACAACTACGGCGACCAATCGTAATGGCTCTGACGACGACGAAAGTTACGAAATCATCGAGCCATGAGCCACAACATCACAGCACCGCCACAGCCCAAGATTTGTTTATTATTTTATGTTTTTTTTTTTGTTGTTTTGTTTTTGAGTTTTGGGTTAGGGTCTTCGAGAAAAGAGTAAATCTCTAAGACATCAGGAGATGTCTTCTAAGGAGGAGGGAGACATGTAATACCCCAAGTACCCCAGCCCCTGACTCCGACCCAGCGACTATATATATTTTGTTTTTTTGTTCAAAGGAGAAGTTTTTGTGTTTTAAGATTGACTTTTTGAATAAAAGAGTTGAAGCCAATGCTCTTTTGATTCTTATTTTCATTTAATATCAGCCACGCTATTAAATAATGTTTCAAAACCTTAATTTAAACCTTCATTTGAACCTTCATGGAAATATTATAAAAAGTGAAATTTTTAATTGAGTCGTATTTGATTTGAGTCAAATTTTTGATTTAGCATCTCTGGTTTTAAAATGTGATCGGTTTTCCCCATTTTTACTTTACTCTTAATTTGTAAAAATCTTATTTTAACTTTTTTATTTAATTATTTATTTATTATTTTAAATGCTTAATTTTGCATTCTTTATTAAAATAAGAAAGTCTAAATGGCACTAAAGAAAATCTAAATAAATAAATTAAAATTAATTATTTTTTAATTTTATTTTATCTAATTTAACTTTATTTTATATTTTTTTATATTATGGTTTGGATTTTCTTATTTATTTGTTTGTTAATATGTACTTGGTAATACTCCGTCAGAATAAAAATATAAAAAATATAGAATTACATACCTTATATACCAATCTTTGGAAACTTATTTGAATTATTTAATTAAATACATTGAGTTCAGCAAATTGAAAAAAAATGTATAAGATTTGGAAACTGGATTTGATCTTTTCCTGAAAACATTTATCATTATTATTATTTATTTGATGTTCTGTTCGAGCATAAGCTCCTTCAGATAAAAAAATAGAAATAAAATAAAATAAGATAAAATAAAGTAATTAAAACAGTTTTAAAAGAATTTAATTTTAAAATAAGTTATTTTTAATTAATTAATGAATGGATGAGAGACAAAAATAATAATTAAAGAACTGTTTAGTTAAGAAATAGATTGAGCTGGGAAAATTAATGAATAAAAAATAACATGAGAATCAGGAAAAAAAAAACAAAAAATATAGACAAGATCTTAAGAGTCAGAAAATTTTTGTATAATTAAGTAGCAGCTACATAGAGGAGTGGGATTCGTAATAAATCTAGAATCAAAGCCTCTTTGATACTCCGAAACAAGTCTTTTAGTCAATGGAACTTGTAACTTTTGGAAACCTGATTCGGATAATGAGTTAAGTTATGGAAAATTATAATCCAGAATTGAGCCAATAAGTGCCTTGTAAAGACTAAGCTAGCGTATTATAATTTTTGAAGACAAAATATTTATTATATTGAGTCTATTCTTCTTTAATTTGTTTATCAAATTGGTCAAATTTATACTTAGATGGTGATGATGATGGATTTGTGGATTAGGCGTAAATAGAACTTAATATAACAAAATTATGTTGCTGAAAAGAATATTTTTATTAGATTATTTTAATTTGATGCTAGATTTATTACGAATCCCACTCCTCTATGTAGCTGCTACTTAATTATACAAAAATTTTCTGACTCTTAAGATCTTGTCTATATTTTTTGTTTTTTTTTTCCTGATTCTCATGTTATTTTTTATTCATTAATTTTCCCAGCTCAATCTATTTCTTAACTAAACAGTTCTTTAATTATTATTTTTGTCTCTCATCCCTTCATTAATAAATGAACAGAACTTACTTCAAATTTAAAATATTTTAAAACTATTTTAATTATTTTATTTTATTTTATTTTTATTTTTATTTTTTTAATTGAAGCAATTTGTGCTCGAACAGAAAAACAAATAAATAAATAAATAGTTTCGTGAAATTTTTCGATTTTTCTAAAAAATAATTTTATCACATTGTTAATTTTCGTGTCATGACAAAAGTATACCGAATCTAAAAAGTGGTCTTTTGTAAATTATCCCCTTTTGTTTTGTTCCTGAAATTTATGTTTCCTGGAAATTATCCCCGTTTTTTTCATTACCGTAGCAAATTATTCCCAAAGTAAATTATATCCAAAAACTAACTAAAATAAAAATTAATATTTACTGGAAATTATCCCCGATTTTTTTAATCCTGTTTTTATAGAAAAAAAATATTCAATTAGTTATTTAATAAAAATTTATTTGATAAAGGAAAAAAAAAGACATGAAAAATATTTTTTTAATGAATCTAGAAAAAAAATTAAACATGATCACGATTTCGTTCTAAGAACGCAATGTGCATATTGTTTGTCTCTTCAATGCTATTTTTTTTCTTGAGACAGTTAATTGCAAACCCAATGTCATTTTTGTTGATGCGTTTTCGTTTGAGATTGTAAATTTCGTTATTAATAGCATCTTGGTTTAACTCAACTAAACGTTTTGATATATTTGATTCCAAAGAAGCTTTTTCTCGACGCTTAATTTTTAATTTTGAATGATTATATGGATAATTTTTGGGGAATATTTGACTATTTCTATACATTTAAAAAAAAATAATAATTAAGTAATGAGCATAAAAAATGGATTTCTGAATTTAGATTTAATAAACGTGTGAGTTCTTAAATGATTTTAGACCACGTTTTGAAAAAAGTGAAGAAAAATTTCAATCTTTTTTATTATTGAAGTATTAAACAATATAATTTAATTTGACCATAAAATATTTTACTACAAAAAATTTTTTCGGTTTCACAAATTATTTCAACGGAGATTTTTTCCAGATTTTCGAAATGGGAATAAATTATTTTGGGCATATTTTGATTCGGGGACAATTTCCTTATTTTTTAAACGGGTATAAATTATTTCGGGGACAATCTACAGAAAATCTAAATACTTGAATTATATTAAAAATCAGACAACAATATGGTCGACACACCACATATTGCATAACCAAAACGCAACCATCATCCAGTTGAAACAAAATACTCCAATAAATATACAACTGATGCATTAACTTGAACACTTTGAAAAAAAATTCAAAATAACAAAGCCCTATCGAAAGGGATCGAACCATTAAAAAAAAAGACAATTTTTTTTATCTCTTCATTGTGCGCCAAAGCTACAAAAATTACGTCCGATCGTTCAGTGGACTCGTCGCCGGATCGTCACCGATCCCGCAAGCACAAATCGTCGAGCAAAAAAGATGTGCGAACACGATCACGTGAGCGTCGCGATCACCGCTCGCACAGTCGAGACGACAAAAAGTCGTCGAAACGTTCGCGTCACCGATCACGAAGCCGTGGCGACAAGGACTCGAAGCGGCGCAAGAGCCGCGAAAAGTCATCAGACAAAACGTCGGACTCTTCATTCACAAAAGTAATTAGCAAAATCGCACCCAAAGTCGGCATCGACGTCAACGACATACACGATATCATAAAGACGCCGGCGGCCAAGCAAAAACTGAGCGAAATAAGCGACAAGTACAGAGCGGCCGAGAAACCGCTGCCGTCCAACCTGATTCCGATAAGCACGAGCACCGCTCAAGTGCTGGCGGCTCGGGCGGCCGCAATCGCCGCCGCTCAGAACATCAGCTCGCAAATAATGAACCCCGAAGGCTTTAGATACGAGTCCGAGTTCAAGCGTAAGTCGGATGCCGAAATAGCGGCCGAAAAAGAAGCCGAACAGAAGCGACTCGAGGAAGAGATGAGGAAGCGTCGGGAGCGCATCGAAAAGTGGCGAAACGAAAAAAGAGCCAAGGAAGCGCCGGTCGAGAGCGCGCCCGTTCCTTCCGTCGCTGTTGTCGCTGAGAGTGCGCCCGCAGAGAGTGAGCAAGGCGAAAAGACGCGCTCGTGGAACTTGGAGGACGAAGACGACGAGGAAGACGAGCCTAAGCCGGCGAGTGTGAGCGTCGAGGACGAAGAGGACCCGTTGGACGCGTTCATGAAAGATATAAACACCAAAGCGCTCACGTCGCGCACAATCAAGAAGCAAGTGGACAAGGAGACGGGCAAAAAAGTGACCATTATGGTCGGCGTTGCCAAGGCGACCAGCAAAGGCGAGAAAAATAAAGGTTTGATTATGGAACAGGACATAGACGGACTCGAGTACGACTCGGAGCAAGAGGACGCGTACGGCATCGACGACTTGACCAGTGAGAGTCTGAACGCCAAGAACAAGACAAAGTCTGAGATGGTCTCCACTGATCACTCTAAGGTCTATTACAGAGCGTTTAGGAAGAATTTTTATGTTGAAGTGCCCGAATTAAGTGAAATGAGCGGCGAACAAGTCGAAGAGTATAGAGAAGAATTGGAGGGAATTAAGATTAAGGGAAAAAATTGCCCCAAGCCGATCAAAGTGTGGGCACAGTGCGGCGTGAGCCTCAAAGTGTCCGAGTGCTTAAAAAGACACGGCTTTGACAAACCAACGCCCATACAGGCCCAAGCGGTGCCCATAATCATGTCTGGCCGCGACATGATCGGCATAGCCAAGACGGGCAGCGGCAAAACGCTCGCCTTCCTACTGCCCATGTTCAGACACGTGCTCGACCAGCCACCGCTCGAGGTCGACGACGGCCCCATAGCCGTTGTGATGACGCCGACCCGCGAACTCGCCATGCAAATAGCCAAAGAGTGTCGCAAGTTCACGCGACACCTCGACCTCAACGTGGTCGCTGTGTACGGCGGCTCGAGCATATCCGAACAAATAGCCGAGCTGAAGCGCGGCACCGAGATCATCGTGTGCACGCCGGGCCGCATGATCGACATGCTCGCCGCCAACAACGGACGCGTCACCAACCTAAGACGCGTCACCTACGTGGTCCTGGACGAGGCGGACCGCATGTTCGACATGGGCTTCGAGCCCCAGGTAAACAAAATACTGGAGAACGTGCGGCCCGACCGACAAACGGTCATGTTCAGCGCCACCTTTCCCAAAAAAATGGAGGACTTGGCTCGCAAGGCTCTGCACAAGCCGATCGAGGTGTCGGTGGGCGGCCGCAGCGTCGTCTGCAAAGAGGTCGAGCAACACGTGGTCGTCATCGACGAGGACAAAAAGTATCTCAAGTTGCTCGAGCTGCTCGGCCTCTTTCAGCCCAAGGGCAGTGTGATAGTGTTCGTGGACAAGCAAGAGGACGCCGACGACCTGTGCAAAAATTTGCTCAAAAATTCCTACTCGTGTATGGCGCTGCACGGCGGCGTCGACCAAGACGACCGCGAGAGCATTATGGACTTTTTTAAGAAGGCGAGCGTGCCGCTGCTGGTCGCAACCTCGATCGCAGCGCGCGGCCTCGACGTCAAAGACCTCATTTTGGTCGTCAACTACGACTGTCCCAACCACTACGAGGACTATGTGCACAGATGCGGTCGGACGGGTCGCGCCGGTAACCATGGTTACGCGTACACTTTTTTGAATCCGGATCAGAAGCGGTACGCCGGTCACGTGATCAAGGCGTTGGAGTTGTCGGGCGCCGCAGTGTTCGACGAGCTAAGGCAAATGTGGAACGAGTACGTGACCGAGATGGAGGCGGCCGGCAAAAAAGTGCGCGCGTGCACCGGCGGCTTCGAGGGCAAGGGATTCAAGTTCAACGAACAAGAGGAAGCGTTCTCGGACGAGAGAAAAAAATTGCAAAAGGTCGCGTTCGGGTTGCACGTCGACTCGGACGAGGAGGACGCCGACGTCGCTCTCGATGAACAAATCGAGGACTTGTTCAAGAGCAAACGGTCCACTAAGGACAAGCTGGAGATGGCGGCGCAGCCGGCCGCCGCCAATGTGGCTCAGACGGGTGCGGCCGCGGCCGCCGTCGCTGCCGCCAACATAATGGCGCAAGCGTGCCTCGCCGACAAGCTAAAAAATGCCAAGGGAAGTGCGGAAAAAATTGCTCTGAGCAGAAAGGACAATGTGGACCAGTTGGCCAGGTCCATTCTCGGCGGCGCCTCTCTCGCTCAAACCATCACATCGAAGACAGTGGCCGAGCAAATAGCCGAAAAGTTGAACATGAGGCTGAATTATATCAAACAAGATAACCAGAGTGACCAGGACAGCGATGCGTTCAAGGTGTACGAAGAAGAGCTGGAGATAAATGACTTTCCGCAACAGGCCCGATGGAGGATCACGTCCAAGGAGACTATTAGTCACATTTGTGAGTATGCCGAGGTGGGCATCACTGTACGCGGCTCTTATTTTGCGCCCACCAAAGAGCCGCCGTTCGGCGAGCGAAAGTTGTACTTGGCCATTGAGAGTGGCAATGAAAAGGGCCTCTCTTTGGCCAAGTCAGAGATTGCCAGAATTATCAAGGAGGAAATTAGTAAGATGTCTAATCCTACTGTGCAGCTAATGAAACAGAGCAGATATAAAATTGTCTAGTTTGAAGTTTGGTTATTTTTTTTTTCTTTTTTGGTCTTTTTGTTTTAATAAAAAAAATGTTTTTGTCTTTTTTATTATTTTTTTTTCTTTGTTGTAAATTGATATTAAATAAAAATTTAAAATAAAATTTTATATTTGTCAATTTTTAAATGTTTTTAAAAAATGATTCGAGAAAATTGAGATATAATTTAAGGAACAGCAATAGTTTATATGGTAAAGTATTTCTTTTCATCAGCTAAATACTTTTTTTCTTAAGTTAACATAAAATACATTCTAAATAATATTTTTCGCAGCTATTTTGCTATTTTAACCCTTTTTAATTTATTTTTATTTTTACCTTTTTTGTTAAATTCTGAAGGAGCTCAAGCTCGGTATAGGAAACAAATAAGTAATGATGAAAAAATATTGGTAAACCCTTTTTCTTTTTGGTCTTTTTGTTTTTAAAAAAAAAATGCTTTTGTCTTCTTCTTATTTTTTTCTTTATTGTAAATTGATATTAAATAAAAATTTTAAATAAAATTTTATATTTGTCAATTTTTAAATGTTTTTAAAAAATGACTCGAGAAAATTGAGATATAATTTAAGGAACAGCAATAGTTTATATGGTAAAGTATTTCTTTTCATCAGCTAAATATTTTTTTCATTAGCTAACAAAAAAAAAATTCTAAATGATTTTTTTCTGCAGCTAATTTCTTATTTTATAGCCTTTTTTGTTGAGGCCATTTTTTCTTTACTGGTTGAGAAATTTCATTATCATTTACCATTATTTTTTTTTATGTGATAATTAAATGATCTTGCTGTGGAAAAAAAAAGCATTAAGAAAAAATAATATGAAAATGGATGAATAAATTTTCTTATTCCATTTATATATCTATATATCTTTTTTTGATTTCGTTTATTTTAACCCTTTTTAATTTATTTTTATTTTTACCTTTTTTTTTTAATTCAGAAGGAGCTCAAGCTCGGTAAGAAAACAAATAAATAATGATGAAAAAATATTTTGCTGTCAAAAATAATAATTAGCTAAAAAAAATAGCAGAAGAAAAAAATATAGGCCATTTATATGAACCGATGGCAAAATAGAAAAATGGTGAAAAAACATTTGAATAATTCTACTTCAAAAATTATAAACTGGTTTGTGATTAGTAGATCAATGTTTAAGTTTTCAAAATTTTAGCTCTTAATTTTTAATAGCATTAATTTGACTTTTTTAGAATTTGTGAAAAAATTTTAATTTTTTAACTTGAACTGTTTATTTCTAAAAATTTTCAAACAATTTTGGATTCATTTTTTTTTCATTTTAATTTAAATAATAATTTAAAATTTTAAATGAACACTTTTATATAGAATTTAAATAAATTAATTTTTAATCAGTCTTTTAGTTGGGACACAAGCATGTTGCTTAAACTTGAAACTTGTTTTAATAAGCAAAAAATGCTTTGTTTTTTTTTTATTTCTCTATTATTAAATAAAAAATTTAAATAAAATTTTTCAATTATTAGGCAATCTTTAGGAAAAATCTGCAAATGTCTGCAAAAAATTATCTACTAATTATGGCATTATTTCGGTGATGTGCGCTCTGCAATGAGCATTTTGAAATTGCAGAGTTATTTAGCATAGAATTTAAAATCTAAAAATGTATTAATTTTATTAAGAAATAACAAGTTATTTCGTATTTTAAACTTAATTTTAACTTTCTGATCACAAACTTCAAATTGCCAATTTTTAAATTATTTTTTTTGTTAGTTTTTGGTTAGAATTCGTATGAAAAATTTGTTAGGGTTATAGAGCAATTTTTGAACAATTAGTAAAAATTATAACGCTTTACTTTTTATAAAAAAATTTTTATCCTAATATTTCACCTTGTCACCAGTCATTTGTCACATAAAATATGAATTTTCTTGTTTATAAAAGAAGAGAAAAAAAGGATTTTATTTCAGTCACTTTTTTGGAGTTAAAATTTCCGAATAAAAGAAACACTTTGATGACAATTTTTGAAAATTTTAAAAATATTTAAAAAAAATGTATTATAGTCAAGGCCATTCACAGAGTATTTTACTGAACGCTCATCAGCGATCGAATGTACAATTTTTCTCGAATTTTCAGGATTTTTCAGTCAAAAATTAGATATTTGATGAAAAATTAAGTGAAATTGTTTAAAAACAGTTTTTTAAGTGTTTTCTTAGATTAAAAGTTTTCAAGAATTAAATAATAATTTAAGGATATTGTCAGGTTCTATTTAAAAATTTATCAACAGAGAGCAGTAATTTGCAATGTTTCATAATTTAACGATATTATTTGTCTAAAAGTTTTAGACAAATAATGTACCTTAAGACAAATTTTCGTAATTTTTATTACAATTAAAATTTAAATTACATTATTTTTTGTAAAATATCGTTAATTTAGGAAAATTTATGTAAAATCCTCATTGCAGATTAGTGCTATAATTAATATTCTTAGATCTAAAACGATTTTTTTGAGGTCAGGTAAAAAAAAAATTTCCTAGAACACAATAGATCATAAAACATTAAATTATTATTTATCACCCTTGTAGAATAAGTGCAAAAAGGTTTTACGAGTGTAACCAAGGCAAGTAAGGTGTTCAACAAATTAAATTGTACATTGATTATTCTTAAAATTTTAAATACTAATCAATAATATTCTCAAATAATTTTATTTAAATATAAGAAAACACTTACACAAGGTGACTTTATTATAAATTATAAATATAATTTTGCTTAAAATTAATAAAATTTTGATATTTGTTTGGTTAAAAATTAATTTGGTAATTATACTCTAGAATTCGGTTGTATCATATATGATACATACTTTTGGAGAGGTGTATCTCTTGATGGGATAATTTTTTTTAAAATAATTAATACTATTAGATTTCTCGTGTTTTACTTAAGAAGAATCAATGGTCCTATATTATTAATTTAACTCACGGAACGAAAAAGTAATAATTAAAATCACTGTAAAGGTTTTAATTATTACTGTTTAATAAAGGGAGTCAATTATGCTAAGGGTTTGTCGGTCAATTTAAGAAGAAAACACAATAAGAGACTAGACAGAGAATTGAACAAGAAATTTTCTAGTCGGTTTAACTTCTTGACTAACAGAGCCGTATTGGTATGGAATGATTTGTCCAAAAACGTTATAATGACAAGTTCATTGAACAGTTTCAAGGCAAAAATAGATGATGAAATTTTTGACAATGGTCTCAGCAACGACTGCAATGGTCCATCGAGGGCTAAGCGCTATTGAGCGCTAGTGTAGATTTGGTCTATACTGCAGTTTTCAATTACTACTACTACTGCTACTGTAAAAATTTTTATCAAAAAACTATAAAATTAAAGAATATTTATAACAAGTGTTTATATGTGAAAAAAAGGCCTTTGAAGGAGCTTTAACTGAATATTCAATTTATTATTTATTCGTCATAAGAATATAGAAATTTCTACAACTTCCTAAAGTGTATCATATATGAAACTACGGTACGTTAAGTGTTAAATCATTTACGAGTGAGGATTAAAAACAAATAAAAGAGAGATCAAAATACATTAAAAATTGATTCACACATAAAAAGAAAACTTTTTATTTAAAATAATGAAAATCACATAAATTAATTTATCAAAATTAAATCATAAAAAATTTATTTGAAAAATTCAAGCCAGTAATTTTAATTAAATATTCTTCTTTTTCCATTTAAAATGAATTTTTTGAATATGCAAAAATTTTTGTGTCTAATTATTCAATCTTGAAAGTTATTAATTTTTTTTTTATATTCATCTATGGATTTAATTTTTTTATCAAAAAAGAGTTAAGATCACAAATATAAAACGATAATTAAATAAAAAGTTAAGAACACATTTAGTAAAGTAGTATTTATTTGTCGAATAACAGTTAAAAAAATATTTTTGGCAGATTTAGTTTTTTACGCTGTTTTTTAGGTTCACTTTTTTTTATTTGTTTTTAATCCTCAACCAACATTTTCCATTTTCCATTATTAATGATTAAATTTTTACTGATCTAGATTATTTTTAAATTTAAAGATGCGCAAATTTTGAAAAATAAATTTAATCGACATTTTATAACTAAAAATCAAAGAATATTTTTTCTTTAATTTAATATTAAAAGGTAACTTTTGACTCTATGACTGTCTTTTGTATATTTGAAATTTGAAATTCGAATATTCTAGGTGAAAAAGAAAATTTTGATTGATTGAAAAGTTACATTTTTTGAAACATGGGATTTGGGTATAAATTTGTGACAAGAAAGAAAACTTATTAAAGACTATATCAAAAATCATATTTTTAAATAATTAAAAATTTGATTGCAATTTTATTTAAGGCATCAAAGCAATATTTTTATTTTTTTTAGATTTAATATTTCGACAAATCAACAATGAAAGAGAGAATAATCTTTTGATAAATATTTTTTGTCGTAATTATTTTAATAATTACTCTGTAAGATTTAAAATTAAAAAAAAAATGAAATCATTACAGATATATGCTCCAGTCATTTATGTGTATTATTTATTTATGATTTTTTCTGATTTATAATTTTTTTTTTATTTTATTTTTTTAAGAACACGTAATCTAAGTGATACCTTATCTATTTGTTTATTTAAAAAAATCTACATTATTATAAATAACAAGAAAATCGTAATTATCTAAATTATTAATGGCTTTTGATAGAATTTGTCAGTATCGATTCATAATTTTTTTAGAGATAATTCTCGTATCTGTATTTTTTTAAGTCTAAGTAAATTTGAAATTATTTTATTTTAAGATTTAATACATATATGTGTGGGATATTATTATAAATGATTCTTCCAAATTTTTGTTAGAATCTTGTAAATTTTTCTTAAATTGTGAGTAATCTAAGAATAAATATTAGAAAAGAATTTAACGTAAACTGACTTTTGTGATTTTGAATTCTATGATATAAATAATTCTTTTATTTACATATAAATTAAAATTTTAAAGATTTATTCATTTTTTTGAATAGATTTATAAATAAACATTACTTAAAATTATACTTTTAATAAGAATTAATGCATTACAAATTTCCAAGAAATAAAACTGCTAAATTATTTATGGCTAAAATTTGACTTCTGAATCTTAAGACTTAAACAAGAATTCTGAATTTTTTCTCTTTATTTAGCCTTGTTTCATTTTTTTACATTACGACACAAACTTTTTCTAGCTTTTATTGAGCTTTTGATAATTTTGGTTCTTGAACTTCATATTTCCATTCAATATATTAATAATTATAATAATAATTTAACCAAATAAGCCCATTTTTTCTTTTTTATTTGGCGATTCCCAATTATGTCTAGAACATATGATAATGAGACTATTTTTTTAGCAAATGAACTTTTAGTTGAAATTTTAGGTACACCAGAACTTGAACGATCACAGAACGAATATTAGATAAGTAAAAAATGTAACAAAATATAAATTTTGAATTTTTCCAAAAAAAACTGATCTAAATTTAATTGAAAAAATACCTTATCTTATAATTTTAAGTTTTTAATGAAATAATATATAGCACATTTTAAATTTCAATTTCACTTTTATTTTTTCTTCTTTTTTTAAATTTTTTAATAAAAATTTACAATAATTAAATGCCTCCTATTGTACGATCAATAAAAACATTGTGATCATAAATTAATCCTGGATTTTTAAAAATAAAAAGCATTTAATCCTAGAACCTCAACATTTATTGCTCTGGTTATTTTAATTTGATTACTGGTTAACATTAATAAAAAATAATAAACGAATTAGAATTTTAAAAATCTTTTAAGCATTCGATGAAAATATATTTTGTTATTAAATACTATGTCAAATTATTTTTATTTCCCACTTATTTTAGTCTTTTAAATTTTATTTTTTAATCGCCCTTGTGGTGTATAAAAATTATAAGAAGATTGATAAAAATAATTTAAGAGAGCTGCTTAAAACGTGCTTGTCCGGGTGATAAAAAATCCTCTTTTCACTTTGCAATCTTAAGATTATTGATTTTTATTTATTTTAATTAATTAAATAATTTATTTAAGAAAAATAAAACATTGATAAGAGTATAAAATACAGAAAGGTGTTAAAAATTCTAATAATTTAATAATTTAGGGCTGAAGTAATGAGTAATCATAAAACAATTAGAAAGTAAAATTTCTCATAGAAAATAGATAATAAAGAAATTAAAAATTATCAATAAGGTGGTAAAGATGTATGCTGAAAATATGATAGTCGGATTCTTAATAATATAAATTAGACATTACCGAAATTGAATTTAATTATTTAAAATTTTTAAGCTACATAGTAAAATTAAAATAAAAAAATATCTTTTGGTTTAAGACATAAAAAATTCAAAATTGATTTTGATAACTTTGAAACTTAAATTTCCATTTGCCGATTTAATTTTTTGATGAATTTCTTGGCTAAATTCAGTGAGATGAAAATTCATTAATCTCTTTTGAATCGAAATTTTAAATAGTTTTGAATAAACATACTATACTATTTTTTTAAAGTATAATTCTAATTTATCCTCTGGGTTAGATGCTTAAATTTAAATAATTTTGTTTCTTAAATTTATTGTTTAAAGTAAAATTTGATATGGAATCGCCCTGTAATTAGGTTTTAAGTCATTTTTTCGAATTAATTTTCAAAAATGACAATAATTTATTCTTATGACCAATTTAATTTTTTAATAAAATTAGGTGTTTTATTTTAAAAAATATTTTTAAAGAATATATAGAGGAATTATTAAGGAATGAAATTTCAAAAGCTGCCATGTCTTTAATGACTTTATCAGATTATAAAAGAATTCTTATTAAAAAGATGATACATAAATCAACGAAAAAAATTCTAGATATTTTAATTCTAAATAGGAATTTTATTCGATGTATTCTTATAGTTAATTCGAATTTTATTCATCTAATTCCTTCAAGATATCTTATGTATCAGTAATAAGATTATCACAAAAAATGTTGCTTAATACTACTAATCTTTGTAATCAAAATAGTACCATAAGCAAAAAGCATACCCAAGGTTATAAATTCAGTATTAAGAAAAATTTCCAGATTTATTTCAAGATTTTTAATTTCGTCAAATTAATAATTTTTTTTAATTAATTAAAATCAGACATAAGCAAAATTTTTAATTGGTTATTCAGTCTATCCATTCCAAATACTTAAATTTAACTATTTTATTTATTTTTTTATTTAAATTTAACTATCATTTTCAAAAAATAATTCAGCATCAATTTCTCGTATAAAAGGTGATTCTATTTAAAACAAATTAATTAGCACGGTGGTCACAATTATTTGCCAAAAAGTTTTAAGATTTCTTTAGGTACATTTTTCAAAATTAATAATATTTTATTTTAAAATTTATTTTATTCTTAAACTGTTCACAATTATTTTCTTTCTGATATTTACGGTTGCATTAGTAAATTTTGTAATTAACTAAGTAAAATTTGATAATAAGAAAATTTAATATTTTTACTAATGGATCAGTTCATTTCGATATTTACGTTTTATCAAAATTTACAATTACATGTATATTTAATAGATATTAAGTACTTCTTCAAAATAAAATTCATTTTTAATTTTGATTTTACTTTTAAGTTTAAAAATGTTAAATGAATCTGAGAAAAAAGAGACTGAAGCAATTGAACTGCATTGATTTATTAGAATGCAATGATCAGTGTATTTAATGGTTTGATAGTTAAGGATTCGATAAGTAGAGTCTTAAAAAGTTTATCAAATTTATTGAAAGATTGGACTAAGTCTATAAAAAGAAAGCCAAGAAAAATTGTTTTTTCATAAATTAGGAAATTTCGAATTCTAAATTGTTTTTCAATTTTTTCATTAAGACTAAAATTAATTTTATTTTACCTTAAATTAAAATTAATTTACTGAAGCAATTTAAATGCAAAAATGATGTTTAGCCATAATAGACTTAGGAAAAATTATTAATCAATATTAGTTTTTCTGATTGAAATAATTTTCTAGTTGGATCAACGCAAATTAATGTTTTAAAAGACCAATTTTTAATTTTTTTTTATTTTGTGTTATAAATCTGTCTGTAGCATGCATAGCAAGATTTCCGAAGGTCTGAAAAATTATTATCTCATTAAATTCAGAGTGTTTGATTTCAAATTACAAATTTTAATCCATAAAATGCTGATTTGGTTAGAAATACTTATCCTTGGAAATTTCAATGGCACTTAATAATCTAACTTTAGAAAATAATTATTTTCTGCGAGTGTTTTTGTATAAAATACATTTTCTAATCAACGCGAGCTGATTTTATAGTTAATTAAATATTATTACTAATTTTCTTATATGTGCTTGATAAAGACCAGATGAAGAGTTTGATAAGATCTCAGGATCTTGAAGGTTCAATGAGCCTGTAATTGAAATTGTGATAATTTATAAAGAGGAAATAATGTAGTGAAATTCGATTCAGTTATAGTCATGAACCGATTCTAATTTATTTTTTTATAAGATAATTTGTACTCAGGCACGGAAAAATACTCAATTATTAAATTTTTTTTCAGAGATTATTTTAAATTAATTTAAAAAAAATTCCAAAAAAATTGCCAAAATTTTAATTTTTTCTTTTAGCTCTAATTCTTTTATGGAGATTTGCTATAACTAAACAGATTTATGAAAATTGAATCAAAATAAGCTTATTTTATTAGAAATTCTTTAGCTATCAAGAGAATAAAAGATCTTTAATACTCTTCACTAATAGGCAATTAATTAAATATACTTCAAAAAAGAAACTAAATAATATTAATGAAAACAAAAAAATCAGTTAAATCATAGATATTACTCTTTCTATAAAATTTACTTTTTTAATCAAGGACTTTTAAACTTAAAGGCCAGGACACTTTTTTTAGAGTTTAATTTTATTTCAATTATTCCACTTCTACCAAGAAAATAAGAATACTAAAATTTAATTAGATATTTTTATCAAATTTATAGATACCTTGATCAAGATTTCAATTCAATTGTCTTGAAGGCTTATCAATTAAATGTCAAATTAATGAAATTGAGTTAAATAAGCCAGTTTGTAAATGACATCAAATTTGAATTTTATAATAAACAATTTATTTCCTCGAATTCTTTTTAATAAATTTTGTACAAACCGTGAAATTTTTAGAACAGTAATCATTTAGTAATCAAAACTGACTTCGTGTCTTATCATAATTATAAAATTTTTAGTTCCTTATCAAGAAAAAAGCACGGAATATTGTTAAATATAAGAAGTTAATCTTTTAGATTTATTCAGAGGTGTCTTATTTAAAATAAATCCGAAAGAATAATTATTTTTTTATTTTAGATTTATTTTATACATGAAAAATCTCAAAATAAAATGATCAATTCAAATGACACTCGATTTATGATATTGCAAATTTTCAATACGGTTGAACCATATTATATAACATTATTGGTAGTTGTTGGACTTATCGGAAATTCAGTATCATTAACACTTTTTCTATCCACCAAATTAAGGTATATTTATGTTTACAATTAAAACAATATATTTAATTATTTTATAATTTGTTTTGAAATTACTAAAGAAATTTGTTAGTAGAGAGGATTTAAACTTAAAGCCAAAAAGGCCTCAAAAATGCATAAATAAAATGAACTTCTAGAACTTTTGGACGATATTTAATTTTTTTCTAAATTCTGAATTAGGTTTACAATTTTCAGACTTAGTAGTGATAAATGCATGTTTTATTTAAAAATCATCTTCATTCAGAAGCAGTTTTATATAAATAAAGTTTAAATAAACAAAAAATTTATCACCCCTTCCAATATCATGCACCAAGTAGCTTTCAATAAGCTTTAAATACTAACAGATTCAAATCGACTTTTTGAGTTTATTGAGAGAAATGTCAGGGCAGAACTAAGTCATTCTGTTCCATTGGTCATCAGACTGGTGGAAGAATATAAAGAAGGCTTCGAATCAAGATATATCGAATATTCAACTCCATTGTGTAATTGCTACCTAACAATTTCTTCTTTTTTTCTTGAACTATCAAAAATTTATACATGTCTAGCTTCTAGCTAATTCAACATATCGTTTCCAATTTTCTTTTTATTTCTAAGACTTATTTATTCTTTTTTCTTAATACTTTTTTTTTGATCTATTATTTTATTTTATTTTATCTTATTTAAATTTATTTTAATTATTTTTATATTTCTATTCTGAAGGAGCATTAGCTCGGTACAAATGAAAAAAAAAAAAACTAAAAAGTAAGAAGAATATCTCTGTTATTTTCAAACAAGATTCATTGAGATGAGACATATCGACCTTACTCTTTTTTTTTTTATTTGATAAACGTTACTCGATTAAACTTAGTTTTTTTTTAATTATTTTATTTATTCCTTTTAATTTTATTAAACAAAAAAGAAATTATAAAAAAAAATAATCACATCGTTCTGGAGGCTATTCGAGCAATATTGCTCAGATTAGTGGGATCAACTTGTCACATAATATATTTTATTAAATATTTGCATTTTTTGTCTTAGATTGTAGTCAGTATTTAAATAAAAATTTCAGTCATGCTTATATTAATTATGTCTTGAAGATTATTAAAGGAACTAAGACCTTTTTATACAATGTTATAAAAAAAGTAGAGAAAGGTTATTTTTTTCTAATTTTTTCCTTGAATAAAATGGGTCATAGTTTTTTTGTCAGACCTATTTTTTGTTAAAAATACACAAGCATAAATCATTCTAAAATAAAATCTTAATTATTTTTTAATGAAAAAAGTTATATA
This sequence comes from Brachionus asplanchnoidis, assembly GCA_025491095.1. Classification (NCBI taxonomy): domain Eukaryota; kingdom Metazoa; phylum Rotifera; class Eurotatoria; order Ploima; family Brachionidae; genus Brachionus; species Brachionus asplanchnoidis. The sequence continues at coordinate 1,923,369 of JAILYF010000027.1, read as the reverse complement.
ATTTTTATTTTTGTTTCTTTTTACTGAATGACTTGTATTATATCTTTTAAGAAATCACAAAAAGTTTAACTTTTCAATACAAAATTATTTTTATTTTGATTTATTTTTACTAAATCGGGAATTCTTAAAAACTTAAAAGCTATCAGACTGTAAAGAAAAATGTCTTGAGTATTTTTGATGGCAATTAAAATCCACTAAACGTCATTCTATTAAATTTTTGTCATTTTTGAAAAAAGTGCGTTTATAAACCAAATTTAACATGTTTTTGATTTATTTTGATAATTTGTTCAGTAATTTTATTTAAAAGAAACGAAATTTAAATTTAATTTCAAAAAAATATTTATCTTTAAGATTGTCAAAAATATCTGATCATCAATGAAATAAAATAAATTAAATTTTTTAATTTAGAAACCGCGAGTCGCACATTATTTTATCAGCATTAGCTGTTGTCGATAATGGATTCTTAATTTCACTTTTCATTGTCAATTTAAAACATTTCCAATTTGATTTATTCAACAACAACAGAATAGTATGCAAATCTACCGTCTATTTTGCCTACGTATTTAGCTTTTTATCAATTTGGTATTTATTTCTTTAAATAACAAGGAAGGTGTCGAAAGTGTTATCAAAGTAAACATTTCATTTAAAAGCAATTTTTTTTATCGTTTTATTTATTACCATAAAAATACTTTAACCAGAATGACTTGTGGTCTTGCACATGCTTCATATAAAAAAATTTATATACTCTTGGGTTGTCTAATGCAATATATTTGCCTAAATTTCTTCACAATTCTTCTTCAGTATTCAAAAATTTTAAAGTCCGGACTTGGACTTTTTGAAAAAAAAAATTTAAAGTCTTTGCTCGGACTTTGAAAAAAAAAGTCCGGACTTGGACTTGACTTGAGACTTGTGACTTTTAAACAACTCTGGTATAATTGTAAGAATAATTTTCAAACTAGATGTATTTCCAACCATAAATAATAATCTGTTCAAAAATTATTAATTTTTGATAATAAAAGATATGATTTCAGTAAAAAAGACAAAATGGCTTTTTTGAGATAACATTGTCTTTAATACAGTGTATCTACGTCAAGCCGAAATTTGGTAAAAATTAAATTTCATTTTACCAAATTAAAAGTTTCAGAAGCTGGCAATGTAAAAACTAAGAAGATTAATATAAAAAAAAACAAAATTTAAATAAAAAATTATTAACAAAAATTAGATATTTTTTATATCATTTTAAATTTTTTAATTGTTTATAAATTTGTACATCGAAATAACAAAAAACATATTTAAATTAAATTTTGGGAGAGCTTATATTTCTTTTTTTATTTTCGTAATAAATTTTCACAGTGCACAGAAGTTTTGTAACTAAGTAATTTTTCGTTGGTTTTTGTAATAATCAAGAAAAAAATTTACAGCTATTAAGATATTTTTTTATTAAAAAGAATTCAAATATTTCCAATATTTAATAGATTTCCAATATTTTTTGTTTGATATCTCTTTTCCTAATTTTTTTCCTTCTTTGCTCCATTAATTTACATTTAATTTGATAAATAAATTAGATATTTAAAAATCCAAATCTATTAGAAAAATTTATCAATTCGTTTTAATTGTTTTTTTGAATTATTTTAATAGCCTGTCAATTTTATTTTAAAGATAACGCTAAATTAAATAATTATAAAAAATCTCTGCTTTTTGAAAAAAAACTTTAAATAAAGGTAACTTGATAGTTTGCGAGTATCAAGTTGGGGGGAAGTTTGTCTTCGACTTTGCGCAACGTGTTGTTTTTATTACCTTACCTTAATAATGATGATTAACAGATTCATTATTTATATTAAATTTTTCATATTTAAATTAAGAAAAATTAGCATTTTTTATTTTTGAATAAATTTATCTAGTATTCAAATAACATTCTAAAAGTGTAGTATTTCAAATTTTAATTTTATTCTCAATTAAAATAATAATTTATGGTTCATTTTACACTCATATATTTGAAACTAAATTATACCTTGAAATTTAAACCTTTTTAAAAATCTTCCTTTTTTTTTTTCTTGACGCAATTGTTATTCAAGACAAGCAATTATTTGAAGATTACAAAAAAGGTTTTTATTTCAAGATAAACTATAGTTTCAAATGAGTACACAATGTACCTTAAATTATTTTTTTAATTGAGACTGGAAATAATTTTTGAAATAATACACCTTTAACAAATTAAGCGAATAAATATTAATTTATTTTATTTTAAACCATCATACTGTCAAAATAAATATATACAGGCTTAAAAAATAATAAATATTCATTATGAAAGATAGTCTCACTCTAATTCTATACAAAAACTTTATTGAAATGACAATCTAATATTAACCAAAATATAATTACGCTTATTCTTAGTTAAAATTTTCCAATATCTTGAATTTAAGTGATAAAATTTTTAAATAAAATTTTGAATATTGAATTAGCCTTAGAAATTCTAATAGAATTTTTGAAAAAAATTTTTTTTTTACCTTTTTTAAAATTTATTCACCATTTGAAAATCGAAAAATTCCCAAAAATTACATAATAAAGGTAATTTTATTTATATTCAGCCAAATTAAATTCTAGATTTATTTTACCAAAAATTTCGAGACCAAACCAAAATAATAAAAAGATTTAAATTCCTTTATTTAATAAATTTATTCTGATATTTTAATTTAATTTCAGAGAAATTTCTATGACAAAATTAGATAACACCTTCGACCAGATCCAAAATAAGCTAAAATAAACAGACCATTTTTTTTAGGTATGTTGTTCTCTTTAGCCTTGAACGCTTGATAGCAGTTTGTTTTCCACTCAGACGCTATGACTTATGTAGCTCATTTCGGAACAAAATAGTCATCTTTGTCCTAGTATTGTTCTCTCTTCTATTTTATTCATTCACAATTTTTACATCGGGCATAGAGACCGACAACGGTACCAGAGCTTGCGTGACCAAAGAGTACTGGATTAGTTTTGTCAAAAAGTTCTCATTTATAGACATATGGATTACCATTATCATTCCATTTTTCATAATTCTTATTGTGAATGCATCCATTTCTATAAAACTAATGCTGGTCATACGCTCGACCAAGACTTTTAACACCATCATATTTTTTAATCGAAATAAGGCTAACAGTCCGATTGGAATACGAAAAAAATGCGGCTCTTTGAAAAGCTATGGTACAGTGAGGCACAGTATGACACGGGCTTCAACGATGGGTCTCTGCAGTGTCAAATATAAACGCAGACTCTCCAAAAAATATTCCAAAACCACCCGAGTTTTGCTCACCATATCAATTACATATGTTCTGCTGAACATTTTTATGGCCTATTCCAAAATACGCTACTGCTTCGAAACAGAGTTTTTTGAGACCCGTAATCACGAAAAAGCTAAAAATTTTTTGCAGCAAAATGAAAATTCAACTCATAGCCAAGACATGCGTATAAAACCTGTCGAGTTAAACTACGATTGGGAAGATCAATTTTACGAGCGGGTTTCATGTTATCTATTTTATTTAAATTTTTCACTCAATTTTTTTATCTATTGTGCCAATAGGTCAAAATTTAAGGAGTCTTTATCGAGCTTCAGAAATCGAAATAGCTATAGAAAAAGATTTAATCAAAGAATGAATTGATGCCATGAATTTTTGTCAAACCGGTGCATTTTACGCCTTTCTTCTAAATATTTTCAATTCATTTTTTTTTATTGAATAAATTTTTTTTCTTTCTTTCAATTATTAAAAATAAAAAATTTTTTTAATTTTAATAAAAATTCTCTTTAATTAAATACTTGAGTTTTTAATTTTTAAATAAAAATATTTTTTTTAGTAAATTTTATTTGACTTTTATTTATTCATGCTATTAAATTTTTTTATCAAAATATGGTAGCCAAGTCTTACCGGGGGCTTATGCTAAAACACGGACCACTTGTTTTTTACTAAAACACGGACCTCGTTCGAATGGTTTAAGGAATTATAATTTTTTTTTTTTTTAAATTAATATTAATATAATTTTTTTTTACGATTATTAATAAATTTTGTTAAGGTTTAAAAAATTAAAATTTCTTATTACTAAAAATAATTAAAAAGGTTTGGTTGGAATAAAAATAAATTAAGAGAAATTTTTACCGAGATTAATATAAAATAAATAAACAAAAAGAAAAATTAATAAAATAAATAAATTTTCTCTTACTTTATTTTTTTCCAACCAAACCTTTTTTTTATAAAAAAAATTTTTATTACTGTTAATTTTTTTAAAATAATTTAAAAAAAAAATTGGCATAGTTGAAAGTAAAAATAAATAAAGAGAAATTTTGACCGAGAGCCCTAAAATAAATTTATATTTCTTATATAAGAATGTAGAGAATTTAATTATCTACAAAACGGTATGTCATAAGTATCAATTCTTTGGAATTGAATAATTTTCCAAAAAAAAGATATTTTTAGTTTTTCAGCTATGAGCTTTTAAAAAAAAGAGCTAGGAGACAATTTATTTTTCTGCAATAATGTTATTATTTATTTATTTATTTGTTTTCTGTACCGAGCTAGAGCTGTTTAATGTTTTGGCTATTATCTGTTATATAATTAGTGACCGGAAGGTCAAGGTCTTATCATTTTCTTAAAAACATATGGTCCGTTAACAGCAACTCGGGATTTTTCTCGTATTTACTTGTTTTTCAAGTCAATAACTAGGTATTATGGTCCAAATGATACTTTTGCGTAAATTTTCATCAAATTCTCTACAAAATGGTCGGCGGTCGTAAGTTTTTGGATAATTCCTAAAACCATCCGACCGCGGTCCGTGTTTTAGCATAAGCCTTATCGGGTGCCCTATTTTTTTATTGCATATTTCACACACATTTTGTTCGATTACTTCAAAAATAGTCAACCAATTTTGCCGAATTTTTTTAGTCACCCCTTTACCTCAGGCAGTTAATTGTAGTGATGAAATCGAATTAGCTTTTTGAACACAAATTAAAACTTGAATAAATAAAAAATTTGAAAAGACTATTGAAAAAGTAGGATATTCGATAAAATCTTGAATATAAGATAAATTTGAATTTAAATTTGATTTATTTTTATTTTTGAAATTAAATTCGAAAACTATTTTTATTTAAATTAAAATTCGAACTTAACTTTAATTTAAAAAGCAACTGGTTTAATTTTTTGTGTTTGAATTACAAAATGTATCCAATGTTGAAATAACATTGAAAAAGTGCGATGTTTCAAGTAATTTTTTCAATTTCAAATAAAAAAATAATTTTAAGTTAATATTGCAAGCGTGAATAACTTTATTTTTTTCTATGATGATCCTTAAGATAATATTTGTAGTTTAGCAAACTATCTACGCTCTGTTTTCCCTTTTTTAAAAATTGAGTTTTTGTTGAAATGCATCAAACGAACGTCAATTATCAAAATTCAAATTATCTAATGTCAAAATTTTTAAAGTAAAAAAATAGTTTTTCGGGTCTAGTCTGCTAGTAGAACTAAGGCTCATCTATTACTGGAAAAATTCTAGTTCTCAGAGATTATGTGAACTTTATTTCACCCTTTTTTGATATTTTTTCATCTATTTTGAAAAAAACTTTATGTAATATTAAAAAAATTCTAATTCAATTGATAAATAAAAATTAAAAAATAAGATAGAAAAAAAAAATTAGATAAAAAATTTAAAGTTGGGCGGAGTAGGTAAAATTTTCGAAATAGATGAATCTATGTTTCCCAAAGTCGAACACTTGAAGGTTAATAAATTTTTTCTTTAATTTTCATTAATTATGTTTAAAGGCAAAGATTCAAATAGAGAGGCCATTTGGGTATTTTGGATTGTGAAAGGGTAATACCTGGCCAACTAAATTAAAGCAAATGCTATTTCTAAAACTACTTCAAATAAAAAAATGTTTTAAACTTCAATTGTTTATTTTTATATCAGTTTTTAAGAATTAGGCATTATATTAAATATCTATTCAATTCAGTTTATTCACATAGTCTAAAAGTTTTTCACATAATTCAAATTTGATCACCTAATTCTATTTTGGTTCACCCTTACATGAACAAAAAAAATAGGTGAAGTTATAGTTCACAAAACCCGGGAACAAAAATTGTTCGCATATTAGGTGAACTGTGGTTCTCAAGATCGAGTTTTTAAACGATTGAATATCAATATAAATCGAAATGAATTATTTTTATTTATTATTACTATTTATTTATACTTTAAATAAAGTGAAATAAAAATAATTCATTATATGAAAAAAAATTAAATGATTTAATTTTTTTTCATATATTTTGATTCTGAAGGAGCATTAGCTCGTTATAGATAAAAAAACGAATAAATAAATTATTTAAAAGTTAAAAAAGAATTTTTATTATTTTTCTCAAATTTCCAAGTAAAAATTAAACTCATTCTATTTCACTAAAGAGTTTAATTTCAAATATGAAAATGCTTGCAATAATGTCATTATTTCAAATAGTGACATGTCACTAAATTCGGATAATTACGTTAGTTAAAAGTTAAAAAACAAAAAAAAAAACGAAACAAAAAAAAAGTGAGCTTAAAAGAATATTTAATAAAAGAGAAAAAACAAAGGTTCAATCATAAAAATTAAAATTAAAATTCTTTTAAGCTCACTTTTTTTTTGTCTCGTTTTTTGAGAGTTTGATTTTTTTTAAATTGAATTTCCTCATGTTGTTACATTTTATCTTTCTTTAAAAAAAATTTATTTTTGCTTTTTATTTTTTGAAATAAACACTTTTTTTTGATCAGAGAAAATTTTTTGAAATCGAGAGAGAGGGAAATGTATTTTCCATTATTAAAAAAAATAGCGCCACTGCATATTTTCATTCTTATACGGTTAAATGGGCTAAATAGAATAATATTTGGAGTAATTGGGTGATTATTTTGACTAATCGGGTTAATCGGGTGGTCCGGCGCTTAGCTCTGAGTTAGGGAATTTGGTTCAACAAAAATAATGAGGCTAATTGCTCAAATATTGCATAATTTTTTTGAACACTTGCTCTCAGATTTAGAAAGAGTATTTGATTGCAGAAATAAAATCTAAATCTAAAAATATATAATATAAGTTTTACCAAATAGATTCTTATTTTTTAATAAAAATTTTCTTTTTTTAAAGTTTGTTCTGTGCTTTTTTAATGCATTATTTTAACTTCTGGCAATACTATGATTTTTTCCTTATTAGGACAAATTCCATATTGGGTCTGACAGGTTATCTTACCAAATAATTCAGCCTGGTCTAATTTTTTTAAGTAACCTCTGCTATTTTTGTCCCATGCAACATAATTACCACTATCATAAATTAGGTATACCTAAACTTTATATAAGAGCAGCTAGGGACCTCAGTAGAGCCACAATTTACGTAATTTTACGTAAATTTACGTAAAAATTGATAAAAATGAAAATGTCAAAAAAAGCTCAATTTTTTTAATTTTTTATTATTTTCTAATAAATTTTGAAAAGATTAGTTCCTATTTAATTGATAATATTTATCCAAAAGTTACTTTTTTAAACTTTTTTACTAATTTTTACATAAATTTATGTAAAAAAAGGTAATTAATTTTCTGATTTAACTGTTATATTTTTTTCTCAAATATTGCTTTAATTGATCTTTATAATTATTCAAATTCAAAAAATTCATCGTATAATATATTGGTTTAATGAAATAATCGAATATTCCGGAACCAAAATTATTGTCATTGATATTACCAAACAAATTAGATTGCTGTGAAGAATATACAGGATTTCTGCTTCCTTGATTTCAAAATTATGTTGATCAATCAATTTAAAAAAAACTCCTGTATTTCGTCAAATTGAAAAAGTAAATTTATTTTTTTGTTTTATTTTTAACCAAAATAAAAAGACATTTGTCCGATACGTTCACTTAAGATCATAAATTATGTGAACTAAAAATTAAAAGCTATCTTTCCAGAAATAGTGCACTAAAAAATGTGAACTGATAATTATATGAAATTTTCAGCGCCCGTAATGTTTATTAAATTTATTTACATTAAATTGTTTTTAAGACTTTTAAAGCAAAGTCTGATATAAAATAAAAAAAATGAGTGGTCAAAAAAGTGGGATTTGCAAGAATTGTATAGTCGAATAGGTAAAGAGTATATCGCTTGAATGAGTTTTTTTTTTTTTCCTGCCCATGCTTAAGCATCTTTAGAATAAAATAAAAAAAAAATAAAAAGTAAGTAAACTGAAATTAAACATAGATATTGAAATAAACATAATAAAATGAGCCTGAATGAATAGAATCTAAAAATTTATTTATATCAGACTCAAAAAAAAATTGAAAAAAAGATTATTTAGTTCACTTATTTTTGTCTAAAAATTATCGTGCATTTAGTTCACCAATCAACTTTTAAGTGCACATTATTTCCAGTTCTAAAATTTAGGCAGTGAAAATTGAAAAAATTTTGGAAAAATAAAATTAGTAAAAGAATTAAATAATTTGGTGGCGGAAATCTTAGAACATAAAACGTTGGATCACGGTCCAAAATGACTGGTGAACAAAAAAATCTCTACTACATCGAATTTCTTCAAAGGAAGAGAGAAATTAAACGCAGACTTGAATGTATGAATTGGGCCGTGAATATCCATTTCAGTTTCAGAAAACCTGGATTTTATTATTCAAAAACAATTCAAAGTATCTATTTGACAAAGAATTAACTATCGATGGGACTATTAAGTTTGGAATAAAAGAAAAGGACAAAGTATTTTCTTGGTTTCTTCTTTATTTTATCTAAATAAATAAATCTTTGAAAAACGGCCGTTCTAGACCGTGGTTAAGTAAAGTAAAAATAGAAAGTGGTAAAAAGAAGATCTTTAAGCTTAGAAAACAAAAACAAATAAACAAGCGATTAGCTTAATTTCTCTTTTAAGCATTTCTTTGTAACTTATAGATGATAAATATAAAATCAAAGTGAAGCAAATAAAAGTTCGCTAACGCTCGATACAGATTTGCAAATAAATAAATAATAAATAAATAAATAATAAGCAAATAAAAGTTCGCTTATTTGCTGGTGACACCACACCCACAATGGGTAAGCCGAAAGTTGGGTGTCATAAACAACTTGTCGCTACACATTAGGGACAAAAGCATTAGCAAGAGACGCTAGTATTCCAGAAAAATTAACCATTAATGACTCTCCCCCAGAAGTGACCAAAACAGCTAATCTTAGATTTCACTGTCTTTCATCTAACTTTAATCATAACCAAATTTAAGAATTAAAAAAATTTCTTCATATTCTTCGGACGAGGTAGAAAAAAACATAAAAAGAAGATACTAAAACATAAAAAAAGAGAAGGTCACATAAATCAAAACTTTTTTTTTTTAAATAGACAAATAAACATAATTAAAAGTGAGAAAAAAACATATATTTATTTTTATTTTTATTTATGAGTTTTAAATTTATCATTTAAACAAAATAAATATTTTAAATTATCAAATGTATCCTCTAAGATGATGATGTTTTTGGGTATTGATTCATAAAAAATTCGAGCTCTACCATCGAGTTAACTTTGATCAAAAATAGCCAATCGATTTTTCGACGCATTTTTAAGTGTTTATTTTTTTTTATGTTTTTATATCTTTAAAAAAATTTTGGCCCAAGCTATTATGTTTTTTCTCTCAAAAAACGATTATTTTCATTCTTATATGTTTTTTTGTCTCAAAAAAAAATTATTTTCAAAATTATATGTTTTTTGTTTCTAAATAACTAACATAGCATAATTTTATGTTTTTATTCTCTTTTTCAAAAATAATTTTTTCAAATTTCTCTTTATGTTTTTTTTTTTCTTTATCTTTTTATATGTTTTTTTCTACCTCGTCCATATTCTTCATAAAAAAAAATGTACAAAAATGTCTTACCCCTAGCTATTTCAATGTATCGTTTTTAATTTTTTTATTATTTCATACACTTATTTATCATTTTTATTTTAATTTTTTTTAAATATATTTTTATTCTGAAGGAGCATTAGCTCGGTAAAGATAAAGATATAAATAAAAAATTTCACATATCAGACATATGCCAAAAAAAGTGTCTCGCGACTTTTTTTTAAATCATGAATATTAAGTATAAAAGTTTTTATTTCCTTTTTGAATTGAATTACTATACGAATGCTACTTTAATTTTAGGAAATACAGGAGGTGCTTTACCTGAATTAGAACCATCATCACTAAAATACTCGTTGTATCTTGTATATAAATCAACGTCTAGATTTGAATTTTATTTTGAATTTATATATTAAATATTAATTAACTTGTTTGGCTTAATTCTTGTTCGTTTATTATTCCATTAGCTGTTTTTAAAAAGATAAAAGTATTAGAAAAATTATATAATCGTAAACTCTTCCTTAAAATTCTTAAAAATAAGGCTTTTTTCACGTTTATAGTTATTTCATTTCAAAGGAAATTTTTCAATTTTATTTCTTATTCAGATGTAAATTCAGATTTAATTTGTTTTTCATAAATTAAGCCCAATTTTTGTTTTTTATTTGGAAATAAAAATTTAAAAAAAATACAAATGTTTTCTAAATTAGCCTTGGCCTTATTTCTTAGTATATAAGGATATGGTTTACGTTTTTTCCAATGTGAAATTTTTAATCGAATTACAGATTTAAAATATTATCAAAATATTCTAATTGAGCAATTAGATCTCAATACATTATTTGAGAACACAATCATTTAAAAAGGTTAATTAAAAAAAAATTATACAGTTATACTGCTATGAATTTCTGTTTTTACGTAATTTTACGTGAAATTACTTAAAATTACTAAAGTAAAAAAAAGTAAATTTACCGGATTTTACCAGAATTTACGTAAAATTACCGGAAATTACGTATTATTTTTGAAAAAAGTAAAAATTCCAAAATTTGGCCTGAATTTAGCAAAAAAAAAAATTTTTTTCACGTAATTTTACGTAAATTTTTTTTTTTTAAATGCAAAAGAAAAATTAAAATTTTTAAATTTTTTGAAGAAGTTTTTTTTCTTTTATTTTTATTATTTTTAAAAGCTGTCTGTAAAATGTCAAAATTCTCAAAAAATTAGTATTTTTTGGAATTTTTACTTTTTTCAAAAATAATACGTAATTTCCGGTAATTTTACGTAAATTCTGGTAAGACCCGGTAAATTTACTTTTTTTTACTTTAGTAATTTTATGTAACTATACGTAATTTTTTTATAGCATTACTAATAATTTTTTATTTTATAGCATTACTGTATATTAATATTTTAAAATTTAATATAAATTTAGATTGGGTTTTGTGAAGTTTAGTACAAGAGAACAGAACAAAGTGTAACACCCCCTGTATCCCAGTCCCCTGTCTATACAAGTATGTTAACTTATGAATCCAAAATTTTTAAATTCTTAAAACGTTGTTCAAACTTATTTAAAAAATAAAAAAAATTGTAGTTTTAACATTTAAGTTGGAAAAATTTTTTATTTATTTTAAAGGAAAAAAAAATGTATTCTTTCTTTGAATGACCGATCGAAATCTGCGAGAAAGACGTCCAGGACAATTTACAAGATAAGGCGGACTTGTTCGTATTAATTAATAACAATAGAGGACTGGAATGAGTGGGTTTGATGCGCAAACGAAACATTGCGTCTAAATCCCGGAAAGGAAGAGCATCACTCTTCTTATGTATATCTTTTTCTTATTAAAACAGTTGGCTTCTTGAGTTAATTAACTCTAGAATCATTAATAGAAAAGCCTATCGGGCTGTATCGGAAGGCGACATTGTTCTTTCCATTCCGGCGAACACGAGACCGATGCCGAAGCCTTCCCATCTAAACGAGATGATAAAGGCCCCTACATATCCTCATTCAACAAGCAGCCCGCCTATATTCCATCTTCTCAACAACCTCCAACCCTAATCTACCCAATCGTTGGACACAACACCTGTCACCGAAGAAGAAGGTTACGAAGTGATCGGTAACGAACCATTATTTTAATTAAAATTTGTTTTTTTTTAGACCTCGGGAGATGTCTTCTGCGGGTGGGGGAGAAATGTAACACCCCCTGTACCCCAGTCCCCTCTCTCTCTCTCTTTTTCATAGTTATATATATACATGTTGTATTTTTAATAGTTTTTTGATTTTAATTTTTTTTGTAAATAAAGATTTAGAAGTGAAATCTTCTTTTTTTTTTAATTTTATTTAATAGTGCCACGCTATTAAAAAAGTGTAAAAAAAAAAAAAATAACTTTTTTTCTAAAGGTTTAAAATTGATTCTGTGAATGCAGTTTGGTGCAGCAATGTAAGAGTCTGCCAATGATGTGCAAAATCTTTTCAAAATGCACTCATCTCGATTATATTGAAATTTAATATCTGCTAAACTCTTCAAATTGGCAGAATTTAATATTTGATGCAACTTTGAATGTTGCACTATGTTGCATTTACAAAATTAAGTTTAAACCTTTAGAAAAAAAGTTATTCAATTTTTTTTACATTTTTTTCTGTTCTTTTTATCATTTTGTACTGAATTTCACAAAACCTTTAAATTGCGAATTTAAAAATTTTTGATCAAATTTTAATTCTGTAGTTTAATTAAAAAATTAATTTGCCTAATTTTATAAAATTACCAGTCAAACTTCTCATGGTTTGAAAAAATTCACTTGGAGTGCTGGTCCCATCTATAGTTTGTTCAAGAGCTTCTAAAGAATAATTGCTATTTCCTGACGCCATTTTTTTCAATTCAGAATTGTATTATCTTAATTATATCTAAAAAATTTCTAAAAATGTTTGAAAAGATTAAATAGTTTGTTTTTATTGCAATAATTTTAAGAGATTGCTGTACATTTTTTATGATTATTTTAATTCGACAATTACCTACATTTATCTTGGCATTTTAATCTTAATTAAATAATAAACTCAACTCAATTAATTAAAATAATTTCTGCAATGGGGACCGGATAACTGCCGATATATTCAGCTACTTACAAAGTAAACAGAAATCAATTAAATAAAAAATAACAAATAATATTAAAAATTTATCTCTTTTTTAATTTTTATTCATTTTTTATTATATTTTATCCTATAGTTAAGATCCAAGTCTTGACACCTCTCTTAATAATACATTGGATTTGCATGCTCTGAGCTTGCTGCAGCTAAAACGCACGTTTTAATTGGTACTTAAACCACTACCTCTTTTGTTTTAACTTTGGATTCTATTTAATGAGCTATTTACAAAATTTAACTGTTATATTTCTTGGTTATATCCCATTACATTATTTAACTTTATTTTATTATTTTTTATATTCTGAAGGAGCATTAATAATAAACAAATAAAACAATATTTTTTACAATTTATAAAAGATTTTAAAATCATATAAAGGAAATGTTAGAGTCTACAAAAGACAATTTTTTTAATTTTAAGATAAGAGCTAATAATTCAATTTTTTAGTTATTATTCTCTAAATTTATAAAAAAAATTAAATCAATAAAAATAAACTTAAAAAAAAAATTATTTCAATAACAATTGAGAAAATACCCTCTTTTTCAACTAATTTATTTGGCTTAAAAATCAAAATTTTGAAATAGTAAAACCTTCAATTTGTTCAGAATTTGTATATTTTATTTGGGGTCTGGGGATCCCCTGGGACTAGATACAAAAAAAACAAAAAATGGGTAAAATTTCGTATTTTTTTGAAAAAATCTCTAGACTAAATTTTTTTTTGGAAGAAAAAAAAATTATTTTCTAGTAGAGAATTTTTTGCTCTACAAGAAGTTATGTGATTTATATATCTTTTTTATAATCTTCCATTGAAAAAAGTAAACTTAATAAAACTCTAAGTGTAATTTCAATCTTAATCAAAGCTTTTATTAATTTATTTGTTTTATCTTTATTTAGGAAGAGGTGATAAAAAAAGCTAAAGAAAATTTTTACTGATTTAATTTCTTTTTTTTTTATTAATTTAGAGAAATTTAAGATAATAACTAAAAAATTGAATTATTAGCTCTTATCTTAAATTTAAAAAAATTGTCTTTTGTAAACTCTAACATTTCTTTTATATGATTTTAAAATCTTTTACAAATTATAAAAAATATTGTTTAAAAAAATCATTTAAATAAGTAAAACATTGAAATTTTTTAGTTAAATTTTTTTAATTTATTTACAGAATCCGTAAATATAAAAATAATATTATTGAATTAAAATTAGAAATAATAAAACATTACTGAGTCTTTTTTTTAAATTCTAATGAATAATTAATTGATAAAATGTATTTGCTAAAAATTATACAATATCAATTTTATCACTATGTCATTTAATAATTACCTACATACATTATTCTAATTTTATTCCTTCCATATAAAAAAAATTCCAAACAATTAAAACTAAAAACTTTCAACTTATTCAAAACATAAAATTTTTACTCATTTTTACTTTTTGGCTGTAAGAAAGCTATGGCTTTCGTATCTTTCCCTAATTCCTTTTTGAAAAAATTTATCATTGTGTGTATAACTTTTCAAAATTTATTTATTTATTTAAATTTAAACTAACAAAAACAATTGTTAGAAGCCAAGACAACTTCCTTTATTTTTTATTTATTTTTCATAGAAAAATTTTTACTCTTTTATATATTTAAAATTTTTTATAACTTCGCCAGAATAGGCGTTAATTGAACATAATAATAATATTGAATATTGAATGCTTGAATGTTTCAGATCTCTTTATTATTCTTTATATTTTTTTGGTTTGATGGCAAATATTTTTGAAAATAAGTTTTAAATAGTAAAAAAATGTAATTTTTTTTAATATCAAATTTAATTTAAATTTTTAATCGAAAAAATAAAAATTGGACTTGTCTTTAATTATAGTGACTTTGACTATATGAGATTTGTTAATTTATCTCATCGATATTAGTAAGAAAACTTAATATTACCATAGATATATTAAGTTTTTAAAAAAGTTAGAAAAATTTTGAAAAAAAACATAAAAATTTATTAATTTTTTTGTTGTGAAAATGGCATTATAAAAGACGAATTAAAAAAAATTTTAGTAATCAAAACTTGACGAAGATTCTTAGCTTGAATTTCTTTCAATTTTTAAATCAAATTTTTTCATAAGTTTAAATGCCGAATTAATGTTATCCGCATTTCATTTTTTTCGACATATAAACGTTTCATTAAAGTTACTGGTTAAAAGAGCTATTTATTAATAAAAATAAATATATAAAATGATTCTTAAATGCATAAAAATAAAAATTCACTAATTTTCAAAAAACCATGAATGCAAATCGACAGGAAAATAATTGTGTTTGTCACAATAGTACTTTTGACTTACATCAGCACTACACACTAGCTTAAAACCCCGTCTTTCTAAATTGCTCAGAATTAGTGTCATCATTGCACATGTGTAAACTTTATCAGAACCAAATGTTGAAAATGGATAACCATTAAGTTTGATTTGATACGAGCCAAAGTAATCCGATTCTTTTTGAATTCCTTTGTGCCATCCATTTAAAACAGCTTCCTTCACATCACTCGCTAGACCAGAGTCGCCATTTATCAGACGAATTTTGTCTGATTCATTCAAGCTTAAACAAAAATTGACCAGATTTTTAGGCTCAATTGGCTGGGTACGAAAAAAAAATGTGCTTTTGTTGCTCAAATCTTTAGTCAGGTCACAAGTTGCGTACAAATTCCAGCCATAGCGAGCAAAAAGATTAAACAAATTGTTTAATAAAAGTCTTGATTCAACAGCTTCAGAGGCATGACTGTCCCATGGGTTGCCAGATAGCTTAAATTCCAACGCATGGTCAATCATCGACTCTTTTTGTATTCCCCTTGGCCATAAACTGTGTATCCCATAGCTTTGGTTTGATATCAAAGCATTTAAATCTTGGTCACTTTGGTGCAATCTAATCCTATCAGATTTGTTCAAAGTAAGTGCAAAAAAACGAGTATTTTCCATGTCCATTTTGGTTATTTTATCTGGCGCATACCTGAAATAAAGAGCATTGAGACTGGACTGTCTCTTGCCGGAGTCTATTGCTGCCACGAACAACCAGCCATTATTAAATAAACTTCTCATTATATCTAGAACCAAGATAGGAATATTGTACGCATCAGAGCTATCACGTGCCCAATCGGTCCACGGGTTCCCGTTAAGCTTAATTTCATAGCTGAGACCGAACATTCGCTCTCGCTGAATACCTTTAGGCCATGCATTGAGGACACTTTTTTTTATAACTTCATATAAATTATCTGGACCAAGGATACGAATTTTGTCACTTGAATTTAGACTAAGACAAATTACAGAGGTGTCGACGGGTTCCAATTTTTGAAAAAACAATACGTCTGTTTCAGAGCCACTTCTTTCCAAATCGGTCGACGCTTTTAAATGCCAACCGATTTGGTAATATGACTTTATAAGAGAGCTAAGGAAATATTTAACTTCTAAATCTTCTTCGCCATATTTGTACCAAGGTGAGCCTTTTAGCTTAAATTCAACGAAGCCAACTTGGTAATTTTCATCTTGAATTGGCCAAGTTGAATTTAAAACATTTTTTGTTACTTGCTTTACTTCGTCTGGTGCAAGAATAAGCCTGAATCGGTCCGAACTAGACATTTGCACTGAAAAGTAGCTAAGTTTCAATTGATCCTGGTTCAATAAATTTACTGTAGGTGTATTTCCCATTTTTTTTTCTAAGTTTGTTTAATAAATAGTAAAATATATTTTTAAAAATTTCATTCTTATTTAAAGAAAAAGAATTTTGAAATTAGAATAATTGTTATTGATTGTATTTGTCAGAAATTTCGAAATTCATTCAAATTAAAATATATATATCTTTTTTTGATAATTATGATTTTTAAACTTAATCTTTCAATTTTTTAGTTAAAAATTATTCTGAAAATACAGGTAAAATTTATGTAAATCACAATTATCATTTATTATTATAAAAACAAGTCTCAATATATTTTTTGAAATTACGCAATCATTTTCTTACTTTTTATTCAAGTGTGTTTCAACAAAAAAAATTTAATTCTTAAAAAAATAAGTAAAAAAAATAGAAAATAAAATTATTATTTGAATAAAATAATTGGTCTGTTTTTCAGGTTATTTTTTTCGTCAGAATATAAATTTTGTATTTTAAAAAACACAGTATGTTGGGGTTGTGAAGTTCACTTCAATTCGATCGTTTCAATTCAGAAAAACTTGAATAAATTTTTTACTAAAAGAGATAATTTAGTTCTATAAATTGCTTAATTGTAAGCAAATTTGCTTAATGCAGTATACATTTTCGGATTAAGCAAAGTCGCTTAATCATTAAGAATTTTACAGAACTAAATTATTTTTGATAGTAAAAAAGTTATTCAAGTTTTTCTGAATTATTATGAAATTCACAACCCCCAGGATGTTGCAAAAATTGGTAAATTTATTGAATTTTATTTTTCTAAATTCGCTTAATAAATAAATCTGACCAATGACAAAGTTCGATGGGGTATCTGGGTTTGAGCTCTTTGGACTGCCAAATTTTATTGATAAAAAGTAAGTTTTGAATAAATAATAGTTAAAAGATAAATGTAAAAAAAATTAAAAATATTTAACTACCAATTTTAAAATTTAAAATTGACAAAAATCTTTGATTCCCGATAAAATTTTCTTGAGAAAATATTCAAAAAATTCTTTAAATAACCTTTTTCATTTCTTACAATTTAATTCTTACAATTTCTTGCAACGGATAATGCTAAAAAAATGACCCATACTTTTTATACGCTATGTCTCAGTGTCATCGTATGACTTTTCGTGCAAAATTTAAATTCAACAAAAATATCAGTTATGCGAAATTATTTAAAGATAAATGATTTTCGGGTCTTGCCTGTTATGTGACCAGTTGGTAACATATTATGTGATCAGTGACTTTATGTCGATTTTGTGACCAGGTATTTTTTCTGACTGGTCACATATTCACTGGTCACCTAATATGTGATCAGGCAAAATTATTTATTTGGTAAAAATTTTTATAAATAATTTAAACCTGGTCACCTTTATAAACATTTGGTCACGAAAATTTTGCAATTAGTCACACAAATTTCTTTTTAGTCAGATAAAATTTAATTGTAATTATAATAAAATAATTGCAAATGCAACTATACTATACTGTATAGATTTGATTCTTTTTTCATTATTGTTGATGTAATATAAAAATTTTTTAAGCGATGATGTAAAATTGAAGTTATATTAATAATAATCAAAAAGTTTTTACTACTTTTTAGAAAAAAATGGAAAACGAGAATGATGAAAAAAAATTTTTTGACAAACTTGTAGATTTAGGCTTAATATTTGCTGCACAAAAATGTACCAAAGAAAATTGTAGAAAAAAAGCTCAAAATATGAACTTGAAAACTCGAAAGCGTTCTAAGGATTCAAAAAATTGTTTCTTGACTTGGCTATGTAACAGTTTTTCAACGTATAAAACAATTTATGATGACTCATTTTTCTCACTTTTTCGAAATCCATTAAAAATTGTTCTTGCAATAATTAAATGCTAGGCAGCGTAGATTACAATTGCCAAAACAGTTGACCAGATAAAATTGCATTTTGAACATGAAGTCCATCGCAATACAGTGGCATTGTTATTTTTTCGTCTAAGAAAATTGTGTAATTTTAAATTAATATTTAAATTGGTCACGTAAATAAAAAACCTGGTAACATAAATTTAATAAATGGTCACTTAAATTATAAAATTTTTTAAAAAAAATTCTTTATTTTAATAATAATATTGCCTGGTCACATATTAGATGACCAGTGAATATGTGACCAGTCAGAAAAAATACCTGGTCACCAAATCGACATAAAGTCACTGATCACATAATATGTTACCAACTGGTCACATAACAGGCAAGACCCTGATTTTCTTTGTAAATAAAGTCACCATGATATTCAATTTTCTCTTAAAAATAATTAAAGCCTTTAAAATCTTTCTTTTTGTAATGTTTACAGTCGAAAAAACTGGATGCTAATCAAATGCATTTTTTTTTAAATTTCAGTTCTTGTTTGTTAAATAATAGACTTAGAAGATTATTGGAAATAATTATTTGGATTAGTATATATTAATTATAAGTTTAAGTTTTTATATTAGTTTTGATGAGAAATTTTTATTCATATAAAATAAATTTATCCGAATTATTAAAAGATTTTAAACATCTAATGATATTATTTAAAGTTTTCTTCATGAATCACAATTCATTTATTTAATTTTTTTTAAAAGCAAGCACAAATTATTTTATAAAGAGCAATTGCTTTTTTAAATCTAGATAGTCTTAGGAGGACTGATGGAACAGGAAAATGATGCGATTACGACTAGAAAATTAATCTTTGTCAGTCCATTTGATTTTTAAAAGTACTATTAATATAAAATAAGGAAAAATTATCTAAATTAAATTTTGTATCCTAATTTATAATGCAATTTGTACACATTATTTATCTAATGAATTGCTTTGTTTATACTCAATTTCTTTCTTTAACCAAATAGACATTTCTACTCCATCTCTAAAATTTTGTACCATCTACTTATTTTATTTAATATTTCCTCACAAATTTTTTTCAAATTAGGTGAACAATTTTCAGGTAAAGTAAACTAATAGACCGACTGGACCCGTTTTCTATTATCAGATAATGTAAAATTTGATTCTCTTTCATATAAAGGTAATAAAAATTAAAAAAAATAAAGAAGATAAATGGTCAGATCGATGAAAAAATTTAAACAGATGATAATTTTGATATAAACCTTAAATAAATAAGTTAAGTTCGTTCCGGATCTGTTAGGATCTGGTGGTTCGCCGTTATAACATAAATAATAATTAAAAGAAAGTAACTAAATGATATTAACTTTATTAATAAATGGCCACTTCTAAAATAAATGGCCTGAACATATAATAAAGAAAATAACAAAAAATGGAGAAAAGAAAACATAATAATTACAAAGTTATTCTTCTAATCGCGCATGTCTAATATTTTACACAGTGTTAAATACTATCAACCTGCTAAGCGCATGAGATCGTATTGCACTGTGAAACTATAGACATTTAAGTTGGATAGAGTCAGTGTTGTAGTTATTGAGAGAACTGCAACAATTTACATTTTTTTACTTAAGTTTATCGTAAAAAAAAGAAATTTACGAAATTTTTGGTCAAATTAAATAATTTTGGACAAAATAAATTCTCTTTTTTTACATTCACATTGGTTAAAAATTTTAGAAAGAAATTTTTTTCATAGCGTTTATTTTCAAAATAAATCCAAAATTAACTTTTAAAAAAATTTACAAAATTTTAAATAAAATTTTTAGGTGCTAAAGCTATTGTCATAGTCGAGCATATTGTCCAATTGTTTGTTCAAATCACACAGCATTGAATCAATATCATTTAAAATACCTTCATCGGCTCTCGATGGCATAACATGGCTATTATTATTGAACATATTTACATTGTTCATTTGATTTGGTTTATTAAAAACAGAGCTTAGTTTAAAATTTGAATTTAATTTATTAAATGTTCCTTCTAGATTGGGATTCAGATTCAGACACCGACGTGGCGATTTCTGTTTCTTGGGCTCTTCAAGCGGAATGCTAATCAATGGCATGGGAGGTGGTGTTGGCGGCACAAGAATCGAGGTTACATCAAAATGTTTATTCCTAGGACTCAGAGAGCTCGGCGATATAGAGCTAGAGCTCGAGCCCGATCGCTCATCAAATTTTTTGCCGAAACTTCTCGGCAAAGTTGCATACGAGGCAATTGTATCTTTGGGAACAATGATGGAAGAAACACGCGGAGGAAGTGGTGGTTGAACTTTTTGCCGATCAGACCTCAAATTATTCCTCAAGTCCAAATTTTCCAAACTTTTGGTCAAATTGCTAAATTGTATCAACGAAAATGGAGTTTTTTGTCTTTCCGGACTCTTCATCTGTAATTTTTTTATTTTTTTGCAAATAAATATCAACTTTTTTTGATGTCCCAATTTTTTAATGCCCAAATCCTCCAGATCCTCCCAGCTCACAGTGTTCAAAAATTCTCCAAAAGTCTTGTAAAGCTGATTCAGCGCAGGTAAATAGTGTTCCAGATGGATCAGCTTCAAAAGCTCTTCTAGACTAGAAATGTTGGCCAAAAATTCATCCAATCTAGCCTCAATTTCTGTTATATCCAACTGAGCGATTGCCTTTTTTATCCGTTCCCTGTGTCTCGGGTCCGAAATGCCGATCGCGCACAAATCGGCCGGACAACATTTGGTTATGGTTATCAAGTCATATCCGGACTTGACAAAATTTTCATAGTAAAACTCCATGTGAACTTCTCTAAGCCAGTTGAAAATTATTTGACTGTCGGTCATTCCCATTTTGAGCATGTAGGCAACGTTTTTGATGCCACTTGGACTTTTCTGCTCAACTTCCACATTTCCTTCCAGAGTTTCGTTGAATTTTTTTTTGTGTGTATAAGAGCTGGACGATGACGAGGACAATGATGAAGAAGATGGCGATAGATTAAATTTTTGAGCCTTGGAAATTTTATCCAAATTTGAGTTGCTCAAATAGATTGATTGATCTGCGATGGAATCGGAATCGTTCAGTTTTAGAAGAGAATTGGTCGAGGATGTGATAAAAGATTTTTTTGACTGAAACAAACCAGTGTCAATCAGCTGCACACATTCACTTGGAAAATATCCCGATCTTGTTGTGTAGCTGGACTTGTCCAAGATGAAGCCGCGCCAATTCTGGTTCGATTTGTCCAGCACTGTGATCATTTCATCTGTGCCAAAGTTAAGAGATCCGGTGTGCGTTGAATTGTTCGGTATTAGACTGACTGCCTTTACTGATTGGCAAAATTCCCTAATCGAACATTTAATGTCATTTCCTATTTTTTGTTTGATTACCACGTCCAAAGCGGACTGATTGTTCGAGTTTTTCAGACTGGTGTCAATGCCGCATTCGAGCAAGAGCTTGACTGTTTGCAGGCGTCCGGCCCGACAGGCTTCGTGCAGAGCTGAGCCGTCCGAAGTGGTAAAATTTAAATCCACAAGATTGTAGACTAGAATTAGCCGAATGATTTGGTCGTGGCCATTTTTGGCCGCGATTGACAGAGCCTTGTTGGAAAATTTTTTGATCAGCTCCAGTTTGTCTTGGTTTAAGCAAAATTTTATGAAAAGTTCGACCAATTTTGTTTTGCCAAGTTCACACGCGAGCTCAAAAGGCGTAAAGCCCGAATTGTTTTGGCTGGCAAGGCTGAAATAAGCGCCGTTTGAGAGCAAAAGAACAATTATTTGGTCGGAAGTGGTCAAGTGAGCCATGTAATGCTGGACTGATGTGTGCAAAGGTGTTTCGTTTTTGTAAGTTGGCTCGTTTAGGTTCATTCCGTAGTTGATAAATAAGGCGACTATGTCGAGTCTGTTGCTTTGTAGAGCGTAGTGGAGCGGTGAGTGTCCATTGGAGTCTTTTGGGTCTAGTTGAGCACCGCATTCTACCAACAGTTTGACCAAATCCAAACAACCAATTAACGATGCCTGATGCAAACAAGTCAATCTTTTTAGAAATTTTTATAATTAAAATTATTTCTTTATTAAATAATATATTTATTTCGGCATTTAACTTTTTTACTTTATTTAAAAAATAATTATTAATATTTCAATATAAGATTTGGATTATAATAAAAATTAGGCACTGTGAATTTTTCGACAAAAACAGAAAAGCTTTACAAGTTTTTTGCTAAAAGCAAATTTTTTTGCTGTAAAGTTTTATCTACTGATAAATAAATTGAAAAAAACAAAACGCAATAAAAAAACTGTTAAAATTTTAATTAAGTTGATAATTAATAAATTAAATTATTATTAAACATTTAATTATTATTAATAATAAATATTAATAATGTCAATTATTAATACTATTAATATTAAGTATTTAATTTAATCAATTGATTGATTATTAGCTTTATTATAATTTTAATAGTTTTTTTATTGTGTTTTGTATAAAAATTAAGAATGGCCACTACAGCTGATAAAAATAATTCTATTTTTTTTAATTTTTTTTAAATAAATTTTTATTAATAATTAAAAAATTTGTAATTTTAAGGAAAACAATATTAAAAATTTCAAATAATTTTTCCTTTTTAAATATTCAATTAATCAAATTCAAAACAATATTTCTCTTGTTTAGTTTAGCTCTTTAGCATTCGAAAACAAATTTTTTTACATCTAAAATAGCATTCAGCGTCAATTAATTAAAAAGACAAATATTAAATAATTTTTT
Source organism: Brachionus asplanchnoidis (assembly GCA_025491095.1). Lineage (NCBI taxonomy): Eukaryota > Metazoa > Rotifera > Eurotatoria > Ploima > Brachionidae > Brachionus > Brachionus asplanchnoidis. The sequence goes on along the minus strand of JAILYF010000027.1, from coordinate 1,900,094 downwards.
CTCTGATTATGCTTCTTTTTCTTAAATGTTTCAGTTTATTATTCACAAAAATGATAAGTTTTATATATTTTATAAATAATAAAAATTTTGAAAAGGTTAATAATGAAAAAGTAAAAAAAGCTAAAGAAGATCTAAATAATATAAGTTATCTTTTTTATTAATTTCGAGAAAAAAAGATAAGAGCTAATAAATTGACTTAAAAATTTTATCTTTTTTTTCATATGTACCAATATTTTTTTTAAATTTATTTATCCAACTATTTATTTTTGTGTAAAATAGTTTCATTATAATTATTATATTTTAACACGGATAGCATAATCTTTAGGAATTTATTGCGTAATTTTGTTTAATCACCTGGAATTTAAATTCTAAAAATTTTAAACGATTACTTTTTTAATAAATTATGTTTCGATATAAAAGACTAAATTTTACAAAAGAAATATTTCTTTATATTAAACCCAAGATCGCAAAATTTCAGAGTTGGTCAAGAGTCAAAGTTAACTTTAACTTTTGGAATATTTTTAAGAATTTTTATGAAATTTCTTTTAAAAACCTTTATCATTTTTGCAAACTATTTTTAACAACTAACCTTTGCTACTTATTAAAGCGAAACATTAAATGATCTGATTTGTGTCTTTATCATTAATTAAATGACTTTTCAAAAAAAAGAGTAAAAGTTAAAATTGATTTTTGGCCAACTCTTTAAAATATTTTAAAAAATCTCCTTTTATTTTCATTTATCTTAAAAGATGAAATAAATTTTTTATATCTTTGAACAAAAAACTGTTTCTTACCCAGATTCGTTCTGAAAATTGACATTTATCTTTGATTTGAGTGTTTGAAAACTCGTAAGTCCACTTTCTTAAAGAAAAAAATTAATTTTTAAAAATCAAAGAATAGTGATCATGCATTCAAGGAACAACAACAAAAAAAAAGAGTTTTATGGCAAAAATTTATTCAAATTTTAGACAAGTTTGCTCCTATCACACAATTGACCATAGTAGCAGCTTAAAGCGACGAATTTGTGGTCTAAATAATTTTCCTCGATTTCAACACAACCGCCAGGTCCTGCCATGTAGCTAATCTGCTGCCGATTTGAGTTACGCGGCAGATAAAACACAATATTTCGACACTTGAGCTCGTTTTTACAGTAAAGAAATATTTTAAATGAGTCTAGAGGAAACTCGCTGATATCTGATTTTTTAGAATGAAAGTAGGTGACACCACCCCATGGTGGACTTAAAAATATAATGTCTGGTCTAACTGTAAGTACTTTGTGAAGATTGAAAAAGTCCTCTAGAACAAAACTGACTTTGTGTGAGCATCCATATATTTGGGCATTGTGGTGAGCGCATTGCAGTTTTTTAAAATCATGATCACATGAAATCACGTGATCAAAGTATTTGGCAAACTGAATGGTGTTGCCGCCAGCACCGCAAAATGCGTCCAACACAACCAGATCTGACCTAGAGCCAACTTGCTCGAAGCACTTTTTCGCAATGTGATCGCCAACCATTTCAGGCGTGACCGAATACCAACTTTCAACATCCATCAAAATACCACTATCAAAATTCTTGAATAGCTGATAGCGTCTATTGTAGAATTTTTTCATTTTACGGCTCGTGGCTATTTGTTTGTAAGATTTTTCAATATTTTTCTTAAATATGTCAAAATCAAATGAATCGTCGTTTGCTGGCTGCATTTTTTGCTTTTTTTTTTTTGTTATGGAAAAGAAATCAAAAAGGAAAATGAGAAAAATTAGTTAACTCAAATCACGTGATCACAGCAAACCAAGCAGAGTACACGAATTACCGCTAGAGAAAATTTTTTTTTTCTTCATAAAGTGTCTATCTACACTAAAAGATCTGATTCCTGCAGAATATATTTTTTAAATAAAATAAAGAAAAAAATGAAAAATAACTTACTATTTTCTGTTTTTTTAATTGACGAGCTATTTTTGGCCAGCAGTTTGACCGCTTGGCCAACATCTCCATTTTTGATCGAGTCAAATAAATTAACTTCTTTCGTGCCCATTATAGACTCATTTTAAATAAAATCTAAAATAAATATTATTTAACAATAATGACTATATAGAACTAAACTGCTAAATCTTGTGCATTTATTTAGAATATTTTCAACTTAATTTGAATTTCAAAGTAGTAGAAAACTTAAATCAAAGCTTTTCCTTAAGATATTCAAATGGCGCTTTTTGTTTGCACCATTTTCGAGAGTGGGCATCCGGCAAAAATTGTCAAAATTTATGCTAATTCACTCGAATAAGCCGGCACCCTTATTTAATTAACCATTAATTTAATTCAAGCAAAAAAAGGAAACAATTAAAGCTAAATTTTTTAACAACTCTAACTCTTAAAAAATTTAGAAACATGAACTTTTGTTTAATTGTAGAATTCACATAGACTGCATTTATCTACATATTTTCGATATTAAGTTTCCACTGTTGGTCAGCATATTCAATTAACAAAAAAACAAAAATATTTAGAACTATTGTTTTTATTAATTAATAAATAATGGAAGGAATTTAGCGATACCTTGGCTAAAAATCTTCGGTCTAGATGGAACCTGGCCTAGTCGGAAACAAAAACCGAAGAGAACACTTGAGGAAGACTTAAAAAATTCATTAATCACTTAAACTTTTTTTGACTGAGAACCAAGATAAATTAATTGAAATTTACATTGGATATTTTTTATCGATTTGTTTGCACGAAAACTATGTCCATAGGGATCATATTTGGCGTGATGAAGTTGTACCTGTGAGGCATTCATTGAAAGGCTTTTAGAGTATGACGGACATGACAGATAGATTGAAAGTCTGCCCCTCGGTCTTGTGCCCAAAGTATTTACATTATCTGATTACATTGTTTAGCAGGAGAAAACTATTTGTAAAAATTAACAAAAATTTTTGATAAACTGGATCTTTAATTGTATGGCTTAGTGATCATTTGTTTCTAATGCAAACAAGACTCAAAAGAAAAGAAAAACTTGAAATTATTAACTGCTCTGAATCTGGCTATCTTGTTTATTCAACGAGTCAAGAAATTAAAGAAAGATTACGAAAATTTTGCATTATTTTTTTTATTACAAAAATTTAATTCAATTACCAAGTTAAATCAAATATAACTAATAGAAGCTGGGTCTATCTTTGTGGTATTTTACACAAAATTTAGCTTTCAACATGACCTAAATTGGCTTCAAAAAGCCAAAGCTAATAGCCAACTAGTCTTTTGATCGCTTGGATTTTTTCATCTAAATTTGAACCATAAGATATTAATTAAATAAATCACATTTTAAATTTTAATCCAATATCATATTCTCTAAGTCGTCAAGTCACATTTATTCTTGTTTTAAAAATTCATTTTATTCAGGTCAATGGAAGAAGTTCTTTAAATTTTTTAGATGCCTGCATTGGAACTCTTCGTTATTGATAATTGTAAATTTTTATATCTAAATAAAAGTATTCAATTGCGTATTTATAAACAACTTACAAAATTCAATTGTCTGGAATAAGATAGAGTTTTTGAAATTTATATTTTTTGCGGCCCGATAGGTCTTAAATAACTTGAAAATAATTTAACAAAATTATATTTATAAATTTTTAGATTACCAAAAAAGAATTGTGTGAGATCGTGAATAAATTCTGAAAAAAGAAAAAAAATCAATTCTCTAAATGAAAAGAATTGTTTTCTCCTAAAACAAAAGATAAAATTTAAATAATTTAAATATTCATTCTCTATCCTAAAAAAAGCAAAAAATTCTATTTATTTTATTTATAGTGTTTTTTAAGGGTTTGTTAAATTATATTAAAAAAAATTGAAAGTTGAAACTTGAATCAATTAGAACCAAATTTTAAGATAAATAATTTTAAGATAATATTTGTTTTAAATATGAATAATTAAAGGCAAAACATTCCTTAAAAATATCTGAACGAAAAATAAACTGCATTGGTTTGTTAACTACTCAATTAAAAAACTAACAATTTTTTCAATTAATTATTCGTTTAGCTTAGACTATGAATTTCAGAATATAAAAATTTTTTTTTTTTTTTTTTTAGAAAATTGAAAATTTATTCAATAAGAAGTAGGAAAACCAAAATAATATTAATGAACTCTTAAAGTATTTTTTGATAGATTTTTTTGAAACGAAAAGTTCTGGAGCAAAATTAAAATAAAAATTTTTTGATGCATAAAATTCGTATTTTTAAACAAAAAACTACCCAATTTTAACTTTTATTCGTCCAAATTAACAAGTAAAATTATTAAGTTGATACTCTGATATTTTTGGTATTTAAATTGACATTTCCTTTTTTATTTATTTCTTTTTAATTAAATAATCTAAAACCTCATCGAAAAAAAAAAGTCAGTAAATACTACAAAAATTGATTTTAATATTTACAAAATTCTATAATTACACAACAAACTTTTATTTAAATTTTAAAAAGCCTTATTTTATAATTTATGTTCCTAAAAATTATTTTTTGGATTAAAAAAAAATTTATCAAACGAAATGGAATGAATACACATGAAAATTTTGAATACTTATATCCTAAAACTATTTTTTTTAAATTCCGTTTTACCAACGATAACTATCATTTCTGTTGATTCAAATATTCGAAAAATTTTTAAGATACAAAAATCACAAAGCCCAAATCTTACGTAACCCTGCGAGCTATTTTTTTTTCGATAACAAAAAAAATGAATTATTTGCTTTTATATGGTATTATCGATAACATTTTAATAAAGAACAAATAATTTGATTAAATCAAAATAGAATGAAAAAAAAATGCAATTTTATTTTTGTTAATTTAATATTAATCAATGATAAAATGATATAACAAACACCAAATAATACTGAATATTAAGAATCATTTAGCCGAAATTTGCGGGCAATCGTTTAATTGAAAAATAATAAATACTAAGCAAATTTTTTTAAAATAACAAAATCAGACTTGAGCAAAAAAAGCACAATAACTAAATTAAACAAAAGTAATACATATTTAATTGTTATTTAAAGCTCTTGAAGGCCTCACCAAGAACCAAAGCTAAGAAACTTCAAAAAGGTCTCAGTTATGTAAAATGTTTTTTTTTTACTATTCTTTAGCAATTAAAGGCCTCGTTTAATCACCTAAATTTACTTGTCGTATAAATTTGCTCTAATTCTTAATGAGCTTAAGCCTTAAACTTGTTGGTTGAGCAAAAATTAAGTTTTGTACCTAGTTATTTGATTTTGTGATGGAATTCATTAAAAAATGATTATCTAAAAATTTCCAGAATATGCTCCAAAAACCATGAGTAAACTTTTCCAACACAAAATAATTTTAATGATATTTTTTTTAAATCACGGAAACTTTTTGAAAAAAAAATTTGGAAGTGGAATTTAAACCACTCTTAGGCAAAACATGGATTAAATTTTTTTTACTCTTAACCTGACTTCATATACACAAGCTTCAGGTTGTTTATATCAACAAATCCATAAAGTCTATTCACCACCTCTCATATGCCACCCAGTTGGAAATCTTCTACTTATTCCTTTATGACCTAAAATTATCTACAATGAAGGTAAGACCAAAGCAACAATTTATCTTTTAGTATTCATTTTTTTTTGCACAACAAAAAATAATCAAATGATTACTCTAACAAAAAGCTTTGTTGATACTTTTGTAAAAAAGCTCAAGAGAGACAGAATTCAAAATCTCCTTTTCACCTTTTTGAAAAAATCTTAACTAGTTGACAGATCTTTTTAGATCTTTAAAGTGAAATTTTTTTACATAAAGACTATGTTGGATTAGATCTGAAATTGATTTTGAAATATTTGGCTCGAAAGAACAGAACAATGTTAAAAATTTTGAATTTTTTTTTTAAAATAAAAATAAATAATTTTTGTGAAATATAGTGGCCTAAAGTGATATTCCAAGTCAAAGTCCAAGTCCGGATTTTAAAATTTTTTAGAATAAATATTTTTTTTTGAAAAAAAAAAATTAAAGTCTATGCTCGGAATTTTGAAAAAAAAAGTCCGGTCTTGGACTTGACTTGAGACTTGTGACTTTTAAACAACTCTAGGTCTACCTTTTCAACACAACCAGAAAACACTTGGCACAAAAATTAAATAAAAAAATTCTAGAAAAAAGTTTAATGAGCATTTGATTTTATTTTCTATAGCTCGGTTGATGAAAAAAAAAGGCTATTTAAGATTTTAAATTTTCGTTTTTTTTATTTTTTTACTGAAAAATCAGCTTCATTACATTTATATTTAAATAAAAGAAACAAAAAATTTTTTTAATCATATAAATGCCTTAAAAAATATAAAACAAGTTCTCTTTCAATAAACAACGTTTAGTTGTCAAAATTAAAAATAAAACTCGCTTAGAAAATTCATAATTTTTTTAAAAATCTGAAATTTTTCTTTTCAAATATGAGATACTTTTTTTTTTTCATTTCCCTCGTAAAATTTACCATTTAATTTTTTCCCTATAAAAAAAAATTCGCTTATTTTAGAAACAAAATTTAATTAAAAAAGGGACAAAAAATATGATTACATTTTCATATTTTTTGTGCAATATTTCATAAATTTTTTATTTTAATACTAAATAATTTTGAAAAGTTTTTATACTTTCTGCACAAAAAATCTACAAATATCGAAATGTAAAATTATTTTCATTTTTCCTGGACAAAATACTTTTAAAGTAAGTTTTTTCTAAATGACACCGATTTGCAGCTATGTGCTTATTAATTATCCAATATAAAAATGTATTTAAGTTATTTAAACATTAACTTAAAAAACATGGAAAGAGTGGAATATATTGATCCTGAAAACGCTATCGTTCTCTACAATAAATATCTAAAGGATACGAAAAACTTTAATGGAACTACACTCAGCAATTTTTTTTCTTTTTTTTGTGCTGAAATAATGTTCCCATTTTTTAGTTTAAGAAATCTGTCATTTTTCAGTGTTTCCAAAGGCTTCAATGAATAAATTTAGACTTTTGATATTTACGAAAATATTTTTCGATTCTTAAAAAAAGTATCTTTCTTTTCACAACAGAAGGCTTTTTTGTTCTTCAAGACAACACTAGGCTTAATATCGAGTGTTGAACTATTGAGAAAAAATGAAAACTTGAATGAAATTATCCATTTTATTTCCAACCTCTGAACAAAATTTTTTTGCCACACAAAATATTATTTCAATAAAAAAATATTGAAAAATAAAATTTTTTTGCTACTATTTTTACTAATTAATATTTAGAAATATTGATAGAGGTCATTATAAATTTGACTGCATTCTCAAAAAAAAAAATGAATTTTTCAGCTAAAAATCCTGGTCTTAATTAATTGACTTGTAGATGAAACACAGAACGATTTTGAGTCAGATTAAATTAAGCCCATTTTTTTTTAAATTAAAATGGCGATCTCAAACAATTTTGAAAAATTAAGACATTGAACCAGACTGATAGAAAACAGGTCGTAAATAGGTATAAATTACAAAAATTCAAGAATTTAAATATTTACTCGATATTTTTAGATAAAAGAAAAAAAGCTAACTCTTAACAGTGATATGCGGCTTCATTTTTAATTAATCTATAGACTAGGCCTCCCTCTCCTCTAAATTACCTGAGATAAAGTTTGACATGGACTAAGTAGAAACGTGTTCATTGCGATAGTCTAAAATATATTTGAAAATCAAAACTTACATTTAATGATAACTTGCTCGAATGAATTCTTAATGAAATTTCGGCTCTGTTTAATTTAGCTTTAATTTTTGCTTTATTTCAACACGTTAATATAATTAAAACAAAATTAACCTGGCCTCATTCACAATCTTCGTCTAAATAGCCGTCCTGAGCACCATCCGAATCAAATTGCTTTGATATGCTTGATTTGTTTTCCGTAAATTAAATTTAATTCGTTTTTTTGTTTTTCAATGCAGCATATGGTCTCTGATTTTTGAATGGTACAATTTATTTTGTCTTACAATTTGAATTTGAGGGATCTGATCAAATTATGTCACTCAACTTGTCTTAATAGTTAGTTTTAAAAGACAAACCAGATGTTTACATTTAAGAATTATTTTTCTTTAAAAAAATTAAAAAAATTACTTTTTAAATTAAATTCTAATTTATTTTTTATTTTTTTTTAATTATCATTTAAGCTTCAGAGGCTTAATCAGCACTATTTGCTCATTCAAGGGACAAGCAAGAAATTCAAAAAAATTTTAAATGAAAATAATTTCTTTAACATACAAAAATATATTTTTAATCTGAAAAAATTACATTTTTTAGTTATCAAAAATTTATAAGCTTTCAGGTAGTAAACCAGAAAATAATTTGTGTTAAAGATTGTGGGAAATCAAAGATTTTTTATCCTATTAAATCCTCCATTTTGGAGAAAAATAAAAAAAAATGAGACTTTTGAAATATTTTTCTAATATTAAAAAAAATTCAAAAATCAATAAAAAAATTTTTCGTAATTTAGGTGCTTTCAAAAATTTTTTTCTAATTATTTTCGTATCCCTGCAAAGCCTTCTTTCCTCCGGTTTTAAAAAATAAAATTAATTAAAATAAATATATTGATATATATATATAATAAATATGTATAATAAATTGAAATTTATTTCTCATTTAATTTTTAGAAGTGTCTAAATAAGCTTCAATAATTTTTAAATGTAAACTGAGTTTATCAACTAACTTAATTTTTATTATCAACTTTGTTCTTTATTCTCATTAAAAAAAAGTTTAAATTGTAATTATTTAAAGAATTTTTTTTGTTGAAATTTTGATAAAAATGAATTGATCTCTTTAGAATAATCCAACAGCAATCGAAAAAACAGGGTTAAAAATACCAAAAAAAATTATAAATATATCATTACATAGTAGATAGCCTTTAAAAATTTTCTGTCAGACCTCATCTAGAAAACCGAGATCAAGTTTTGATTCCATATTCCTGCTAATTTTGTCTATTTATAATCAATTTTATACGGCTATTTTTCATTCAATTGTATTGATTTCATTCAATAGTTTTTAAATATCAAAAGCTATCTCGGTTTGTGATATTCAGTACAAAATGATAAAAAGAACAGAAAAAAATTATAAAAGAGTGAATTTCTTTTTTTCTGAAAGTTTAAAATAAGTTTCGTGATTGCGACCTGGTGTAACATTTAAAGTTGCATTATCTATCAAGATATTATTTAGCAGATATTGGAATAAAATATATTCAAGCGCAATACATGTTGCAGAGATTTTGCACATCACTAGCAAACTCTGACAGTTGGTGCAATTTTAATGTTGGACCATGTTGTATTCACGGAACTAATTTTAAAATTTTAGAAAAAAAGTCAATTTTTAACCATTATGTTCTGTTCTATTGTACAAAACCTTTTTTATATATCTCGATTTTTGAATTATTTCGATTTGAATGAAGTGATAATTTAACATTCTGACCATTTTTATTTGCGTGCCATCCGAATTATAATTTAAATAGGCTCTTAATTTTGGTATTTTGGGTGCAATTTGTTTAGTCGCTATTTTTGCAGGTATACAACTTCATTTTTCTTTTTCTATAATATTTTGCCAAAGATAAACATAACATAAAATTATCTGACAACTTCAGATTCTGGAAAACTTTGATTAGTTTTCACAAAGTTATAAAAATCTTTTTTAATGGTGCCGTACATTATTCTGGAAAAGCTTATTGAAAATTCAAATTTTTGGATTAATTTTTAAGCTAAAAATTTTATTATAACTTTATCATTTCTGCATTATAACTTAAAGAAACTTAAACATTTCGACAAATTTTTTTAGATATTTAAAATACAGTACATGAAAACGTTTGTTCATAAGTTATTTAAAAGACAATATCAGCACAATTTCAATTTTCAATTAGAAAAATACCAAGCTTTTATCTGAAAAAAGTATTCTGGTCTAAGTTTATCTTAAATATTTAAATTAAAAATAAATTAATGATATTTTCAACTTTAATAACTTAAATTTTAACTGTTTTTAAACTCTTTAACATTACTAACTAAAAAATAATTTAACAGCTTCATTTTTTATTCTAAGACCCATAATTCCAAAAAATATGTATATTTAATAATCGATAATTAAATAAATAATTTCGAATATAAATTATTTTAAAATTTTTTTTAAATTATTTTACACTTATTAAAATAGATTTAATTGGTTGTCAACAAAAATTTATTAGGAAACGATAAGGTAAATCAAGTATATAAGCTTTATAAAAATGGTGCATTGCTAATTATTTCTTAATTTGGAAATCTCACTCCGTTTTCACTGTTTGATCCTTAAAGTCAATCAAAAATTGTGTTTGCATTTAAGATAAATTTAAACCACTTCATTATAAATAAAAATCCACATTCCTTTTCAATAGCTATTTAAAATTTAAATCATCTAAAAATTAAACTTTAAAAGTATTTATTTAACTATAAAGAAAATTTTCTTCTTTTTTATTTGAACTTTTAGATACAATTGCTAATTGTAGTTTTGAACAGAATGTTTTAACTAAAAATAATTTCAAAACAACTTATCATCAAAATTTGATAAATGAATCTGTTTTACACTTGACTAAATCTTATTTTTTCTTTTTAACTATTAATTAAAAAATATAAATGCGAGGACATAACTAAAGTGTTTTTTAAATTTATTAATCATTTTTTTTTTATTTGAATTATCCATATCAAATATCTTTTTGAAAATGAAAAGTTGGTTGGAAAAAAATCTTTGCTGACCTTTTATTTTGTACAAAAGCATTTTAATCGAATTAAAAAAAAACATCTAATCGATTACACAATCCAAATAAATTCCGATTGCCATTTTGAACAATAGCTGAATTTAAAGGTCAAAAATTAGATAGAAATAAATATTCAAGCCAGATACTATTTTATTTAAAAAACAAAAACTCGTATTATAATTCTAAAGTTTAATTTTTTATTAAAACATGAATTAAAAAAAAACATGAATTTTGTATAAATAAAATTCTTTATAAATTAGATAAAAATTTATTTAATAAAATAAATTAATTTTTTTAAGAAGTGATAGTTTGCAATGATAAATTTTCACTTAAAGGCTGAAAATTTCTAAAGGCTACTGACTGTATTTTAAACACCGTCTTACATTTTTCAAGTAAATAAATAAACATACGAAAATATTTTTCTTATTAATGAAACAATTTTTCAGCAGATTTATATTTTCAGTAAATAAATCAAATTTTTTCCTTCAGAAGCAAGAAAATCGATTGATCTTAATCACTTAAATTAGCTTTCCAAATTAATAATGATTAGCTTTAAGGACCGATTTTATTGATTATACTCCATTATCCTCTGATTCAATTGCAAAAGCCCAAAAGTAAAAAATAAATATTTATCTTTGTCTGACTATTTAAATTCGCATAAAGAGTTTCTTTTTTGCTAGCACTCATCAAATTGATTTTAGCATTTATTATGGTCCATGTTAAGAAATCAAAATCTTAGACCAACATAAAAATCATTTCGTAAAATTGATTAATCATATAAGTTTGCCAATTTGGGTCACAATCTCAAGCTATGCTTAATTTCTAATCCACTTAAACAAGATTGCTTGGATAGCATATTTACTTATGGAATTAAAGAAATTTTTTTAAATAAAAGATTAGTAGCACACTCAAATTCAATTTGTTTGATTAAATACAAATTTACTCTTGTTGTTTAAAAAATTTATTTAAAAAAGTTCAGATTTTTTTTAGATAAACTGGAAATATGTTTTTTACATAACTTTTTGAAACTAATTTCTGGAATTGATCTATTAACCATCAAATCCAAAATTTAATTCTAAAAAATGAATTAACTATTTTTTTTTTAATAGAAAATATATTTGTGAAAAATAAGTTGTCTCTAAAATGAAATTCAATTATATATAAAGACATGGTGTTGTATTCAAAATCAACTAAGAGGCTGCATAAATATTGAATATTAAGATAAAAATATGTTTGTGTTTTAGACGCGAGCAAACATATCAAATCAAGATTTTTTTTATTTTTAATTGACTTTATATTTTCAAATTAATAAGAAAAAAACTACACAGAAATTAATTTAATTAAACATAAAATTTTATTAAAGATCGACACTTTTTTGGTCAGAACAAAAATGTTAAATTTAATTTAGGTCTTAAACTCGTTCTACTAACTTTGTATCGCCCAAATTTTAACGCTAATTCTCCTTATTTTTCTCATTAATGCCATCTACCCCTTAATTTAAATTAAAGAAAAAATAGCAGAGTAAATCAGGAAATAAAGATAATGTAAAAATTTTGACTTCAATGTTTCAATTAAATTTACAGATAAAAATTTGAAATTGCAGAGTTAGTCTCAAAATTTGATGGAAAATTGAAATTAATGATCAAGATTTAATAATCACGCTGAAAAACTATTTGATATTTTAAAAGATTTTTAATTGAAAAATTAAATGCAGAGAAATTTTTTATGCGTGGCGAACCATGTCAAACCATGCCCAAGTATTGTGCATAATTCTGCATGTATTAAATTTTGCATAGATTTGCAGATATAAAAAATTCAGTTGAATGCAAACTTTAAAAATATGAAAATATTCTGCAATAAAATTTAAAATCAAAAATTAATTTAAAAACCTTCTTTAGATTCTAATTTTTGAGCGAAGTCATTTAAATTTGATAATCAATTTCAATTAGCCGATTAAGCAGATTTTATTCAGTTAATTATTAATGCTTCAGTTGTCAAATTTTTAAATATAAATTGCTCTTCTTAAATATCCGAACTTTACACTTCCATATTTATTTTTGGCCATCACTGATTGCTTCTCTCTTTAATCACTTTCTATTTTAGTTAAAAAATGTGACTGCCCTTGTTTTATTTATTTATAACCTTAATTTGTATTTGATTTATTAAATTTAACCTTTTTCTAATTTTGAATAATTTTAATTTTTTGATTTTAGTAGTAATATAAGTAGTATATATGCTGTGGGAGACTCGAGTCTACAAGTAGTGGCGCACGGAGCACTTTAACAGTATACGGCCAAATTTTTAATTAAGCTGTTTTTAGATAACTTTTTTATATATTATATTAAATAACTTACATTTTGATGCTAGAACAATTTTTAAATTTTAATAGAGTTTTTAATCAAAGAGTTTTTATAAGAATTTTATAAAAAGTGATTTTTCAGTTTTTTTTTTAAATGTTCGTAGGTTTTGTGAAATTCAGTACAAAAGAACAAAACAAAGTAAAAAAAATAAATAATTTTTTTTCTAAAAGTTAAAACTTAATTCTGTGAATGCAGAATGGTGCACCATTCAAAGTTGCATCAACTGTAAAAGTATGCTAATGATGTGCAAATTCTCTGCAAAATTTACTACGCTCTATTTTATTTAATTTCTTAAATTTAATTTCTGAAAAACCCTGCAAATTTAGCAGACTCTGATATTTGATGCAACTTTGAATGTTGCACTTTGTTGCATTTTCAGAATTAAGTTTTAACTTTTAGAAAAAAAAAGTTACTCAATTTTTTTACATTTTTTTCTGTTTTTTTTTTTCATTTTGTACTGAATTTCACAAAACCATGTTTGTATAAGTGACCTGTCCAGAATGTTCCAATTTCCCACTGTCCTATAAAAAAGTTGTGTCTCACTCCACAATTGAGGATCAGCTGTCGCTCGATAGCTTTATGACAAGTTATTGTGTTCCCTACCGGGCTGTCAAGACAAGACTTTCCAAAGCTAGCTTTCAATACCCATTTAGGAAGGCTTAAATTTTTTTCACCAAAAAAAAAATTTAAAAAAAAAAATTTATTATAATTATTATTTATTTCATTAAATGCATTAAAGGCGATGTATAGTAAAAGAAAAAATGTGCTTTAGAATGTGCATATATTAATTAAGTTCAAATTATCTTAACTGGGAATACTTTAATATATTTGCAAAATTTTCAAACAATATTTACTATTATTTAATTATTCAAATATTATTAAATAGATTTTTTTTGTTGAAAAAAAAATACCAAAATTATAAAAAGAAATTATACCCACTTAAGAAACTCACCTAATCGTGGCCGTGCTGAATTTGGAGTACAAAATTTTGAGATTTAACATATTAGGTTTAAACCAAAAACTAGGCACTCATTCTATTAATTAATTACAATATATTTAATTTTTCAAGCTTGATTTGATCATTTTGATGTTTTGAGCATCAAAAATTGATCATACACTTTAAGTATCTATCTTTGATGATATTTTTTGAATACAACATCCTAAAATTACTATCTTTAGCTTCTTTTGATGCGTACTACGGATAAATCTGTTGAATATCTAATAGAAAATTTAAATATCTAATAATTAATATTTATTTTCAAAAGATTTTTCAATTCTGAATAAAATTTTGAACAAGTATTTTTGGTAACCCGTTATTTTGTATGCTTTCCAAATAAACTCGTCTCCCAACCACTCCAAATCTTTTACCTTTCGCTATCATTAACAAAATCAAGCCAATTTTTAAAATCTTTTTTTTACCATTTTTTTGACTAAAAATACCATTTTGTTGAAAGTTTAAATGAAAAAACACTTTAATGATAATTAAATGTAAATTTTTTTTAAATTTAAATAAAAAATAATAAGAAGATTTTAAACAAATGCTTATTTTTTAGACTAATAAAAATTAACTTTTTCTTGAAAATAAAATTTGATTAAAAAATTAAATTTTTAATTAAAGAATTGATAGTTTTTTTATTTTTGATTAATTAAAAAAAAACTTGCTTATACAATTAATTAAATAAATAAAATCTATTATTCAAAAATAAATATGAATCGGAAGTATGAGGCATTTTTTTTTAATTGAATCAACAAAAAGGCTACAAAGAAGACCTTTTTAGTAAATCTTCTATTTGAAGTCTATACATTTCTTTAACATCTTGAAGATCAAGTTTAAGCTCTTCGTTCTCTTCAGTTTTCTCTCCGAACATGGTCAACAATGCATTATATTCAAAGGCAAGTTTCTAAATTAAATAAATTATTCAAATTTTTGAAAAAAAAATTTTTTTTGGTTCAACATAGAATAAAAAAGAACAAAAATAAATTTTACATCATAGTTATCCTGAAGCTGAGGATACTCTTGAGTCTGATCTTGCAGTATTTCGAGCTTATTAGATAAATTAACCATTTCCTTAGCCATTGATTCCCTTACTCGTTCCAAATCAGCAACTTCTTTCTGAAAAAAATAATCAAAACTAAAACAAAAACTGATTTTTGCTTGCTTTATTTTACTTGTAATTGTATTATTTCACCTTCTTTCTGTTTCAGTTTGCTCTGAAGGGTCTCTAGAATATTAATGCCACCATTTGTATTCTGAAACGAATTGAACATATTCGCACTTTTTGATTCAATTAGCTTTGTGGGCGATGGACTTGAATTTGGTAAGCTTGTATCATGATTTTGCTGATTAACTTGCTGAACCAGAATCTCTTTTTCTTTGGTATATTCATTGACCAGTATTTTGAGTTTTTTATTTTCATTTTCAAATTTGTCTTTTTCTATTTCCAGTTGTCTGTCAAGATATTTCTTGGAAAAAAATTTGTATTTCATAATATTTTTATTTAAAATAAAAATTACTTTTTCTTTGGTCAATGTTTCTACTTGTTGATTGAGCGATGTTAGAGTAGCTTTGGTTTCTGCCTCTTTTCTTTTCAAAAAATTTTTAAATTTTTCTATATTTAAAATATATTGATTACTCTAGTTTTTCATTTTCAAATCTTTCTAAGTTTGTTTTACACAATTGATATTCAGTATTTATGCGAGATTTTTCTGATTTTAGTGTTTGTATTTGAGCCTCGAGTGCTTTGGTTTGATGGGTCAGATCGAGTACTAATTCTTGATTTTGTCGATTTTTTTCTGACACATCACAAAGATTTGCCTGGGTATCTCCTGAAATTTAAAATAATTAAATCCATATTTTTTTCAATTTTTTATTTACTTAATCTTTCGATTAAACTTTTTTCAGCACTCTCCAATAGTTCGATTTGATTGGAATGTGAAGCCTGCAGGTTTTCTATTTGTCTCAATAAAGGTTTAGTGGCTAAAAATTTAATTTAATTAGCAAAAAAATTATTTTAAATTAAATTTTTTTAATTTAAATAACCGTTTGAGATATTTTGGCTAAGATCATTGTTTCTCATTTCTGAATCTCTCAATTGCTAAAAAAAAATTTATTTTAAAAACACAAGAAATTAAAAAAATTTACTTGTTGAAGGTCAGATATTTCTTTGCGGAGCATTTCTTCTCTAACCATATGCTGCTGTTCTGATCTAGAAAAGTCTTGGCGAATATTATCCAATTCCCATCTTAATGCCTCTTGGCTTTTATGTGATGTAATTCTTTCTTTTTCTACAGCAAGTTGAATTTCTTCCTTCAATTGTGATTCTATTGATGAAGTAGCTTCACTAAGGCTATTTTCTTTAGAAGCTATTTTTTTGTGGAGCTCAGCTAGTTCTCTTAAAAATAAAAATTCCTTCAAATTAACTACTTAATATTTTTATTTTCGAAAAATGAAGAAATAGTTGAAATTTATTCAGATCAACTTTTTGTTGAATAAAAATTTTTTTGGTTAACTTTAAAAAACTACAAAAATTTATATTTAACGAAAGAAGTCTTCTTATATGATTTTTTTCTCATATTGATCAATTGCGATTTTCTAATTTAAAAAATTTAAATCTCTGAACGGTATGGGATTGGCACCAAAGAGAAAGAATTTTCAGTGACAAAAATAAAGGGTTATGAGATAATATTAAAAGATATTATATTAAATGTCAATGGCCACTTTTTTATTAGTTTAAGAACAAAAGAAGATGATAAAATACAAATAAAAAATTAGCTTTTAAGATGAAATATAAATTACATTATTTACAAAATATATTGAAAAAACGTTGACAAATACAAAATTAAAAGTCTTTTATAATTTGTGTTTTTCTTGGTCCAACTTTTTTACTGCAATTAATCATTTTGTCCTTAGACTTAAGAATAAAAAATTAAAAAGCTAAGTCAACAATTTATTTTGTCTGATGGGTCCAAAAACCCTTCTTCGATAATGAAGTAAATTTTAATTTTGCATGAAAACAAAGATCAAATTGATTAATTATTATTTCGATTTTAGATTTAATAATATGAGCTTTCAAAATTTTTATGTAAAAATTATTTGATATTTAACAGTTTGCTTGTAAAAATTTGTATTGAATAAAAAATTTAGATTTTTAAAACAGAGAAGGTTACTTGAAGTATTTTAGTATTTTTATTTTTTTTTTTTGTTTTTTATTTTTTTTTATTTTAATTTAATAAGAATGTAATTTTGTATTTGAAATATAGATTTTTCACCGGTTTTTAGATGCCTAGTTTTCTTCATTTTAATCTTTAAGATATTTTCAGAATTTTTTTTAAGTCACAAGTTTAAGCCAAAGTCACTAAAATTAAATTCGAAGTAAATGATTTGACTCAAACATTCCTTTATTACAAAAATACTGACCCTCAATTATTTTACAAAAGGAAAACATTTTAAAACTTTTAAAATATCCTGAAATTTTCTGTCCTTTCTGGCGTTGTTATAGTCAAATACAAATTGAACAAAAATTCGTTATTTTTTGATAAATTAGAATTTAACTTAGAAAAAATTGTTTAGGCAAAATAGGTGCAACTAAGCATGTTGAGGATTTTTTAAAATTTTTTTTTATAAACTTTAACTTAAAGTTTCCTTCTTTTCATAAATTAAAATGATTTTAATTTATGAAAAGAAGGAAACTTTTAATTCAATTTGTACTTGAATTTCACAATACCTCCTTTCTGAAAATAGAGTTAATTTTTCTTCCAAAAATTTTTAAAAAATTGACCACTTACTGGCCCACAATTTTAGTTTTTGTCTTGGAAGTGCAAATTTTGAAACATTTTTTTGAACAGAAAAAGCTTAGATAATTCAAAAATTTGAATTTGAAATAACTATCTCGACATGCAATTCAATTAAAAATTTTCTTGATTTTTTGAAAATGATCTTAATTTTTCATTTTTTGCCAAAAATTAAATTTAACTTTTAAAAAAACCTGACAATCTCCTGATCCCCATTTTTCTAAAAGAAGATTTCACCAGAAATTTTCTAAAAAGTATAGCTAGTGATTTAGCAGAATCTCTTTATTTTGAAGTATAAAATTTTAGATAAAAAATTCGATCATACTTGTAAGCGTTTTGAAGATTATTTTCCAAGCCCTTGCATTTTTCTTCCGAATCTTCAAGATTTTGCTTAGACGAATTAAGCTCCTTTTCCAAAGCAATAGCTGTCTTTTCCAATTTTTTCAATAAATCAACATTTTTCGCTTCCAATTCCTCTTTGCCATCCAAAACAGTTTTCAGCTCTTCCAATTCCTTTTGAACCTTCTGATAATCACTTTTCAAAATAGAAATAATCTCTTCCGATTCCTTTTCTTTAGCCCGCAATTTTTTAATTATATTCATGTGACTAAGCTCTTGCTTGGACAACTTTTTTCCTTCCTCAATGAACTGGTTGATCTGCTCGTCTTTTTCAGTGATCATGTTCTTCAACTCGATATACTCTTTATGTAGACCATTAGAGTCTTTTTTTAACAAATCTCTCTCATTATTTGCCTCCTGATACTTCACATTTACCTCATTGAGAGATCGCTGAAGAACCTGTACTTTCTCATTAGTCTCGTACCTCAATCGGTCAATTTCATTCTGTAAATTGTCATTTTCCTCCTGTAATTTAACATTTTGCTGATTCAACTTGATTATGTGAGCTTCGCGGGCAACTAGTATTGACCGGTCCGAGGGAACATCTAATTTTGACCCATTGGAATTGTCAGTTTTTGTCGATGAAGAATTTGGTGGTGGAGGTGACTTGACAAATATATGCTTGACATTTTTAGCTTTAGCTTGCTTGGCCATGGATGCCAGTGAAGGTATTCTCTGGAATGAGTTTTCGCCACTCGTAGATGGAAGCGATATTACTTCAATATCTGAACTGGCACATGTATCAAGTCCCTCTTCATTCGATGAAGCATTGCCACTGCCTTCATCGACTTTGATGTATTCGGTTTCCTGGACTTGTTCTTCCTTTTTGTCTGATTCATTCTTTTCAGCTTCCGTTTTGGGATCATCAGTCTTAATAGAATTGGGGCTTTCGCTTGAATCTACGAAAGACTGAATCCAATTTTGTTTTTCAATACTCTCTGGTGTGGGCTTTTTTTTGCTTTTTTTATTCGGCTTGGATTCTTCGTGGACAGTTCCAACAGAAGAGCTCATGGACTCGGTGACAGATTCTTCATCGTGACTTGACTTGTGAAGAGTCTGTGAAGAGCTTATTTCGTTGCTGGAAGTGCTCAAAAATGAATTATCAACATTGGCTTCTTTTTTTTGGTTTAAAAAAGATGAAAAAAACTCGTCGTCTTCTTTTGAAGGAATTGAGGAATTTGAAGACGATTTAAGAGCAAAATTTGATGAAATAGGAGCTAGACTTGATTGTGACTGTGAGGGTGGTAGGACATCGCTGACTGACTTGGAATTTTCTCCGGATTGAGACAAAATTTCATCTTCTTTAATGTCAAGAACTTGGTCGATTTTTTTTTGAGCCTGTATTAAAGCTGTCTTGGCATAATTTCCGAAATTTTTCGTTTCAAACCATCTATTCATCTCAATGGTGCCAGGGAATTAATTTCCATGTATTTATTTACGAAATCACCCAAGGATTTAAGAAAATTCCTAAAAATAAATTATGATTTTTTAAGAAATTATAAAAATTATTTTTAACTTGAGTATAATTCGAAAAAAAAAGCTAATGAATAGAATTAAAATTGCATTTGGTGTAGAATTTGATTAAACTAAATAATTTTTTAAACTTCTACGTGTAAGTCCATGTATAGAAAAAAATTTTGTCAAAATAAAGATTTTTTTTTTGAATAAATATATAGAAACTAATTGAAAATTTTTTCTTTTTAAAATTTATTAATTTTACAAATTACAAGGCATATGGACGAAGTAAAGCAAATAAAATTAAAGCAGAAGTGTTAAAAAATTAAAAGTTTTTTATTTTTAAAAAGAAAAATAAATAAAAGGCATTCTCAAAAAAATTGAATTCAAAAATTTTATCCTTTAACAATACCACAACAAATGCATCTAATTTTAATGTAAAACTTCTGGACTCTAGGCTGAATTGACATCCCAAATGAAGAAAAAATATAATCTAAGAGAAATTTTTTAAGTTGGAACAACTTTAACTTGGACTGATATTATTAAGCTTAATTGGACTTAAGTGTATCTTTTTGTATTGTTTAGATTAAAGCATAAATCCCGAGTAATCTTAACTGGTTGTCAACTTCAATTAATGATTCATTGACTAAAAATTTAGTTATTTATTTCTTTAATCTGTGCTGTTTTAGAACTTGGAGCTTTTTCAGGTTATAATAATAATAATAAAATACAGCTCTTTATCTTACAATTCAAAACAAGTCAACTTGAATGACTTGATCCTGTTTTTATGACTTGTTTGTATGAAAAATTTTGGCAACAAATACTTGCCTCATCGGGATTCAGCTACTGATCTGATAACCATTGGAACAGAATGACAGAATTCTTAAATCATTTTTTTTTAAATTTTACTTTAACATATAATTTTCATTTTTTTTCATATAAGTTTATATTTAATTCTTGATTTATTAATTCAAATAAAAAACGCCAAAAGGCGACGTAAAAATTAATTTGCAAAAAATAGATAGAAAGACTTTTTTTTTGAGCGTAAATTTTTCGTTTAATAAGAAGAAATATATATTTATAATTTGTGGAATTGATTATTAATTAGAAATAATATAAAATAAAATAAATTACTCAATTGATCAAATGTACAAATTAGTAAGATAAAAAGTTTTGAGATTTTAAAGAGTTAAGTTTAAGTTAGTCAATATAATTAAGTAATTGATTTTCAATTGTTTTAATCAGATCATTTAAAAAAGCTACTTTATCTAATATTTCCGTCTAAATTAAAACATTTTATCATCTGTAAAAAACGCGTTCAAAAAAATTAAATGTAATTTAATAAAAATTAAAAATAATCAAGGCTCAAAGAAACTTTGTTGAGGTCTTCATAATTTAATGTTTAATGTCAAGAAAATATAGTTAAGTTAAGATAATGATCAATATTTACAAGTTGAACTCTTTCGAAGTAATATTTTGTTTAATTCTCAAGAGAATCAAAAGCTTTTGCATTGAATTTTTATGTTGAAATTATTTGTTAAGCAATGCAAAATTTGCTAAATCAATTTAGCAGTTTATTAAATCCGTTTGATTAAATATAAATAAACTTCAGAGCAGATCCGAAAATTGCTGTCTTTTTTTAATTTGAATAGAATACTTTAAAAAAGATTTATTTAATATCAAAAAAATAAACTCATTAGTATTAAAAAGACGCTCAAAATATTTTATTAAAATTTATCATCTAAATATTTATGGAATATACTATAACTCTATTTTTATCTTAATTTTAGATAATTTTTAGCATCCTTTCATAGCTTTTACTAAAACATAAAGTAAGTAAAGATAAAAATAAAAAACTAACTGATGGAGTGGCCATTCTTAAAATATTATAAAATTCAATCTGAACTAGATTTTCATTACAGGGACTTCATTTAAATTTCTTTTAAAAATTAATAAATATTTACAATAATCGTTCAAGATTTCATTCAGTGATAATTTTTGGTTTCTCAATAAACCGAAATAAAACTGATTCGTTTCATCTGCTGATTGCTGATTCTGTTTTAAAAGATATGTAATCTTTAAAATTAGGCTGTTAGCAAAAATGAATAAAAAAGGATAAAAAAGAATCTACAAATGGCTTACTATAAGAAATTGAAAATAATTTTTAAAAAGAGATAAAATCATAATTAAAAGGATTTTTTTAAAGAATTTGGTCAACTTAAAAAATTTTGAGTTAAATATCACTTATGATCAAAAAATTTAAAGTCCTAAAATTTATTTAAAAAAATCGCATTTTTCTAATTAATGCTGTTCTCAACTTAAAAACGATCAAAAAATTTTAATTAAAAACATAAAATTAGACAATTCTGTAAAAAAATTAAGGATACTTAAGATATAGCTATTTTTAAAAATTTAACAATTCTATATTAAAAACAAATTCCAGAAATTATAAATTATGTTCACTTAAATTTTGATAGATTAAAAATTTAATAAATAAGCATTCTTTCGTTTTATTTTTTTAATTTTTGAACAATTATTCTATTTTAGGGAACAATAATATGAAGTTTTAAAATATAATTTAAAAATTATTTAATCAATTTTTTTTTGAATTTCAAAGATCTTTAATTAAAATTTGAACTTTTTATTTGCATGATTACACAGATGAATACTTTTTCAAATTCACTTAATGTATTCTTATTATATTTTAGTTTTCATTTTTTATTGTTTTAAAATAAAAAAATCCAATTCAATCTACAGTTTGGACCACTAAGCTATCAAATACTGCAGAGTTAAACGAAAATAAAATTAAATTAAGTTAGCAAAATTATAAAGATTAAGTGAAAATCCCAAGCTCCTAGAATTTTTTCTTGTTTTGACTTTTCTTGTTGTTAATCCATGTTGATTAAAAAGAAACTTTACCTATTGCAGGACTTAAAAGCAATAACTAATTTTGGAAGAAAATAAGATATTTAATTGGCAATGTGAAATTTTGTAAAAAATTTATAGTACAAAAAATAAAAACGCTATAATTTATTTTCTAATTGTGCAAAAATGGTTCTATAAAAAGTACAATATTTTACAAATTTTGTACAACCGGATTCCAAGCTCTTCAAAAACTCTGCAATTTTCTGTAAAATGGACACCGTTAAAAAATATTTGATTAAAAAATGCGATAAATTGCAGAGTTTTTGAAGAGCTTGGAATCCGGTTGTACAAAATTTGTAAAATATTGTACTTTTTATAGAACCATCTTTGTACAATTAGAAAATAAATTATAGCGTTTTTATTTTTTGTAGTGTAATTTTTGTACTAAAATTTCACATTGCCTTTTAATTTCGGATCTCACTTTCAAATTAGAAAATGGCTTCGAACATTACTGCTTTTTTTTTTAGAGAATAAAACTAATTTTTGAAATTTAAAAAAAAAAATTTTTTTTCATTGATACGTTTTCAAACCAAAAATATTCTTAATTTTTGACTTAGAAACAATGGCAAATTAAAAATAATAAGAATAAAAGCAAAAGCTTAACAGTTACTTATTATTATTATCATTATTATGGAATATATAAAGTCAATATTTGAAACTATTGTTTTTTCTGAACTTTCTAAATAAAATAGGAAACAAAGAATTTTAAAAATTTGAAAACCTTAACCTTTAATCCTTTTATTTATTCATAATATATGAAACGATAAGATTATTTTTTAAATATATATGAATAAAAATTAGAATTTTAGTTATACAAATTTTTATATTCTACAATATTGTCATATTTATAAAATAAAAAGCTCTAATTTCTGTTTTTATGTCTTCAATTTAAACCGAAAGGCAGACTATTGGCAAATAAATAATTTAATAAACTATTTATAAATTAATAAAAGCCACTTTGAGTCATAATAGAAAGTTATAAAATAAAAATAAGCATCAAAAAGAATATAAAAGTTAATATGAAGTGAGTGATTTATTTAATTTTTATTTGTAAAATGCATCGAGCTGTAGTTGCTTCAGATAATTTTTATGATCAAATTATTGGTAATTTTTTTTTTCTTTAAAAATCATGTAAATAGTCAAAACTTTAATTTTCTTAATTAAATTTCTTTTCTTCTCAGGTTTCTTTTTAAAAGTATCTAATAAATGTTATTTATATGACATATTCTTCATTCAAATGCTTAAATGAGAGGATAAATTGAAGTTTTGAACTAAACCTATTTTTATATTAATAAAAAAATATAGTTAGGCAATAATTACATAGATATTGGGTGCTGAGTGTTGCTTTTATTAGCAAAACTGAAAGAAAAAGGAAAAAATCATTTTAATTTTTTTTAATTTTAAATTTTTCTTTTTTATAATTTTCAATTCTGAATCACTAAGCTGAACGAGTAATAATTAAAATTTATTCAAAGATTTAATAACCCTACCTAGCCCGAATTAACGTTTGCATACCTTAGAAATTAAATTTTAAATACTAATCATTAATTATGCTTCATTTTGTATGTTTTTTTTTTTATCATTAGTTATATATTTCGAGTATTTAAAAAGTATAAAAACAAATTTTTGCAAAATCAACTCTGGAATCACGTGATGTGAGAGTATTGGTAATCGGAATAGTATTAGAATGGAAACTAAAAACAAAATTCATCCCCTAAATTATTATTATAAATCATAATATTTTTGAATTTATGAAAAATATTTATCTCAACAAATCTCAAGTTTTTTGGTAATTTTCACTAATTTGAAAGGTGTCGACTATGGAAACTCTTTTAGAATAGGCAAAACTTTTGAACTATCCAAATTAGACGCTTAGACTAAAAGCATTTATTTGATTTTATTTTTTTTTAATGAAAAACATTTTTGATATCTTGATTCAACATCTCTAATTCATAATTTTATTGAAATAGATATTTAAAAAATAAACTAAGCCAATATCCAATATTAAAGTTTAATTCATATACTAACAAAATGTTTGTCTATTGATCCATCATCATAAATTTTATCGATTTTGAAGTTTTATTAGAGTCTCTTTGATTTCATGATAAACAAATAAGGACGAAATTCAATCAATATTTCTTTATTTTTTTAATCAAAAAAATCGTTAAAAATCAGTCGAATGGGGCTGATAAAATTGAAAAAGATCTTTAATTGCTCAAACTACAATTGCTTTGATTTAGCGTTTAAAATTTTTTTATTCATTTGAGTTTAATTACAGACTATTAAATGGACCCAAGTTTACTTGGATTCAGAAATTTTATAAAATTAAGAAAGGAGTTTTAGAAATTATTCAAAAATTCTAAAGTAAATATTTAATTTAAAGTGTTTCAATTAAGAAAATTGAAATTTTCAACTAAATTGCCCGTAGAAAAGACTGGACTACTCAACTAGGCAATATTTGTCTAAAAATCAAATCTAAAAAAAAATTACTTATGAAAGTTTAAGACTGATTTGAATAATTTAATTCACTTAAGTCACCTTTAATTTACAAGTTGAAATTTAAATCACTCAGTTTTTTTTTTTATTGAGCCAAATTTTTTTCAAAATTTTTCATTTTTTTATCAAAAAAGCAAGCGATTTGATTAATTTTTTTCGGAGCTAATTCATTTTCCGTTTGCTTCCATTTTTGATTGATAGCAGCTAAATCTTCATTCCTAATCAAATTTGTAACATGAAACTTAATAAAAATATCAATGGTCAACTTTGTCAAGTCCGTGCATGTTTTAACAATTCAGCACACAATCTGATGCTTATCGAACCGACCTATTTCGTGAGCTATAATATCAGATTTAAAAAATTAACACAATTGAATTATTTTTTCTCTCAAAAAAGCTCTATCTGGTTTAATTTCATAATTTTTTCTTAATTCAAATATTTATTCAAAAATTTTAATTCAAAGCATTTCTAAAATTTTTATCTAAATAATTTTTTTTTAGCTAAACCAAAGTGAATCTATGAGTTTAAATTATTTTAAGATTCTAAATAGATAAAGTAAGATTTTAATCAATTTTTTCCTTGGAGTAAATCAGGTTTTGATTTAACAATTTTATGACCGGATAAAATAGTTCGATGTAATTGATAGAAAATTTATATTTTCCGTTTAGTAAATATGCTAGGAATGTAATAAACATTATACATGTAATTAAAACAAATTCTCAATGCTCTATAAAATATATTTTGTGATAAGTAAACAAAAAAAGCATGCCACTCAAAATCTAGATTGTTTTGCATAAATCAGGCTATTTTAACGAGTTGTTCAACTCAACAGGAAGCTTTTTATTTCACAAAATTTAAAACTATTTATTTCTAGATCGTTAAACATCACTTGACATAATTTTTATATTTCAATAATTGTAAATTAATTATAAATTTTAATTGGAGATTTTAATTTTTCAAATTGGCCACAAATTTCCCATTGTCTAGTTGCCCAGCGAAAAAATTAATGAGAGCCAATTTTGTATCGCTTTTAAAATAGTTTTTATTTCCCATATCAGTACTATTAATTACAATTTAAGGCCAGGTATTTTGAAATGCAACTTTTTATTTTTTTTACCCTAATAAAATTTTGTTGAGTTTATATATTTAAAAAAAAAATAGTAAGTTTCATTTTTATTGTAGTTTATTTGTTCAAGTGGTAACCATTACTTTTTGAAAAATAAAAAACACAAATTGCATAATTTTCTGAATTAATATTTTCAGGTTAAATCCGTTCATTATTTTTATTCTTAAAGCGTAAGGTTTTTATTTTTATTAATCTTTTAAGACAAGCAGAGATCAATTTTTATTATAAATATAAATTTTAAAAGAACAACCTCTAGTACACGTAGCCTACAATGTAGAAAATTGTAGATTTTATAGTTGAAAGAAATCAATCAAGAATTAAGCTAATTCAAATGTTAAGTTTGTTCTGATGTATGATGGGCAAAATTAATAATTTGAACTGTCGATAAGCACATGTAGTCTTGTGGACCAAGTCGTCTGGACTGTGTCAGTATTTTTCAACAAGCGAGAACTAGCATATCACATACGAATATAGAAAAATGGACGATTAAGCTAAGACAGATTCAGTTAAGCGACTAATAAACTAAATGGGTCGACATATGAAATAAAATTCGATTTTTTTAATAATTTTTTAAATTAACAATCGTCCAAAATAATAGTAGTCGCATTAGCCGTTTCACTTTGAGTTTCTCTTTATTTACCGTTTAATTTCAATTTAATTACAATTTTGTTCTAATTTGAAATGAACTCGCACTCGGATTATTCTAAAGCCAAGACAAACAATAACAACGAAAAAAAAATCAATTTCGAATCAAGTTTATGTTTTTTGCTAAGATTTCTATAAATTCTGAATTTAAATTATTGTTTGCTTTGTCTGAACTAAGAAGCTCTTGGACTATCAGAAATTAAGCTACTTGTTTATGAGTTAAGACTGTCCGTTTTTTTCTCATCGTTATTCAATTAGATTTCTAAGAAAAATGTCATTTAATACTTGCTAGAAAAAAAGGTCAAGTTCTAGATCGTTTTCGAATTAAGTGAACTACTTGATTTTGGCCTGAGGAGTAGTAGCCATTACTTTTAATCTTACTCGGCGCTTTTTTCCTTTGATATTTGTCTAAAAAAGCCATTACATCTTAACATAATCAATTTTCAAGTGTAATGTAGCGTAGTGCAGTCATGAATGTATCATGTAGTGTAATGAAGAATGTAGCCTACAATGTAGTATAGTGTAGCCTACAATGTAGTATAGTGTAGCCTACAATGTAGTATAGTGTAGCCTACAATGTAGTATAGTGTAGCCTACAATGTAGTATAGTGTAGCCTACAATGTAGTGAAGTGTAGAATGTAGCCTACAATGTAGTGAAGTGTAGAATGTAGCCTACAATGTAGTGAAGTGTGGAATGTAGCCTACAATGTAGTGAAGTGTGGAATGTAGCCTACAATGTAGTTAAGTGTAGAATGTAGCCTACAATGTAGTGAAGTGTAGAATGTAGCCTACAATGTAGTGAAGTGTGGAATGTAGCCTACAATGTAGTGAAGTGTGGAATGTAGCCTACAATGTAGTGAAGTGTAGAATGTAGCCTACAATGTAGTGAAGTGTGGAATGTAGCCTACAATGTAGTGTAGTGTAGAATGTAGCCTACACTGTAGTGAAGTGTAGAATGTAGCCTACAGTATAGTGTAGTGTACAGCATAGCAGATTTATAATTGACAAATTCAATTTATGATAAGCTCAAATTCGGATATTCTTTTGAATGTTTTAAGGGTATAAAATTTTTTTTTCCGTATCAGCATTTTTATAATCACTAGATTAATCTTTTTAATTAGGAATTGAGGCAAACAAATTTCACTAAAAATCGGAATTGGGAATTTGTGTTATTTTTTTATTGTAGACGGTTTTTTGAATAATTTATAAAAGAGGAAATTTTAATTTTAAGAAAAATAAACGGTAAACGAAATATTATTCTCGAAGCTATTTGATTTAAAAAAAACGACAATTCCACAAAGTGACCCAATTTTTAAATTTTAATCAGCTATCGAGAAAATTTAAGGTTTCGGTAAAGACTCTGAATTTAGTTGAGCCAATTTACACAATATCGTCTCACTAAAAATTATGTCCATATATGAAACTAGTTCATAAAAAAAAAGCACAAAAAATTACAACACCACTTAAGTTAAATGTTAACAACCAATATTGGACAAATAAATTTAGATAGGAATTTAACCTTTTTTAAAAATATTTAGATCACGCAAATAGATAAATTTATCTATATTTGCGCTACCTATCATGGCCTGGTCTTTCGTATACTTTTCTTGCAAATTTTGTTTTCTTAGCACACCATTTCTAATCGATCGAAACTGATTTTTTGATTGATATGGCTAACTAGGGGTCATTTTTATTCCCAATTTTTAACACTCGAATACACAAGTATTTAATTTTAATTAATTCCCATCCAACGACTCATTCATCTTTATCTCTAATATTTAAACACCAAAATCTTATTTAGTTCACCACACGAAACAAAACTTTATTTTTGGTTGTGGAATTAATCATATCCAGCAGAAAAAAATCGATATTTTCGTAAGGGCTAACATTTTTTCTAAAATTTTTTTATGAATATCTTTTAAAAATTAAAATAAAATTACAATACAAGAATGGTGAATTAGTTACACCATTTTTTTTTGTTAGTTCTCTGAATATTATTGTTTTAATGTAGTTTTCAAAGCCTATGCTCGAAAAATTTTTGATTTAATTTTGAAAATTTATGTTAGTCTAGACTTAGAATGTTCAGCCATTACCAGAAAAAAAATCCAAATTGATAGTTTGAAATTCAATGATTTTAAATTAAAAAATGAAAAAATAAAATAATTTTATTTATTTTTTTTTTAATAAAATTGGGTGTCAGTTTGGTCTAGGACTTTGTCAATAACCCTTAAAATACAACCATTTTATAAATTAGTTTTGAATATTTGTTAATCAAATAGCAAAAATCAAATAGATCACACGTACAAATTAATTCAGTACTATGTGCATACCTTGAGAGCTAATTAGTTATATAGGACAAAATTAAATAAAGCCTTTTTTTAAATTAAGAATAAAGACAACAAATTCAAAATAAAAATAGAAATTTAGAATGGCATCTATTGAAGCCATAAAATTAACCAAAGGTTAGAAAACTTTTAAAATAGTTTACATTTCTTTCATTTTATATTTGCTATCTTACCATTTCTTCTAGTTTTTCCGAAGCGTTCAGTTCTGCCATTCTTTTTTTAAATTTATCCTCGAGTTAAAGACATCTGATCGTTTACAATCGCGGTCAATTGTATTTGTTCTGATTGAATAATTTAATTAAATTGAATTTTTTTTCAAATTGAAATTTATGATCTAAATTTTCTCATCATTCTCAAAAATTAATTTATAAAAATTTTTTTAATATTTTTTTTATTATAAAATTTAGTGATAAAATAAAAAAGACCACGTTTGATCAAAACCTAGTATTACTAAGAATAAATGGAATTTTTGCAGAATTTTACTGACTCTTAAAATTCAGATAATCACTCTACAATATAAAAAATATCAAAAATTTTTAAAAGGATATCTTTTTATCTCATTTTGACCATTTTGACTTCTATTTTTCAAAGGTTACACTTTATTAATTTTTTTGACACTAGTCAAAGTATTTTTCCTTACATTTTTTTTATAATATTTTATCTGTCTTAATTTTTATTTCATTTTGAATAAGATTATTTTTCTTATTTTTTGGCATCGATAAACAAACAAATAGAAAATAAATAAATTGATTAAGTTAAATAATCAGATTATTCATTTAATTAGATTAAATAAAATAATAATAAGGAAAAAATTAACAAATTTGTTTTTAAGCCACAAGTTTAAGTCACAGGGTTTACATACAATTGAATTTTTTCCGTTCCAAGCAGTTATTGTGATGATCTCATCAATTTTTGTCTGACAGATTAAGAGGTTAATTGAAAAAGAAGAAAAATTAAGCATTCAAAATTTGTTTGAATTATTAAAAATTAAAAAAAATATCAACCCAAATCATTGAGATTAAATGCTGTAGGTTGATATAGATGAAAAAAAATTATAGTTCTAAAATGATTTTGTTATTTAAAAAAATCGCATTAATGTTGTTCTCAACTTAAAAACGATCAAAAGAATTAAATTAAAAACATAAAATTAGACATTTCTTTAAAAAAATTAAGGATACTTAATATATAGTTATTTTTAAAAATTACATATAGTGATTTTTTTACTTGTATGACTAAGACTTTTATTTAAGTCTATTTAGCAAAGCGATTAAATAAACTGATAAGAAAATAATAAAAAAAGAATTAGTAATTAAAAAAAAAGAAAATTTAAAGTGTATATATATACATAATTGGAGTTTTTGTTAAAATGATTAAATACCTTGAAAAAAAAACACCGAGACTGAATGCCGTCGGTTGATAATAATTATTATTTTTTAAGACTATGAACTTTGTTCTATACCACAGAAAAAAAAAATTTTTTTTTTAAATTTTTTATTTCTTTTTTCAATTTTCATTTTTAATTTGAAGGAAAAAAAAATAATGTCCGCCAAAGATAAAAATCTCAGATTTTTTTCCGATACAATCATGTGTGTGTGTGTGCTCAGGGGTTTGACGACCGCATTATGATTGTTCATGAATGAGTGGACAATGCACATGTTTGTCAGCATAAATCCACAAATGTGTCTACACACATTTCTCAAATCTCAAATCTAAACTCCAAAGACCATAGTTGCAAAAAAAAGCAACGAGGCGCTCAAATTAATAATTTGAACAACAACAACAAAAATCCAACTTAATCTAAAACACACACACACACTCTCAATGCACATACTATGAATAATCTCAGATAAGAAAACCTTTCAAATCACCTTCTTTAATTGCTTTTTTTTTGTCAACTAATTAAAAAAAAAAAATTCAAATTTTATTTTAGATTAAACAAAAAAAAAAAAGAACACCATTAACACCAACAATTAAATGGATGAAGAAGAGTTGACGCGTTCCGTACGCCACATGCATCTCGTTCTAAGCGTCCTAGTCCTGCTAAGCCCCGTAGCTCTAACCCAACGAGCATGTCAAAACTACGACGATCTATTCGTAAGTATTCCCACCACCACTTGAAAATCCCTTCACACCTCACTCTTCCCTCTCTTAGCTCACCTTGAACAAACACGACCCACAATTCGACTCGGTCTCGTACACAACGGACAAAATCCGCGTCGACACAACATTTGTCCGCGAGCTAATCCGCTTCCAAGTCTTCGACAAAGACTACAACTCAAAGAACATAGACAACATCAGCCTGTTCACCATGAGCACAAACAACTCACTGTTCCAAATCCATCCGGACTTGTCACAAAACAACTTTTACCTGAGTTTGCGCGGCAACCTGTCGTTTAACATAGCGAGAACGCGTCGCTACGTGGTCGAGATGAGAGCGTGCGACGCCGGCGTGCCAAGACGGTGCGGCACCGCGCTCGTCTTCGTGCCACTGCTCAACTACAACATGAACGCGCCGTCGTTCACCGAGCCGACCATTCTGCTCGCGGCCATCACATTCAACCGGGGCCACCAGATCGGCATACTGAACGCGTGGGACCTGGACGGCGACGCGGTCTCGTTCTCGATGGACGCGTCCACCGGCCAGGACATCGCCAGCACGATTCGCGTCGAGCCGGACGGCCGCGTCGTCCTCGCCTCGCCGCTCACCCCGTTCTCCGACTCGATCGTCTTTTTTGTCCAGCTGACCGACGACGGCAGCTCGTGCGACGACTCGGGCGCGCCCCGCATCACCCGCTCCGTCATCATGTCCGTCCATTTGCGCATCATCGAAGTAAACATGCACTCGCCCCAATTTCAAGCGCCTCTCGCCACCAACGGCATCAACTACTG
The DNA here is from genome assembly GCA_025491095.1 of Brachionus asplanchnoidis. Taxonomy (NCBI): domain Eukaryota; kingdom Metazoa; phylum Rotifera; class Eurotatoria; order Ploima; family Brachionidae; genus Brachionus; species Brachionus asplanchnoidis. The sequence continues at coordinate 1,867,908 of JAILYF010000027.1, read as the reverse complement.
CGAGCAGAGTTACCGCGTTGCCGAAAACTCTTTTTTTCGAATACGGATCGCGGCCACCGACGAGGACACGCGCGGCGAGAACGGCATAATCGCGTTTGTCGCGCCGGACATCACCGATCGATCGCCGCAGAACTCGTTTAGCATTGTGAGCGAGAGTCAAGTGGGCCGGCGTCTCGAGGGCTTTGTGCAAAATATCGAGACGTTCGACTTCGAAAAGCCCAAGTACGGCTCCAATTTGATGAATATAATGGTGATTGCGGAGGACCGCGGACAAATACGACGTCGTGGCTACTGTTTTTTGACTATTGAAATCGAGGACGTGAACGACAATGTGCCCGTGTTCGCCCAAAAGGCCTACACCATTTACATGCATGAGCAGTACAAGACGCGTCAGTTCAGCTATAGATTTGTGGCCGTGGACAAGGACTCGGGACTGAACGGCTCCGTCGAGTATTTTATCGACGAGGAGAGATCGAACCCTGCCTGGCTCGAGTTGTTTGCGCTGGACCGCAACGGAACGCTCACGCTCAAAGAGGACGCTCTCGACAAGTACAAGGACGTGCATGTGTTCGAGTTTTTTATTTATGCCGAGGACAAATCGCCGTTCCGCAACCGTTCCGAGTTGGTCACGGTAAAAGTGGAACGGACTACGTTGAAGTTGTTGCCGCCGTTTTTCGCCGATTTTCCGAGCACGGCCGACATACGCAACGTGTCCGAGATGTCAATGCGAGGCACTGTGCTCAGAGACTTTGCCATATCGATTCAGACCAAGCCGAACAATCAATTTTTGCGCTGTTTGCTCAGTCCCAAGCCGAATCCGGAATGGTTCAAGTTTGACTTTGTGGCGGGCAACAAAGCGCTGAGCATGAGAGAGACGTGCAGTTTGCGTATCGAGGACCCGCTCGACTACCGCGTCGCCCAGTCCATGATCATCTATTTGGTGGCCGAAATAGGCACCGATCAAATGGAGTCGACGGCTCGAGAGCTCAAAATTCTCACTGTCTTTCTCAAAGAAGAGAATATCAACCCGCCAAAATTTGTGACCAACACGATCGAGGCGAGTGTGGTGGAGGGCCGCGACGACCTGGGCAAAGTGATCGCCAAAGTAAAAGCATACGACCTTGACCTCACGCATCCGTTCAATGCCATCACGTACTCGTTTGACGCCAACTCAAATTGGGACAAATTTTTTGCGATAAACGCGACCAGCGGCGAAATAAAGCTAGTGAACACAATTCAGAACAAACGAAATATTCCGTTGGAGGTGGTGGCGCGCGACGGTGCAAACGGCTTCAATCGTCAACAACCAAATTCAAATAGTATTTACGTAGATGTGAAGGTTATTGACATAAATGATAATGAGCCCGTGTTCTCGCAGGCGTCGTACGAGTTCGAAGTGGCGGAGAATGTGGCGTTGGGTCACGTGATCGGCCGTTTGGAAGTGTCCGACCAGGACACCGAGTCCTATTTTAATTATTCGATAAGCGATTCGACGTTTGGCATCCGTGGCATATTCGATCACTCAAAATCAAAGTTGCATCCGAATTATCGGGGCAGTGCCGAGGTCTACTTGAACAATTTTCTCGATCACAGCAAAAAGAGCGTCTATCGCATGTTCACGTTTGTGTCGGACAGTTTTTTTGTCGTCAATTGTTCGTTGACGGTACGCGTGCTCAATGTGGTGGACAGACCGCCTCAGTTCGTCAACACACCGTACATCCGCCACATCAACGAGGCCACGGTGCCCGACGAGCCTTTGTTTGTGATAGCGGCCAGCGACGACGACTCTCACTCAAACGACTTTGTCTTTCAAATTTATCCGACGCCATTTTTTGCCAGCATCGCCGACTGGTTTCGCCTCGAACAAAACGGTCACGTCACTCTATTGCGTCCGCTCGACCATGACCGTCCGTTCGGCGCGCCAAAATACACCGTGCCCGTCTCCGTAGCCTACTCCGACTACCCGCATCTAAAGTCGTACACCAACTTGACTGTCGAGGTCAAGAACATCAACGACAATGCGCCACACTTGCTCTATGCGTCAAATCTACGCGCGCTCATCATCGACGAGCACAAAAACTCGGCCGCCGTTCAAATCTACGTCGACGACTTTGACGGCGTCGACTATTCAAAGCCGTACAATTTCACATTGACAAACTTCACGGATGTGTTCACTTTGCAGCCCATATCGTGTCCAGAGTGTGTGAACACGGCTAAAGAAAAGTATCAGTTGATCAACACCAAGTTGTTGGACAGAGAGGAGAGAAAATCGTATGCCATTGGCTATAGAGTAACGGACAAGAGTGGTCTGACTACTAGTGGTTTATTAGAGTTGATTGTGGGCGATGTGGACGACCAGGAGCAAAGTGATGGACAAAAAATGGTCAAAATATTATCGTTGGAAAAAAATATTCAGCCAAATTCAGATTTGGGCACGTTGTACGTGATGGACGAGGACGATTGGGACTTGAGTACAAAAGAGAGTTCGCAGTGTGTTCAAACGACGGGCAGTGCGATCCAAGTGAACGCTTTTTTGAAGATGATGGGACCGAGAAGTTTTGCCAGTTTTCCTAGTGAAAAAATGAACCTTGAGTGCACGGTGAGAGACCAAAGAGGCAGTGAAGCGTTGGCCAAAGTGGACTTTACCATCGACAATGTGAACTATGCCGATCTCATTGATTTGAGTGGTGTGCGCATATTCGGACTGACAGCTGAACAATTTACCAAAAAAAAAACTCTTCAAGATCAGAGCAGTTTGGAAAAATTTCTCGTCAAACTGGTCGGTTTGTTCGAGCTGAGCGGCCAAGGTGATATGTTAAAAATAGTCACTGTTAGAAATTATGCAGCCGATGGTTTGCTCTATCCAAAACCAGCTGATAAAATAGTCGACTATGATCTGAGTCAATTTGGCACCGACATCTATTTTTATGTGCGCAAGTCAAATCAATTGTTGGCGTCGCGACGCATCTACGACATCATAGCCGCTCAAATCTACATATTCAACACTCACACTTACTCAATTCGTCTGTTGTTCGACGAGTGTTTGAGCGGCGAGTCGCACGTGTGCGCCCCAGGCACCCATTGCAAACAGTCGTTTGTGCAGAGCCAGCAAACGTTGACAGTGGACGGCAACGCGACCAGTTTTGTCGGTCTAAGAAATCAGCTGTCCACAGACTGCTACTGCAGATTGGAAGTGGCCCGGCCGACTTGCTTCAATGGCGGCACTGTCGTTCAGTCCAAAGTGGGCTTTGGCGACTATTTTTGCAAGTGTCCGGACGGCTTTGAGGGCCCCCGGTGCGAGTTCTTGTCGATTACGTTCAGTTTTAATCCGTCGAGCAGAGCGCACTCGTACGCTCTATTCGAGCCGATTGAGTCGTGCGAACCGCTCCGACTCGAGTTCGAGTTCACGACCGAGCGGTCCAAGGGCCTGCTTTTGTTCAACGGGCCCATTAATAGAGACGCGCTGCATTTCATGGCAGTAGAGATCATAAACAAAAATTTGCTTGTTCACATCGGACCCAACAATGTGTCGTTTGGCGGCGTGGACGTGTCCAACAGGGCATGGCACAAAGTGGACATCAGCTGGTCGTTGGACACGGTTCAAGTCAATTTGGACAATTGCGAGTCGAAGATGGTGAGTGTGGTGAATTATGAGCGGATGAAAATGGACTTGATGCAGAGCGATGTGGCCAGGCTGAGTTTGGGCGGCATTCCGCCAAACATTTCCATCAATCACTACTATTACAATCAGCTGAATGTGTTCGAGTTCGAGGGATGCATACGCAATGTGAGAGTGAATGGAGACTTGCGCAATTTGAAGCTTAGGTCAAGTGAGTTTAATTTGGCGCAAAATTTACAACAATGTGATTGTATTTACACGGATAATTGTGTGTCGGTGCTAGCGCCTGTGGTACGCTCAAACGAGTTTCCGTGGTGGATCATAGTGGTGATTTTGGGCGCTCTCGCTTGTCTTGGTAAGATTTTATGCTTTATTTATTTTGATCGGTCTTGTCAATTTTGTGATCAATGGATCTCAAATTTATTCTCGACAAATATTCAAAATTATCTTCTAAATTTAATGGTCTTTTGATTTTATTTTTTTTGGCATTGTCACTTATTGTCAATTTCAGATACAAATTGAACAATAAATTTTGCTTTTTTGATAAATTGAAATTAAAGATAATAAATAAATGGCTTATATTTAACAGCGTAGCTAATTTAATTATATTCGTAGCTAAAAAAATAAAAAAAATAGATAATAAAAATAGAATAAGTTGACAAATTACTTATTTCGTAGCTAAAAAAATTATTTCGTAGTTAAAAAAAAAAAAAATTGTAAAAGAAAGTAAATTAGATGTTTGTATTTTTTTTTATTTTTGGTGGACTTTACTTATCAGTAACTCATCAAATATTCAACATTTATTTATTTTTATTTATTTATTTGTTTTCTGTACCGAGCTAGAGCTCCTTCAGAATAAGTTAAAAATTAAAAAAATAAAATAAAAATGAAATAAAATAAAATAAAAATAAAATTAAAGTTAATAAAATAAGATAAAAAAAAAAAAGAATTAAAAAAGAAAGTAAATAAGCTAAATAAATGAAAATTAATAATATATAAAATTGGAAAAGATTGTTACATGTGGTCAACATTTGTAAAAAAAATAACTTAAATTAGAATAAAACTCATCAATTTTCTCTAATTTACATGCTACAAAATTAATTTTTTAGCTACTAATTAATTAATATGGCTACTAACATATCAATTTAGCTACTAAATAATTAAATTTATCTTTTTTTATTTAGCTACTTTTTTATTTTTAAATTAAAATGACTCTTTTTCGATTTTTGGCCGCTAAAATCTAAGTCAATTTTTGCTATTTGAGCAAAATTTTTTTTTTCAGCATAATAATAAGAATAACTTTCTAAATTAACTAAATTCAAATAAAAATAAATATCCTTTGTACAAAATCAAGTATATACTACTAGAAGCACCAAAACGAGTCATTTTGACTCGCTTTTTAATTAAAATTTTGGCTTTATCTACAAAATCAATGGACGAGTCATAAAATATTAATAAAAAGTATACAAATCTTTAAAAAACTGACTCAAATCCTAATACGTGAACGAAGATAAGCAATTTTAAACAATGCAAAAATTATAGTTTGCGTATTTTACATGAAAGGCGAAGAATTGGCTCGAAAAGAAATGAATTCATTAGAAGATAAAATTGTTGCCAGATACTTTTTTTAGCCAAATTTGTATTTTCGCTCAATTAAAATTAAGTATTGAATAGATTTATCCAAATAATAAATTTTTATCCATTAGATTCCATTAAAATAAGTCATTTTGACTCGTTTTGGTGCTTCTAGTAGTTAAAAATTTTGGTGCTTCTAGTGTTAAAAAGATACTGCAGCATGCCTTTTTTACCAAAAATAATTTTTCTAAGATTAAAATTAGACAATAAATAAAGGGCGATTTATTATTTTTTAACTTAAATTACTGATATTATTCTTAAATTGCATTAAAATTATAAATTAAACATAATATTACTTTAAAAAAAAAACTAAAATTCAGGAGATAGATGCTAAGGGCCATTTTGAGAATTTTTTTCAGCCAGAGAAGGATGTTTGTACAACAAGAAATTTTTTTTTTCGAATTAGAACAATTTTTGGATAATTTAGAATATTATGGTATGAATTTTGATGAAAAATGTGAGTTCTGTAATCTGACTTTCTAGTTTTTATCTCAATAATTCTTTGTTTTTTACAATTTGGTTCATAAAGTGACAAAGCATAAACCAAAAATTAAAAAAAAAAGTTAAATTAAAAATTATTTATTTTTTCAATTTAATTAAATATTGCAAAAACTAACATTAAACTTGATTTTCAAAATAAATATATGATTTTATTTATTTATTTATTTGTTTTCTGTACCGAGCTAGAGCTCCTTCAGAATAAGTTAAAAATTAAAAAAATAAAATAAAAATGAAATAAAATAAAATAAAATAAAATAAAATAAAATAAAATAAAATAAAAATAAAATTAAAGTTAATAAAATAAGATAAAAAAAAAAAAAAAGAATTAAAAAAAAGTAAATAAGCTAAATAAATGAAAATTAAGAATATATAAAATTGGAAAAGATTGTTACATGTGGCTCATGTTTAAATAGTTCAATATATGATTTTATGAAAAGTAAGTCATTTTTATATTCATCTGATAAAATTGGTGAAAAATCAGTAATTTTAGTTAATGAATTAGCATACGCCTAAATAAAGCATCAATATAAATGATTAATTATATTGATAATAAAATATATTTAAAAAGATACTGCAACATACCTTTTTTACCAAAAATAATTTTTCTAAGATTAAAATTAGACAATAATTAATTATATTAGATTTAAATTGGTTTTTGATTTGATTTACTTAAAATAATAAAATAAAGATTTTATTTTAGGTTAAAAAGTGCAACAAAGTATGATGCACAATTTTGCAGTATTTTTTTAAATATTATCTTTAACATTTAATTTACCAAAAAGGGAAGAATCTTTATCCAATTTGTATTTGAAATTCACAAGACCCATTGTCAAATTTCATACTTAACTTCCAATACAAGAATAAAATTATTTTGTTTTAAATGGCAGTGTTTGTGAAGTTCGTTTCAATTTGATCTTTTCATTTCAGAAAAAGTTGAATAATATATTTTACAAAAAGAGATAATTTAGTTCTGTAAAATGCTTAATGTTTAAGCAGCTTTGCTTAAACCGAAAACACATGTCTGCAAAAACTCTGCAAAATCAAGTCATTTTTAAGTAAAACAATTTTAATTCAAAAATTAATTGAATTAATATTTGAATTAAAATTTTTTAATTTTAATTTTAGCTAATTATTAATTATTAATTTTAACATAGCCGAATTCTTAAGGCAGGGTCCCATTTAATTTTTTTATGACAATAAATTTTTTTGTTCATAGGACGGCTTAATATTTATCTTAGTTAAGTAGTTAAATAAAATGAAGCAAAGTTATTTCATAATAAAGATGCAACAATAAGTTGTAGAAGCAGAAATTGTATAATGATACTCACATTGTTGTTTAATAGAAATGCTATTACATAATTATTTTCATAATTATTATTAACTTTTTTTGCTAAACATTCTCGCTTTAATTTCAAGCTATAAAATTTTTAATCTTAGCTAAAAATATTTTCTTATTAGCATTTTTTTTTCAAAGTTAGAAACCCGAACTTATCTTTATTTAATTTATTATATATCTTAATTCTATTTTTTATTCTTTTATTTAAAAAAAAATATAATATTTTCTTGTTGAAAGAACTTAGATAGAACTTTGAAAGTTTTATAAGCTAAACATAGAGAACAGTGACTTTACTTTGTCACTTTTTTTATTCTTAAGAAACAGGGTAGTCTACAAAATAAGGTCAATAAATACTTAGATGGAATAGAAAACTGGCTTTACAAGTGGAAAATGAAGATATCAGTTGTAAGTCTTTTTCAATGTTCTTTTCAAAATAAGAACATAAAAAAGAAACTAAGTTTCTTGGTATTAATTTCGATTAAATTAAATTTTAATTCAGTGATAGATAGATTTAAAGAATGCCGAAATACAAGGATAAATTTAATGATTAAGATTATGTCAAATGAAAAATGGGGTCAAATTCATAAAACTGTAGGAAATTTTTATAAATCTTCAGTCGAATCGATTTTGGATAAATCTGATATGATTCGAACAGATAATTTAGGAAAAGTTAATTTGGTCGAAGATAATTAGACAGAATCTTAGAATCGTGACCAAAATTATTTAGACAAATTAGAAAACTACACTTGATTAAACAATAAAAATTGATAAAGTAATTTTTTTAAAAAATATTTTTTTTTGATTAATTTATAAAGATTTAAAAGTACTCAATTAGATATAGCAAATTAATAAAAAAAAAACTCTTAAGTTTCGGCAATTTGAAGTTCATGATCATGATAACACGATCAAAATTTAATTAATTAAAATCTCAATAAAATTTTGAAATAAAAATTTTTTATTTCTTTTTTTTTAACTAAAAATAAATCTTTAATAATTTAAATCAAAAAGGAAATCTTTTTTTTTCTAATTGATCTTTCTTGCTTCTTTAGAGACAAAATTAGAAATTAAAATTTAGATATTCAAATTATGGCTAAAAAAAAGCTTTAAATGGTACTTAAATTTTCTTCCTAATTCCATTTTAAAATAAGTTGCGGTCAAATAAAAATTTAACCGACCGATAAGGAAGCTTTCCCAGCAAATCAAAGCTATGAGTTAAACTTGACTTAAGACTTGTGACTTAATTACAACTCTGATTTATACTCAAAAAGAAGATGATTTGATGAAAAATATTTTTCTAAATCAAGTAGTCGGATTTCGAATTTCACCAACTTTAGTTGATCTTTTAGTTTAAGAAAATTGTTTGAAACCGAACTTAAATATATGCTTATAAGAATTTTTTTTGAGTTGTTTGTCAGTTTGTTTCTTTCCTCTTAGTATAAAATAATTTCTATTTAATTAGTTGTCATCGTTAAAATTATAAAAATGATCTTCTACAGTGTTTCCAATGGATAAATAATTAGGTAGTTGGAAAAAGAATGATCTTTTTTTACTTTACAAAATTTTTCCTCTCTCGAAGATTCAATTTTTAAAATCAGCATATCCCAAAAAGTTAACAAATTAAAGAAAGAATATTATGTTGATTTTCTTTATCAAAATTAGAAAAAAATATCATCTTTGATTTATATTTTATTGAAATATTAAAACCCAGTTAATAAATTTTTTTTTATCAAAAAACTAAATAATTTTACACGATGATTTTTGAGTATAAAATTAATGACCTATTGATCACAAAATTGACAAGACCCTTTTTTTTAAATGTCAAAAAATGAAAAAAACATCATTTAGTTTTAATATTGGTTCTTATATTTTGTTGCCGAAAAAATAAAAAACAGCCTCAGGTGGAGAAACCGCCTATTGTCGAACTGGACGAGGCTGAAAGGGAAAATTTAATTAACTATAAAATAGAAGGTGGTCAAGAAAAAGATGAGGTAAAACTCGTACAAAAATCGCTATTTTTTTTTGGTTTTTACTGCTTTTTTTGCTCTTTGCCGGGATATACGGCTCTTGTTGATCAACTAATCACTTCAATATAATTTTCTTGTCTAGCTCTTATACTTGGCTTAGCTGTGTGCACAGTTCGACGCAAGGACAATCAAAAAAAAATTCTTCACATGTTCCCAGACGATGACATACGAGAGACTATAATTAATTATGCTGATGGTGCTGGCGAGGAAAACACGGTAAAGCTCACTTGATTTTGTGTTAATTAACCGCTTTTGTGCTGCTAATAGCTTCTAATCTAGAGAATGATTTTTAAAAGAATTTATTTTTTTTTTAAAGGAAAATTTTAATATTGGCGTCATGAAAAAACCAGTCGGTCCTATAGTGCAGACAGTCAATACAACAATGTCAAGTGGTGCAAATCAGCAGCAGCAGGAGTTGGACTGTAATGACCAAAATATGATTTTTGCCTACGAAGGCGAAGGCAGCGATGTCGGATCGCTTAGCTCAGTCGGTTCCAATTGTGACGAGAAAGACATCGACTTGGAGTACTTAGGTCAATGGGGACCCAAGTTTGTTAAGTTGGCAAGCATTTATACCCGCGCAGATGATCCAAATGCGGACTACCAAAATCAAGGGTACGAGTATAACGATGACTACAGAGGTCCAAGATAAATGAAGACTTTTTTCTAGATTTATTAGGAGCTTTTTTTTTTTAAATTCCATTCAATTTTTTCTTAGAAAAAAAAATCTAAGATGTGTTTATATTTATTCTTTAACAGTTATTGGTTTTATAAAAGCAGTTTAGATCAGAGTGAGAGATAGAGAGAGAACTCAATTCATGCATTAGAATAAGAGTAAATGTTCTTCTTTTTTTTTTTTAATTTTTTAAAGTAACCTCTCACCTTAAAAGTCTTAAGTGTACTTATCTGTTATTTTGTACTATTTTTTTAAATTTAAATTTGATATTTTTTTGATTTTTTTCTGGGTTTTTGATAGTCTATATATAATACTTCTTTTTCTAATAAAATGTAAAAAATTATTTTTTTTAATTTAAATGTCTCACTCAGATTGAAAATATAGCAGGTAAAATAAAATTATAAGTTAAAAAGTATTAAATAGAAAATGAATACATATAAATAAGGCATGACTCAGAGGCTAAAAGTTTTATCACATTCAAAACTTTATTAATTGAGAAAATTTTCTAAAAGCATCTCTTACGTCAAAATTCATATAAATTAGGATTTGTTATCAACTCAGACATAGACTTTAATTCTTTTGCATTGGATAAATTCACTCAAGTACAAAAGTCATTCTTCTCAGCCTCTTTTTTGTTAAATAAGATGAGCCATGCTTCCCCTACTTTAACACTGGACAACAAAACACTCAAAACTCTAAACATAAATCAAAACAACCTTGTTAGACAAATGTTTAAGCTAAAATCTAATTGTCACATGTCCGGTATACTAAAAGTTCTTAGACTCTTTAAGATTGAACAACTTTATCTTTTTTCTAAGATGTCCTTTATCAGTTCTGTTGGATTTAATCACTTATCTTCACATATATTTAAATACTTATGTAATAACATTTCAATGAACAAAATTTGTTCTGCCCTCTCCTTTGGTAATGATCTCAAGCGTTTGATGCAGTTCACTAATAAAAACCTCGATACAATACTAAATAGTATTGGCCAGCTTAAATTGGATCTTAAGCGTCATTTTTACTTACGTCACGGAATCTCGGACTCTATTGAGCTTTGTTTGAATAACTTAAGATTCAAATCTTTTCAAATACTTCTAAATGAATTAATAAAACCAAAGTAAGTCAGTTCCCTCCTTCTGGTCTAGGGGGGTTTCTATAAATAACTGTATCTTTTTCTTTTTCTAATTTTTATCTGTATTTAATTTTACTTTCTTTTTATTTTTATGCAAAACTTTAATTTTTATTTTTATTTTACTTCTCCTAATGGAGGTTAATTTGAATTAAATAAATAAATAAATAAATATAAATTATAAGTTTCGAGATGCTGAAAAAGTTAAATTATTTTTAATCATTTTTAATCACATATTATTTATTTTTGACCTGGGTCACATATATAGTTACTAGATATAACAATTCCAAGATGGATTTGGGTTTTCAATAAATCATGACTTGAAGCCAGGTTGATTTCATAAACCAAAGGGACATAATGATTGAATTATCTAACATATTTAATTTGCCTTTCGAATAATTTTTAACTCATTTCATTTTTTGTTTTATTTTTTTCAATCTAAACTTTTAAAAAAATATCTAAATATAAAAAGCTATTGAAAAAAAAATTTTGTTCAGATTAATCATATTGAGTCGTAGGATTCTTCTAGGTCTATTTCTGAATATAAACAAAAAAAGATCCAAATTATGTAAATTCCGTAAATTTTATTTTATTAAAGAAAAATTTTGAATTCTTCAGTACATTTGTGATCTATTGTCAATTAATGGGCATTTAATGCAATTAATTTTAACAGTTAAGGATAAACTTTTAAGGGGACTAAAAATTTATTTATTTATTTGTTTTAAAAATTTTTAACATCTAAAAGCTTAAAATATTTTTTTATAGATTATGTCTAAAATTTCTGTAAACAGGACTTTTCACATGTGCAGATTAAAAATTCGAAACGGAAATTTTTTGGTGCTTCCTTTTTAATCTCTTTTTAAAGTTAATTTAATCTTCTTATCACCTGTCAAATACATAAGAAAAAACTTTGTTTCAATATTTAAAAATTAAAAAAAAATTAATTTAATAAAATTTTTTTAAAAACACTAAAGAGACAAAAAAAATTTGTGAATTTTTTGGACCTAAATTAAAAAGTCTGATACTGTTCAAAATAAAAACAAAATTAAAAAAAATATTTTTACATATTCGATAAAGAAAATAGGACAATTTTGGTTTTTCATTTTAAACATAAATCACCACTCTTGATTTGATTGATATCTTTAATCTAAATTGAAATTTATGAATGTTGCTTAAGAAGTATAAAAAAAAGAATTTATTTTAATTCAAATTTTAACTTTAATAATGAAAAAATTAATTAAATTATTTCGATCTCAAAAACCATTTTGATTCAAAAATCAAACTACAATTTCTAATAATTTAAATTTAATAATTAAATTTTAATTGATGAATCTATTTTTCCGATTAGAAAATTATACAAATGGCATAGGGCACACTTTATTTAAATAAAGTCATATGATAACTTCAAGCCTTTTTTAAAGTTTTCAAGTCTTAATCAAGTCAAATCTTTGACGGAATACTAAAAATTAAAAAGGCAAGCTCTTATATTGAACCAATTGCTTTCTTTTAGGATATAAAAAGGAAAATATTGATTTAATTTTATTTAAATTAATAATTTAATTCAGTATTTAAAAAATTTAAAAGAAAAAAAAAACGAAAAAAAATATAAAATTTTGTAATAATTGATAAAAATAATAATAATAATAATAAGCGAGCTTGCGAAGATGTCTTACTCGGAAGCCATCTATGGTAGCTAATCGCGCAAAAATCGAGAGATAAATCAAGATAATGATAATGACATGATATTGTAAAATTTGATAAAAGGAAATATTTTCAAAATTCAAAATCCGGAGAGATTTTTTTGATTCTTTTTGTTACTCATTTTACTTTTTATTCAATAATTTTAAATTTTTGACAATTTATTTTCAATGAAATCTTAAATCAAAAAAAGTTTATAATTAATTAATTTTGTTTGCAAAAAAATTTTAATTTCATGCAAACCTTGAGGCCAAATAGGGTTTTTTGGACCCCCCAAGAATATTGTCTTTTTATTGTATAATAAACTAAAAAATAGCTGAAAATTCAATTCAAAACTCTACTTATTTTATATTGTTCCTAAAGAATAAGACAATCTATATTGATATAGTGAGTAAAAACATAAATGAATTATCAACTAGCGTAAGGAGAGACAAAACAAATTTTTTTGTTTGTCAACTTTTTGAAAAGGAATTGAAAAGGTTTTAAAATAGCCTATAAAAGTTACAGTTTGTTTTTCAATGTCATAAATTTAGCTGAATTAAACAGATAAACCTTATATAAAACTTGTAACAGAAATGAGCTTAACTTTTATTTATTTAAATTATCTAAATTAAATAATTTTACAGAAAAAAACCCCAGATATCTCAGAATAGATCAAAGTTCCTCTTTCCACTCAAGCGATTGAAAAAAATGAATAAAAAAATGAAAATAAAGAAATTAGAATTATTTTAATTATATATAAAAGTAAAGTTCATTTTTGAGTGATTTGGTTCAATTGTGATGTAGCTTTACTTGTGAGAAATTTAAACAATTTACATGTGGTCCATGTGTAAAGGAGAAGGTTCTTCACTCGATGTGTGAAAATTGCTACGAATAATGAATATGAACTTAAAATTTATATCAATTAATTTTTAAAAAAATATTATCAGATTTTTTACTTAAAAAAGACATAATTTTCGACATTTTCTTTAAAACTTAAGAAGAATGATAAAAGCATCTGTTATTACTTTTAGTAACTATTTTACACATTTTTAACAAATATGGAAGTTTATCTTACCTAAAAAGCATATTTAATTAAAGGAATTATATTATTAGTTTTATTTTTGGTTAAACCGGCACATTTTTAGTATAGAATTTCTAAATTTCCAAGTTGAGCTCAATAAATTCTAAGAATTTTTAAATCTTTTTAACAAAATTTCCAAACAAACAAATCTAAAAATGAGCTCTTAGCTAAAATTTGGAATATTTAAGACTGTAAAGCGTCGTTTTTGATCAAATAAATTAAATATTAGTGCTTTTAAGTTAACTCCTTTTTTTAATTTTAGAAATCGAATAAAAACCAATTAAATAGAAAATTAATTTTAGGTGCCCACATTTTTTCATAGAAAAAAGTATTTTTTGAGTATTCTTCGTTTCCAAGTTTTATAGCTTCTGGGAAAATGATAGAATTTTTATTCAATTTTTTACTAATTTATTTAAAATAAAATTTTAGATATTGGAGAATGCTGCAAAATTTCATTCATTTTATAGTTTAACATTACGAATTCAATTTTTTTCACATAATTTAAGAAGAATAGAAAGCTTAAAAAATTTATTCGTTTATTTTAGAATAAGAAGGAAAGCTATTTGATTTTTGTTTTATCAAACCTTTTGTAATTTTTTAAAAGTAGAAAAAATTAATTCCTAAATAATTCTAAAATTTTTTTAAAAAATAAATTTTTAATTGAAATCATGTCAAAATTTTGGAGCTAATTTAATTTATTTTAATGCCTTAAAATGAATCAAGTCTTGTCTTAGAAGAAGCGCTTTTAAATGTCCACTTTTTTCCATAATTATCTAAATATCCTTGAGCAACTTTAATTAGCATGAAAAATGTGTTAATATATTGTGTTAACAAATCGGTGTCTATGGATACCACGTATTTTTTCTCTTTTATGTAATAAAAAAATATTTTGAATTGCTTTTTAGTAAAATATTTAACTAAACAATTTTTTTACAATTTTTTAGGTTTAGAACACTACTTATAAAGGTTTTCTTATTTTCTCTAGAATTAAACTTATTTAACCATAAATAAAAGGTTGATTATTTTCCTTAGAAGAAGCATACAAGTTAAAAAATTAAAATCTTGCTATTTGCCTTAACCATTAAATAATTTAAAACAGCCAGCTTGAAAAATTTTAAAATAATTTTAGTTAATCTTCTTGATTTATTTTCAGTGAGAAATTCTATGGGAATCTTTCGAACGTACTTCGAGTCTTTTACCCCTATTCAAAGCAATTAAGAAATGGTAACTGTTTATTTAAAATTTAACTTTGCACAGATTCAATATTTTTAAATTACTTGTTTATATTTATAAAATTTTTACCAAATATTTATTCAGAATTTGTTTGTCGCTGGGAGAAAAAGTTTTATTTTCTCCAAAGAAAATCATTTAAATTATCAAACATAAGAATTACTTAATATTCAAAATATCTTTGAGTTTTGAAGAAATAGCTCAGGTAATGTTTAACATAAAATTTATGGATTAAATTTTTTTAAGTCCGCAGTAATGATCAACTAAAAAAGATTAACTTTGAAAAACTATGTTTGTTATTTATCATTTATTTACTTAAAGTTTAAAAAAAAATTTTTTTAGATATGAAAAAAATGAGAATTTTTTTTTGCAAAATTTAATTTTTTTAGTCCAATTTAAAAAAAGATAAACAACTCCTAATGTCTAAAGGCAAATCGAAATCCAGTAATAGCAGTTTGAACAAAGAGCTACAGAAAAAGGTGGACGAGTTGACCCAGCAGTTGACAAGTCTAAAGAGTGAACATGATGAGTTGAAGAATAAGTACAAAATTTTGTGCAAAAAAGTGGTCGATAATACGGACTTGTCTGATTATTCGTTCATGGATCCGAATCAAATTGAGCCAGATCAAATCGCCTTGAACGATTTGTTGCACATGGTACAAAAGCTGGCTCTGTTGGCAAGTCAAATAAATGTCGAAGAAAACACAGAGAATCACATCGAGTCGCTGGAACTGCGTATTACCGAATTAGCTAGTGAAAACAGCTCATTTTTTAAAAATAGACTTAAATTACAGGAAAGACTGGAATTTATTAGGCAAGAACGAGATGTTTGGAAACGAAATGCTGAAACTCTTAAAAAAATGTATGCAAAATTAGGTACGCTTTTATAGAATTATTTTATTTCGCTGAGGAAATTTCCGCTTTTAAGCTTTGACTGAGAGTTATTAGCTTTTAAAGATTTTTTTTTATTTTTAAAAAGACAATTAATGAGGCGGGTTTTGGGAAATTTTTTAAATTTCTTTATTTATCAATGACACTTAAAGGATTCGCATTCAAGTTTATTTAAAATAATTCTTAGAAAAATAAACACACTGTTTAATTTAAATTTTTGCTTGATAGTACGAAAGTACGAAAGATCTTATTTTTCTAAGAATTTTTATTTTTCTATAGTAGAAAAGAAAATATTAAAATAAAAGTTCAATAAAAAAAATGCATATTTTGATTTTGTTCTACTTTGTAAATTGTCCAAAAAGTGAGCTTTAAAAAGGGTAATTTGAAAAAACTCGCTTAGCTTCATTTTATCTATTTTAATCAATTAAATTATTGAAATTTATACAGGATTAGTTAAATTAAAATGCGAAAAAAAAAAAATATAATTACGTGTTTATTTAGTGCTATTTTTCTAATTTTTGTTTATTTTATAAAAATTTAATTCTACAACATGAAAAATTTTCTCCTAATAGTTTAGAATCATTATCGAAAATAACTTTTTTTTTGCTGACAATTTTTTTTTGACGAATAATATAGATTTAAAGTTTTAAATGCAAAATATTCTGTAAGGAAATAAATAAATTATTACTAATTTTTATTATTGTAGACTGTTGGTTAATTAATTTATTTATATATTTATTTTTCTCTATTATTTTTCCTAAACTATTTACGCAATTCAATTTTAAAATTTTAAATAGACAAAAAAAATTAGAATTAAATAGAATAAAAAAATTAGGAAATTATTTTCTAATTATTTAATTGAGAAAAAACTTTTTACCAGAAAAATTAGATGTAAAAATTAGCTACTCTTGTTTTTTTGTCTTAAACTTATTTTAATTTTTTTTTACATCGCCTACAAGGCGTTCATTGAATAAATAAATAAATAAATAAATTAATCTTTTGTCATTTAATTGCTCAAAGAACATACTAAAAATCTTAATTCTTTCTTCATTTTTCTCTTTCAAGGTTTTTTTAAATGGCTAATTACAAGAATCTATTTTTATTTTATTGGGTCTAGTCAGTAAAGTTAACCCTCATTCAACTATTTGGTAATAATTTATGTACCTATCGTAAATTTTTTTTTGCAACACCGCACAAAGGCTAAGAATTTGGTGCTTAAAAAAAATATTTTTTTGACTTTCTTAATGAAATCAAAATTGAATATTTCGCCATTCAAGTGACTTTCGAGATCAAAGATTTTCATCTTTCTTTTCTTAAGTCTTGAAAATTCAATTTTTTGAGACATCAAAACCAATTTCTTAGCTTTTAATTCAGTGTTAAAAAATCGGTAATTTGTTTTTTTACAAATAAGCGAACCAAATAAGTATTAGGTTAACAATTTTCAGATAAGGTAAAAAATGAAAAAAATTTATAATATTTATTTGGTAAATTGGTATAGTTTAAAAGGGGAATATCAGGACAAGCGGATGATACTTGAAAGCTGTCGAAGATTTCAAGGCAAAAATTATAATCAATATTATCTATTAAAATTGTTCAGCAACATTTAATATTCAAAGATGTTGTATTTCCAAGAAGTTTTATGTTTAAATAATGAAAAAAATATACTTGAATCACACCTCTTATAACTACTATTCAGTTCAAAGTAGTTTCTACCACCACTTGTCAGTTTCCTGTAAGAAAAAAATCTTTTATTTTTAGTCCCTCTTCAAACTTTCAGAAACTTTAAGAAAGTGTTTAAAAATTAGTATAAATTAAATCAATTAAAAAAAAAAATTTGTTTGAGATAATGATAAGATTATTGTTAAACAATACAATATTGATTAAATTGTAGTTAGCAGCTTAAAATTTTGATCCACCTTTTTATCAAGAGTTTATGTTACCCAATCAAAAAAAAAAACTTAAAGAATTTTCAAATATTCTCGATAATTCAAACAATATTATAAATATTTTATTTTATATAATGTTAAATAATTTATAAATTAAGCTTTCAAGAATTTTTTAGTGATGACAAATCAAGATGTGGCTGCATTATCGGTTTTAGGTTTAAAAGTGTTTAAATTTGCTTTAAAATTATAAAAAAAATCCACAATAATTATTGTTTTGAAAGTATTTTGATATTTCAATTAGATTCTTTTTCACATGCATAGTTAAAAAAGACTTCGTCAATGCCACCACCACTCCGTTTGCCAACACTAGAATTTTTGAATTAATGACGTATAAAAATTATTTGAAAATAAAATTTTTTTGGCTAGATATCTTTCTTTTAATCTTTCATTAAAATCCATGTTTAAACTACTAGCATTGTTACTTTTGGGCCCATTTTTAGCAAAGTAAAATTTTTGATCAAATTTGTAGCGCTCAATCTTGCTCAAAAATTTTTAGATGCGCAATTAAATTTCATCGCAGATTTTTAATTTTTTTAAAATTTCAAAGCTTTATTTTTAAACTTTTGAAAAAGGATTGTAATTTCTAAAAATGCAATGAAATTTAATTGCGTATTTAAAAATGTTTGAGCAAGATTGGGCGCTTGAAATTTGATCAAAAATTTTACTTTAATCCATTTTTTAATAAATTTGAATTTTTTAGAACAAATAATGAATTACTTTCGTAGTAAAGATATTCATTATTAAAAAAAATCCTTTGTATTGAAAATTTTTTTTAATGCAATTTCAGAATTGACTTTTCAAAAACAATAAATTCATTTTTGGATCAAAAATGAATATTAAAAAACACAAATTAAAAAGTCAAATAATTTGTTTTTAGCGACTTAATACAAATTTAACTTTTAAATTAAAATTTATTTATGTTCAAACAATAATAAAAAATATGATCACTTTATCTTATATTACATACCACTTTTTCGAGTTTATAGTTAAAGTCTTGAGCAAAAAAAAAATTAAATTTCGCTCATATATTAAATTTGTTGATTAAGTCCTTATGCGAAACCTTGAGATAATTAACAAAATATTTAATTTTCTCACTAGTTTGATTATTTTCTTTAAGCTTGATTCAAAAAATAATAGAATTTAAATATTATTTCTAATACCTTCAGTAATTATATCCTAAGACCTGTTCGAGTTTCTGAAATGACGACAATTTTTGTGAAAAAAAAAAACTAATTAGAATAAAATTGAACTGTTAAGTAAACAAATTTCAAAACTAATTAATATTTAAGAAATGCTAACCAAAAAAGGCTTTAGAACCTTAAACAAATGCAGAATCCATGTTACTAAGGGTTATTATTTTCAAGTCAAAACAATCGGGCTGATACGTTCAGCAAACACTCGTTGATCAAATCTTTTTGAAGCAAAATTTTTCAATAGGGTTGTCCTTTTTTTTGGAAATTAATTGAATACAATTAAATTAAATTTAAATAAATCTCGAATTTAATGTCAAACTTTAGTTTTTTTTATTAATTTAATTTCGCAATTTTAAGTTAAAGAAAAGGAGCTTAATTCGCACTTGAAATCCTATTCGGCTGCAAATAGATGCACAATTGGAACTTATAGAGCAAACGTTGAAAAAAATTCATCAGAACGGCTCTACTCGGCTCCAGTGCCAAAGCAATTTTACGACACAGTCCGAAGCAATAACATATCAAGCATTCAATTAGAAAGAATAGATCAAAATATATCAAATCAACTTTCTAGCTTAAAACAATCAACACCGACCATAGACGAGAGCAAGAGTTTTTTTGGCGCCAGTTTTAAATTAGAAGAAAATAGCTTGAAAAACTGTAGTCCAATTCCGAATCAAAATCTTAGCGAATCTTACGTGAATTTTTCCTATTTTGAAAAACCGAAAAGTTCCGATTCAAATATGAACGATCAGTACGTTCCTAGTTATTCACTTGAGCCTTCATGCCACGAGCCTTCTACTAGTACATCTACAAGTCACCAAATTAAAAAAAATGTTTCCTTTAATAAAGATATTGATGTGAGAATATTTCGTAAGAATTCAAAAAATTTGACTAAAATAGTTGATTCATTCATGCTGCCATTGACTCAGAGCAATGCGGAAAATTCCCAGATAAACACTGAACAAAAAGATGCCCAAATAGTCCAAGAAAAAATAACTGCAATTAAAAAAAATTCCGGTAATTTTATTAAATAAAACATTTTAAAAAATTTCACAAAAAAAATTAAATTTTTAAGATGACTCGATGAGTCAAATTGATCAAAAGAATAGACTTCTTTTTAACCAGCCAAGTCTTAAATCCGACTCTTTTTTTTCATATGTTCAGAAGCAATCAGCGTCTCAAGGATCAAATTATTTTAGTAGCAACTCAAAGCCAACTCAATCAGGTAGAGGAAGCGTTTGTTCATCGCGCAAGCTTCCTGGCGAAACTCCAGCTCGAGATTTGGAACCGACACTAAAATTAATAATAATTAAAGAGCTCAGTATTGAAAAAGTCGATGGAAATGACTGGAGAATGTTCGCTCTGAGGGTCGGAATGAACGAGAATGAAATAAAAGAATGGATTGGTCTTAAACTTCAGTATCCCATGGCCAGAGTATTAAGTTTTTGGTCATCAAAACCAGAAGCTACTGTTCGACTTTTACATCGGCACTTAAATGCTCCGTGTTTTAATTATGGAAGTTTAGCGAAAAGAATTGAAAATTTTTATGATGTTATTTAAATTAAATGAAATTGATTTAATTATTTGGGCAATTAGTGAATCCAAGCTTGATCCAAAACAAATCTGAAATATTCTGTAGGTCTCACATACATACACATGCTGATATTGTTTCGTCTACAGACCGTGTAAAATTTTAATTACTTTTAAATATTTTTTTAATTTTTTTTTATTTCAAAATTCGTTTAAATAAAATCGATTTAAAAAAATATTTTAAATATCATGTAAATATTGATTTTTAATTATTTAAATTTTTGTTTTTTAGAAGTTTCAAAAGGTAATCTAAAACTCTAATTTTTAGCTTTCTTTAAATCTAAATATTTTTTTAGTAAAAAATTGGAAAATGAAAATAGTGATTATAATTTAAAATTTAAAAATTTAAGCATAAAAATTGTGAAATAGCTAAGAAAACAACAATAAATTTTTAAATGCACTTAAGAATAAGTAAATAGCAGGGTCTGTGGCGCAATGGATAACGCGTCTGACTACGAATCAGGAGATTGCAGGTTCGAATCCTGCCAGACTCGAAGTTTTTTTTTATTCCGACATCTCAACAATTAAAATTTATTTATTACATATTTCCTAAAAATGAAGGCTTGAATTTTTCATTTTAACTAATAAAAAAGTAATTTAGTTTAGTGCGCACTTCTTTAAATAAATGAATAATGAAAAGAAAAAAATTTTATTTTTGAAAATTTAAGTTTAATTAGAGTTCAAAAGATTTCAAATTTTATTAGTTGAGAAAAAAATTCGAGTCTGGCAGGATTCGAACCTGCAATCTCCTGATTCGTAGTCAGACGCGTTATCCATTGCGCCACAGACCCTGTTATCCATGGATAATTTCATTTAACTTTATAAATAAATAAATACAGCAAAATTAATTTCAAATTCAAATCCAGTCGAACCTCGTTATAACAAATCGCTCCGTTCCAAAAAAAATGTGTTCGTTATATGATAAAAAAATAAAAAAAAATGAAATGGGAAAAGAATTAAAAAAATTTTTTGGTTCCAAAAATTTTTATTAAACAAAAAATAGAATTTTATTTAAAAAGAAATACATATTTATCAAGAATGAAAACCAAAAATTTATTGGATTTAAAAAAGTGGAGATTTTTAAGCTGTACTCTATTGCCAATTTCCTTTTCTAATTCGACGAGCTTTTTCAATAAAAAAACGATTATCATTGTCATCTGCTAGCAAAAAATCTTTTTGTTTTTGTAACATTTCCAAAAATTCTGCTTTTGAAATAATTTGCTTAGGTTCTTCTTCTTGATCATCTTCAATTGATTCCGAATTTG
Source organism: Brachionus asplanchnoidis (assembly GCA_025491095.1). Classification (NCBI taxonomy): domain Eukaryota; kingdom Metazoa; phylum Rotifera; class Eurotatoria; order Ploima; family Brachionidae; genus Brachionus; species Brachionus asplanchnoidis. The sequence continues at coordinate 1,846,109 of JAILYF010000027.1, read as the reverse complement.
GCATTTGATTGCTTTTTTGTGACACTTGGTTTATTATTTCTTCGTCGCTCAATTGCCCGTGGTGTATATTCGTAAAGTCTAACGTACGCAAATTGATTCAAATCCAACTTTTAGTGTTCGATATACCTTCTTATATGTTTTGCTTTTTAAACTTTAAATTGATCTTTTCGAGCTTATCTTCAAAGATCTTTAAATTCATCCACGCACTTTAATTAAAATAGTAATAAATTGGCAAATTTTGTTTCCGTATTCCTTTCAAACAACGAGGTGTTTCAGAGTGGTTTATTTTCTGAGTGATTTTCAATAAAGTTTTTCAATCAATATGGTACTTAAATGCTCTTGAGTACGTATCATGAAAGAACTTTATTTAATTTTATTTGAGAAGTGTATTTTCTGTGTAAAAATTAAATTGTAAACTGAATTTTTTATACCTTAAAATTTCTGCAAAATATTTTAGATGCAGAATTATGAACAATATTTGGCTATTCAATAACATGCTTTGCAACATAAGAAATTAAATATATCTGCATTTAATTTTTTAATTAAAAATACTTTAAAACCATTTTTTTAGATAATTTTGAGCATGATCATTAACTTAAAGAACAATACTCTATTTGCATTGAAATTTGGACCTTTTACTATTAATTAAAGAAAAACGAGTTCATATAGAATTATATATTAAATGAAAGGTCTTGGACTCATCTTTCGGCAAAATTATTTAATTTTTTTGATTTCCAAATAAAAATGTCAATTTTGGCAAAAAGAAAATGTCTTTTTTTACAAAATAAACTTTACAAATGAATTTGCAACGATTATTTTTTAGCTAAAAAATATAAATGCTTTTTTTTCCTTTCAAAAACTGTTCATTATACAGTAATTTTTTTTTAATTTCCAACCACAACTACATTTTAAATATGTATTCAGATTCGACTTATTGATTTTAATTTTGTTAGTCCAAATATCTAATCAATTGGTGCTGTGAAATTCAAATATACATCGAAAAAATATATAAAAATATTTCCTTTTTTGATAAGTTAAAATTAAATTAAATAAAATTGGTCAGGTCGGTATGGTGAACTAAGTTTACTTATTATGAGAAAAATTCTTTTTCTCGGGTTTAGTGAACTATTTGCTCACTGTTCCTAAATTAATAATATAGGTAATATTTAAAAATATAAATAAAATGACATAATTTGAGAGATGGAAGAAATTGAGTATAAGCTGAGTAATTCATTTTATAAAAAATGTCCACACATTTTTTGTATTAAGAAAATAATTAATAAAAAACTATTTATTGTTTTTACTTTTTATTATTCGCCAAATAGTGTACATTCTTTTGAACATTTTTTTTAATATCTAAAAGAGATGTTGACAATTTTTTACAGGGGATGATCTTAATGCAGTTGAAGCACATATTTAGTATAACATTTAGTTAAGCTTTCGAATCCACTTAGCTCTTCAAACCAAAAGTTAAGGTTTCTTAACTAATATCAATGATTCAATTAAAATTCAATTCAATTGATTAATATCAATTAAATCTCATAAAATATCATTAATATTGCTAAAGAAGTGTTCCACTGAAACCATAAAAATCTTTTGTTCACCTAATTAAAAAATTGTTCACATTATCCAATTTTGGTTCACCTTTCCGTAAAAACAAATATTAAGTAAACTAAAAGTTCACAAAACCCGAGAAAAAAAATTGTTCACATAATAAGTGAAATATGGTCACCTAGCTTACTAGACTTAATAAAATAAACATAAAAAAATATTGTAACAAAATGCAAAATATTTTTTTTTATCTTTTTTAATTTTCTCATATAAAAAAAGACAACAAGATAAAATATCATTAGTATTTTAAAATTATTTTTGTGTTAATTAATTAACTAAATAAAATAGAAAAATAAAGATTTTGTTTTGAAAAAAAATGTGCAAAAAATGCATGTTGGAGTTTTTTTTTAAATAATTGTTATTTTAGTTAATTTGATTTATCAGAAAAGAAAGTAATTAAGATCAATTTATATTTGAATTTTAAAAACCTAATAAATTAATAAATAAATAACCTTTTTTCAATTTTTACGACTAGAATTAATTATTTTAAATCATTAATTGAAGATTAATTTTATAAGTTTATATTTAAGTTTTACAATTATTTAAGACTTTTATTCTTACTAAATAATTTTTTTTAGCAAAAATATATTTTTTATACAAAAATATTGTTTTTAATACTGATCCTATTCTGATGCGTGATAAAAAATGAATTTTAACTTTTTAGAACAATAGTTTTTATAAAAAAAAAATGATTTTCATTCCAAATATTGCTTAAAAAGCTACATGTTTTGATTTTAATTTAGACTGTATTTTTTGAAAATAATTTCTTATCTTTAGGAAAAATTATCCTTATTTGAACAAAAATTGTCTTTTATTCTTTTTAAAAAATGTTGATTTTTAGTCCAAAAATTGCTAAAGAAACTCATGTTTCAATTTTAGTTTAGACTGTTTTTTTGTAAAATAATTTCTTATCTTGAGGAAAAATTGTTTTTTTTTTTTAAAATGATCTTTTGTGTACCAAAAATAATCTTTAAGGATTAAAATGACTTTTTTTGAAATAAGCTAAAAAAAAAATGGTATGTTGAAATAAATAGAGGTAAGGCATGTTTAAATTTTTAAAGTTCAGGAAAAAATGAAGAAATTACTTATTAGCAATTACTCAATGGAGTTTGATATTCGATATATCTTGATTCGAATATCCAACTTATTACAAAAATTATTTTTTCTTCCATAGTTTCATCTTTGCATTTTGGTTTTTCAAGAGCCTGCTTTTTATATAAAGATTTTAAAATTTATATAATTTGTATAATTTTATCAAATAAAATAAAGCTTTTTTCAATTAAGATTCATCAAAAATTATTTTAAAATAAAAAAAAAATGTAAAATGTAAAAAAAATAATTATTCCAGAAAAAAAATTAGTGACTTAACTAAAAAATAGGTGACAAAATTCTTGTCTCTAAAAATTAGGGGTCCAGTCTTGATATGATATAGGTTAGATACACTGGACAAAAATATGTAATCAACTGGTCAACTATGACTAAAGACACGATAGTGGTTTAGATTTTATTAAAGAAAAAATTTTCTTTTATTAGCAAAAATGAACTTTTTTTGAGCATTAAACAATATTTTGAATTAAAACCAATATTTTTGTACTAAAAATAAATTTTTATTCAAAAAAGATAATTTTTATTCAAAAAAATAATTTTTATTCAAAAAAATAATTTTTATTCAAAAAAATATTTTTTATTCAATAAAAAAATTTTTCTTCTAGATAAGAAATTATTTTGTAAATAATTTTTTTCTCTAAAAAGAACAATTTTAGATAAAATAAGGATTTATTTTAAAAGAACATTCCAAAATAGAATCCAAAATTGAAAAATGTTGTTTTTTTAGCAATATTCGAAATAAATATTAATTAATTTGCATAAAAAATAATATTTCCTCTGAATGAAAGATGATTTTAAAAAAAAAAAGAACATTTTCGCTCAAAAAAAGATAATTTTTTCTCAATAATAACAATTTTTGCAAAATAAAAGATCATTTTTGCTTTAAAAAAGATGATTTTTTCTCAAAAATAATAATTTCTGCAAAATAAAAGATGTTTTTTGTTCGAAAAAAGATCATTTCTTCGCAAAAATTATAATTTTTTCTTAATAAAAGATAATTTTCGCCCAAAAAAAGATCATTTTTGCTTGAATATGATAATTTTTGAAAAATAAAAGATGTTTTTTGCTCGAAAAAAGATCATTTTTTCTCAAAAATAATAATTTTTGCAAAAAAAAAGATCATTTTATCTCAAAAATTATAATTATTGCTCGAAAAAAGATAATTTTTGCTTAAAAAAAGATGATTTTTTCTCAAAAATAATAATTTCTGCAAAATAAAAGATGTTTTTTGCTCGAAAAAAGATCATTTCTTCGCAAAAATAATAATTTTTGCTAAATAAAAGATGATTTTTGCTCAAAAGAAGATCGTTTTTGCTTGAAAATGAAAATTTTTGCTTTAAAAAAGATGATTTCTTCGCAAAAATTATAATTTTTTCTTAATAAAAGATGATTTTCGCCCAAAAAAAGATCATTTTTGCTTGAATATGATAATTTTTGAAAAATAAAAGATGTTTTTTGCTCGAAAAAAGATCATTTTTTCTCAAAAATAATAATTTTTGCAAAAAAAAAGATCATTTTATCTCAAAAATTATAATTATTGCTCGAAAAAAGATAATTTTTGCTTAAAAAAAGATGATTTTTTCTCAAAAATAATAATTTCTGCAAAATAAAAGATGTTTTTTGCTCGAAAAAAGATCATTTCTTCGCAAAAATAATAATTTTTGCTAAATAAAAGATGATTTTTGCTCAAAAGAAGATCGTTTTTGCTTGAAAATGAAAATTTTTGCTTTAAAAAAGATGATTTCTTCGCAAAAATTATAATTTTTTCTTAATAAAAGATGATTTTCGCCCAAAAAAAGATCATTTTTGCTTGAATATGATAATTTTTGAAAAATAAAAAATGTTTTTTGCTCGAAAAAAGATCATTTTTTCTCAAAAATAATAATTTTTGCAAAAAAAAAGATCATTTTATCTCAAAAATTATAATTATTGCTCGAAAAAAGATAATTTTTGCTTAAAAAAAGATGATTTTTTCTCAAAAATAATAATTTCTGCAAAATAAAAGATGTTTTTTGCTCGAAAAAAGATCATTTCTTCGCAAAAATAATAATTTTTGCTAAATAAAAGATGATTTTTGCTCAAAAGAAGATCGTTTTTGCTTGAAAATGATAATTTTTGCTTTAAAAAAGATCATTTTTTCTAATAAATAATAATTTTTACAAATGAAAAGATGATTTTTTCTCAAAAAAAGATCATTTTTTCTAATAAATAATAATTTTTACAAATGAAAAGATGATTTTTTCTCAAAAAAAGATCATTTTTTCAAATAAATAATAATTTTTACAAATGAAAAGATGATTTTTTCTCAAAAATAATAATTTCTGCAAAATAATAGATGTTTTTTGCTTGAAAAAAGATCTTTTCTTCTCAAAAATAATAATTTTTGCTAATAGAAAAATGATATTCGCCAAAAAAAAGATCATTTTTGCTTGAAAATGATGATTTTTGCTCAAAAAAAGATAATTTTTGCTTGAAAAAAAATCATTTTTGATAAATTAAGAATTATTTTTTTCAAATTCAGGATTAATATATTTTTATAGAAAATAGTCCGTGTTGTAAATGTTAATTATTTTATACTTTTTTGCTAATTTTTACCCCGCTTCATTACTTAAAACCTTAGGCCTCATATTTAAAGATTCAACCTTCAAGTAAGCATAGTTATTAAGTTTTGACCCCGTATTATTGTAAGTTTTTATTTATTTCTTGTGACTAAACAAAACATGAAAACTGCATTTTTATTTAAGATTTGGAATGAATACAATATTAAACGATATATTTTTTTTTGGTTAAAAAAATATATTTTTGTTATAATATTTGCTCCAAAAAACTTAATTTTTGCTGAAAGGTCATTTCTATTCAAATAAGAACCCTTTTGCTGATAATAAAATATTTTTCAAAAAAAAAAATAATATTCATTTTTTATCACGCATCAGAATAGGATCAGTATTAAAAACAATATTTTTGTATAAAAAATATATTTTTGCTAAAAAAAATTATTTAGTAAGAATAAAAGTCTTAAATAATTGTAAAACTTAAATATAAACTTATAAAATTAATCTTCAATTAATGATTTAAAATAATTAATTCTAGTCGTAAAAATTGAAAAAAGGTTATTTATTTATTAATTTATTAGGTTTTTAAAATTCAAATATAAATTGATCTTAATTACTTTCTTTTCTGATAAATCAAATTAACTAAAATAACAATTATTTAAAAAAAAACTCCAACATGCATTTTTTGCACATTTTTTTTCAAAACAAAATCTTTATTTTTCTATTTTATTTAGTTAATTAATTAACACAAAAATAATTTTAAAATACTAATGATATTTTATCTTGTTGTCTTTTTTTATATGAGAAAATTAAAAAAGATAAAAAAAAATATTTTGCATTTTGTTACAATATTTTTTTATGTTTATTTTATTAAGTCTAGTAAGCTAGGTGACCATATTTCACTTATTATGTGAACAATTTTTTTTCTCGGGTTTTGTGAACTTTTAGTTTACTTAATATTTGTTTTTACGGAAAGGTGAACCAAAATTGGATAATGTGAACAATTTTTTAATTAGGTGAACAAAAGATTTTTATGGTTTCAGTGGAACACTTCTTTAGCAATATTAATGATATTTTATGAGATTTAATTGATATTAATCAATTGAATTGAATTTTAATTGAATCATTGATATTAGTTAAGAAACCTTAACTTTTGGTTTGAAGAGCTAAGTGGATTCGAAAGCTTAACTAAATGTTATACTAAATATGTGCTTCAACTGCATTAAGATCATCCCCTGTAAAAAATTGTCAACATCTCTTTTAGATATTAAAAAAAATGTTCAAAAGAATGTACACTATTTGGCGAATAATAAAAAGTAAAAACAATAAATAGTTTTTTATTAATTATTTTCTTAATACAAAAAATGTGTGGACATTTTTTATAAAATGAATTACTCAGCTTATACTCAATTTCTTCCATCTCTCAAATTATGTCATTTTATTTATATTTTTAAATATTACCTATATTATTAATTTAGGAACAGTGAGCAAATAGTTCACTAAACCCGAGAAAAAGAATTTTTCTCATAATAAGTAAACTTAGTTCACCATACCGACCTGACCAATTTTATTTAATTTAATTTTAACTTATCAAAAAAGGAAATATTTTTATATATTTTTTCGATGTATATTTGAATTTCACAGCACCAATTGATTAGATATTTGGACTAGCAAAATTAAAATCAATAAGTCGAATCTGAATACATATTTAAAATGTAGTTGTGGTTGGAAATTAAAAAAAAATTACTGTATAATGAACAGTTTTTGAAAGGAAAAAAAAGCATTTATATTTTTTAGCTAAAAAATAATCGTTGCAAATTCATTTGTAAAGTTTATTTTGTAAAAAAAGACATTTTCTTTTTGCCAAAATTGACATTTTTATTTGGAAATCAAAAAAATTAAATAATTTTGCCGAAAGATGAGTCCAAGACCTTTCATTTAATATATAATTCTATATGAACTCGTTTTTCCTTAATTAATAGTAAAAGGTCCAAATTTCAATGCAAATAGAGTATTGTTCTTTGCAGGTTTTTCAGAACTTTTTTTTACTGAAATAGATCTAGCAATTAAATGTTTTTAAGCAAAAGATTACAATTGACTTTTTATGATGGATAACAAAAATAAAGATGGCATCTAGGTTTTTTGAATGAGTATCGAAATATTGTATGTTGATAAGTAAATGGTGAGTGTAGGTTTTATTTTATCAAAGTAAAATTGGCAAAATAAAAGTTTTGATCAAATATCGCCTTAAAGGCTTTCATTGAAATAAATTAAAATAATAATGGCTTATATTTTTTGTAGTAGAAAAAGTATTTTATTTTTTAGAAAAAACATTTTTCGTAGTAGAAAAAATGAATTTATTAAAAATATTTTTTTTAGTAGAAAAAATATTTTTGATTGAAGAAAAAATAATTTTTCTAATAGAAAAAAATTTTCATCACCTTTATCGATTAAGAAAACTATCACTTAATACTAATTGACAAATAACTTATTAATACTTACTTAATAACTTTAATTAAATGTAAAATAAGTGTTAAAAAACATTAAAACAGTAAAAATTAGTATCAATAAAACTTAATAAAAAAAAAGATTCAGAATCTGACTCGTCATCAACTTCAATTGTTCAACGATCAGCTGTCAACAATCTAGACGAAACGGACAATGAAAGCGAGGACATTATTCCAACAAAAAAGCCAGGGGCGAAGCTAAAGTGAATGATTATTACAAAAAATATAATAGTTTACAAAAAATAAAAGAGTCTCGATGAAACTAAAAATGAACTTATCGATGATGTCAAGTGGAGTACAAAAGAAATATATATGACGGATATTGGCGAAAAATGTTTCTTCAAGTGGATAAATGTTAAAATCGTTTATATATATAAACGCGGAAAACCTAGAAAAAACTAACATTTTTTTTTCTATTTTCCCAAGTATTTTTTCTACATTTAAAAATATTTTTTCTATAAAAATAAAATATTTTTTCTAATTTTTTTTTTCTACTTTACGAAAATAAAAATTCTATACAAAAAAAAATATTTTTTCTACTACAAAAAATATTAGCCAATAATATTATCATTTTTCAAATTTGATCAAACATTTTAAATGCGCAATTAAATTTATTTTACAAATTACAATCCTTTTTCAGAAATTAAAAAAAAAAGCTTACAAATTTATAAAAATTTAAAAATCCGCGATTAAATTTAATTATGCATTTAAAAATGTTCAGATCAAATTTTGAAAATGAAATTTGATCAAAAATTTTACTTTTCCCTTCCGTTTGACTTTACTGATTAATGGCAAGAAAAAAAAATATTTTCTTTTAAAAGACTAAAAAGAAATTATAATTTTGAAATAAAGCATTTAATGTAAAATTTTCATTTTAGATCAAAAGAACAAAAGAATTTTTTTAATTATAATTTTTACTTTTTTGCTTTCTTTATATTCATGGATGCAGCTTTTGTTTAAAAAAACTAAAATTCTTAGAAAAAATTACCTGATTTGTTTATGTCAAATTAAAAAAAATTGTCCGATAATTATTTTACATAAAAATAATTTAAAAGCATTAGAATTTTTAATTTCTTTTTTAAAATAATTATTTACTGAAATTAATATTGAGTTAAATAAAAAATGTTTATTTTTATATGAAAATTTATTGACTTAAATTCTTAAATTCGTAAATTGATTCTGGATAGGAGTGCGGGTTTCATTTAGATGGAAAGAGATTCTTTAATAAGATTATTATTTTTTATAAAGTTGTTGTTATAACATTCTGTTCCAATTGAAATTTTTTTTCACTAGCGTTTTATTTCTGATATTTGGAACTTTTTATATATTCCAGGTTAAAATGAAATTTAAATTGTATTAAGTAATTTTTTTTAATTTTATCCAATTCTATAATTATGCATGCAAATCAAAATTTCTTCTTAATTATTGGAACTTTTTTGACAGGAGGGTCTGTGGCGCAATGGATAACGCGTCTGACTACGAATCAGGAGATTGCAGGTTCGAATCCTGCCAGACTCGGGAATTTTTTTATGATTTAAGATTTTATTACACTTAAAATATGCAAGAAAATGTTAAACGTAAAAATTAATTAAATTGACATAGTTTAATAATAAAAATATTGTTTTTTTCAAATTAAAAAAATTGCATCTTTTAATAAACTCGTACAAACTCTCTATTGAATATTCCTTAGTCTTAATTTGACGTTAGAAATATTTTTTTTTAATTTAAAAGAATGATCAATCAATCATAATTTTCTAAAGACAAAATTTTGAACCTTTTTTAAAGCCTAAGACAAGCGAAAATAGTAAAAAGCTATACATATTTTTCGATATTTCGCCAGAGTGATTAGTTTTATTTTTTATAAAAAACTTCGAGTCTGGCAGGATTCGAACCTGCAATCTCCTGATTCGTAGTCAGACGCGTTATCCATTGCGCCACAGACCCATTTAATAAAAGCTTATAATAAAATCAGTTTGAAATTTTTTAAATTAATCTTTATCCAGCTACTACAGTGCTGCTATGATACCTTGAATTCACCATAATTTACGTAAAAATTTGACGAAAATTGACGTAAATTTCGGTAAATTTTTGTAAAAATAGGTGAAAAATGGTAAAAATTCAGCAAAAAAGGAAAAATGGATTTTTTATTACTGGAAATTCGTGCATACTACTCTAAGAGTAAAAGTGGGATTTTGGCTTTTGCTCCAGTTGAAAATTGTATTTTAATCTAATGGAAAACGATGTGCAATTTTAATTTTTTATTCTTATTCCACCTTTTTCCATTAGAATAAAAGACAATTTTCAATTGGAGCAAAAGCCAAAATTCCACTTTTACTCTTAGAGTAGTATGTACGAGTTTACGGTATTATATTCTTTTATTTTTAACAAATTATGAAAATTAAAATTTTAATATGTCTCATATAAATTTATCCACAAATTTAATAAAAATAAGGACAAAATCAATCCAAACTCACATTAATACGATAAAAATAATAACGTTTTTATTTTTAAGTAACAAATTTTTTGTGAACAAGGTTGATGTTAATTGAACTTTTAAACTTATATTGGAATAAATTGATTTAAATATATTAAATTGATCAGCATTGAAATTAATTTAATACTCAATAGTTTAATTATGACCTATGCTTTTTTATCAATAATTTAACTTTTCTTGTATTTACTTATAATTATTAAAATTTAATAAGTACGAGCATATTAAATTTTTTTATTAAATACAAAAATTATGAAAAATCATATATATAGAGTTGTATTAAAAAAAGATATTCAATCAGAATTTAGTGATCTAAAATATGTTTAATCAATAAAAAATCAAAATTTTTAATATTTTTTTTTTTACTTTTTTAAGACGATTTATATCAGAGTTGTTTAATAGTCACAAGTCTCAAGTCAAGTCCAGGCTTTAAAACTTTGAATACTGAAGAATAATTGTGAAGACATCTATGCCAAAACCGCAAGAAAATTTTGATACATGGCAAATATTTTGCATTAGACAACCCAAAAGTATATGAATTTTTTGATATGAAGCCTGATCTAGCAAATTAAAAAAAAAGTCTGGATTTGGACTTTTTTTTTAATGACTTGGACTTTTTTTTGGGACTTTTAAACAGCTCTGATTTATATATTTCTAACATTTTTCAAACGTTAAAGTTTTTTGAAAACCATTTATGGCTAAATTCACTAAAAAATGATTGAATATCTTTTTTTAATACAGCTCTTTATATATGATTTTTGATAATTTTTGTATTTAATATAAAAATTTAATATGTTCGTTCTTAAAATTTTCAAATACCGATCTGGGAAAACTAATAAAAGTGAAATTTATTCTAAAAAGATCCACATTCAAAGAAGCTTAGGACAAGGCAACAAACAGCTTAAAAGCAATAAACGCTAGAAAATAAAATCTGTTTTGTAAATAGTATCAAAATATTAATTTTCATAATTTGTTAAAAAAAATAGAATATAATAATAAAAAATCTATTTTTCCTTTTTTGTTGAATTTTTACGATTTTTCACCTTTTTTTACAAAAATGTACCAAAAGGATATGGGGCAATCATAAATAAAAAATCAAAAATTAAACTTTTATATATTTTCTGGTAGAACTCGACGAGCTTAATCATAATCTGTTAGAACTGTAAAAATCTGACCTTCCACTCAAAAGTTACAGCGCTCCAAAGTTCTAGATTTTTTTAATTACTGTTTTAAGTTAGACAACCGTATCTCGGTTAATTTTGAAGCTAATTAGACTTTTTGTATAACAAAATGTTCAGAATTGAGCAAGGAATCTGAAAATGGCAGAAAAAATAACTATAACAATACTCATTGATCCATTAGCCCTTCAAAAACTAAAATTTCCACTTTATTTACTTTTGAGGTCTAAAGATAACCCATAGCCAAAGGACCATCGATAAAATTTCGTTTTTATTTTTTTGTTCTACTTAGTGACTAAAGCATATAAAAAAAACTGTTCCTAGAAAATTTTGCTCCCTTAACTAAATATGCATACAAAAAATGTCAATTTTATTTTTATTTTTTTTAAATTGTAATTTTTATTTTAAAAATTACAATTTTAAAAAAATCTAATAACATTTTCTAATAAAAAAGGCGTAGGCATTAGATTTTATATTCTTTTATTCAGTATCAGAAATTTTTTCTTCGTTTTCATTTTGGATTAATGATAAATCATTCTCTACGAGATCCTTTTTATCACAATCCAGACAAAAATTATACAAATTTTCGCTTTTTTTAAGAAACTAACATATCTTTTCTATTTTGTCCTATACCTAAATACCAGATAATACTTGTTACATGAGAACATACCCCAAATACCCTTGCACCAGCTTTACAATAGCAGTACCATTCTTGAACTGGATCCATTGTTGAAACAGTTGAATATTTTATCCAGGTATTATGAATAACTTGGTAAGAAAATCTTGACTTTATTTTTACCCAGACAAGTTCTTCATTTTCACCATAGAATTCGCATACGTAATCAGCATTTTGTTCCAAATGCGAGATGGTATAAGGAACACATTGTTTAAGCTGGTAAACTCCATAAGTTATCGAGATTATAAATGCCTCGGTTAATTTTGGAAATATAAGCTCCTCAACTTGAACAACTTTAGAACTTTTTCTTCGTTTGGAATAGTTTTCAACTTGATATTTTAATTTGTTATCTTCATTTGCCTTTGCAACCATTTCTTTGTATAATTCAGTATTTTATGAATCTTTTGCTGTGACAAGTTGAGGTCTAAACTTATTTATTAATGCACAAATGAATTTAAAATATTTTTCTATTGTTCCAATATCTCTATTTGATACTACATTGTTAAAATATTTCCATCCTTTTATGCGACCATTTGCTGATTCAAGCACCCATCTTATTTTTGTAATTAATCTTGAGTTATTTGCTTCAATTGCTGAATGTTGAGCTTTCCCTTTCAAGTAGCATGGCATTTTGTCTGATAATTTTTATTTTCGAAAAATTCCAATGAGTCGCGAAAACCTCGGTCAAAAACAAACAAATCATCGGGCAAAAACCAGTTTTCTATATTTTCAGTCTTATTGAATATATTTTTTGTAACACTTGAATCATTATTTTTTCCGCTTGAAAGGTATGGAAAGATTAGATCAATTAAATTACCGTCAGTAGCGCAAACATTCATAAATTTTACTAGACATCTCTTTTAATGCTCTGAAAAAAATTGTTTTTGGAACTTATAGGATGACGACTTTTCAATAAATATATAAGTTGCATCCCAAATTGTGATTACATCATTTACATCAGCATTTAAAAGAATTTGTGACATATTAGTGGTATGTTTTGATAAAATTTCAGCTCTTGTTGTTGAATTAAAGCCGAGATATAATGGTGTAAACATTTCTGATACTATATTTCTAATCTGACGAACTGATCTCTTTATTTGGTCATAAGAAGCAATTGGTGTAAAAGCCGAAAGCTCTTTTAATGTCAAACCAGTACGTAGCTTTGTGAGGTAAAATCCGAGAGCATTAATTAAAGAGACATTTCCTGTTATATTTGCATGAGATATGAAATTATACAATTCCAAAAAGTTTTCTTTTGAAATTCCTGTTAGAATTTGACATCTCTTATCTTCAATAGAAGCATAATCGAGACAAAACGATCCTGTGGTAACTTCAGTAACATTCTCAATTTCAGGGTCGATTTGAAGTAAGGCTTCCTGAAAACCATCACTTTCAGTTTCAATAAGCTCTTCAAGCTTCAATTTATTAATAAATTCGTCTTTATTGGTGCATGAATTTGAAAGATACCGATGGCAGTCAAAACAAACATATTTGTAGTGTTTCCACTCTATTCCCAATGTCCGAAGTGTAATTTTCACCCAACTGGATGAAATTTCAATCTTATTTCTATTGAGTTTTGGTTTAGAATCAAACCGGATTTTGCAAAGAGCACATGTACGATAAAGATTGCTCATATTGAATTTTTAAAAAAGTTAAAATAACAAGAAAAATCTGATTCAAATTAACTTAAGCTTGTAGAAACCTAGTAGACTTTTATGAATTAAATCTAAATTAGGAGAGAGTAAAAATTTAGAAATTAAACTTATTAAATGCAAAAAACACTTTTCTAGATTTTCAATTCCTGTCAAAAAATTCAATCAAATTTTAATTTTTTTCCTTTTTCAAAAATTCAAAAAAAATATTTTTTTTTCATGAAAATTGTTTTTTTTCGAGAAATTTTCGGAATTTTTTTTTCACTGAATTTTACAATAATTAACGGTAATTTACGATAATTATCGTTATTTTACGAAAAATACCCTCTTTTAGATTACCAAATTTTACGGTAAATATGGTAAAATATCGTGAATTTACCATAATTTACGTAAAATATCGTGAATTCAAGGTATCTTAGCAGCACTGTAATTCTTTTAAATACTAACTTCAATTAACTGAGAAAAAATAAAAACAAAAAGAATTTTTAGTCATTAATTTATCCTTTTTAATTTCTCTTTTTACTCAATTTTTAGAATATAACAATTTTAAATTTGTTTTCTTTTTTTTAATTTTAATCGTTTCATAAAATAAAGCGCTTCATTCCATAAAATAAAAATAATTAACAATGTTAAATTGTTTTTAATTTAATTTTTTAAAATACCTAAATAAATATAGGTTTACAAACAAAAAAGTTATCTCTAATATCACATTTTCGATCCAAAATAAATTAATTAAATTAAAGAGTTTTTGCAGGGGGTGGATTAAGTAAATAAACTAAATCTCCTAATTGAATGTATCAACTATCCTTATTTTTTTTTCAAAAATTTACAATACCAAGAAGTTAATTCTTAAAAATAAAATTTATGTTTCGGATAAAATAAGGGTTTCAAATAATATAGTATTTTAATATTGGACAATTTCTTGATTACAATAAGTTTTATGAGGGTTCTTGCTTAAATTTGGTCTTTGCATTTTTAAGATCTTAAATTTCACAAAAATGGTTAAACAATTTTCAATTATATATTCTACGGTAATCTCTGTAGAGGGAAATTATGGTTAAATTTTAAATGATCTGATATTGAAGACTTCTTTTAATCAGATATAATTAACTTAACTGATTTAATAGCAAACTTAGTATTTTAATAGTTAAGTATTAAATTTAACAGTAAACTGTATCAGTAGATTATCGGTTATCCTTAAAATGCGGAAGTGGGACCAAATTCAGGGACATAAAATGCAGATGCAATTAATTTTTTATTTTATTTTAATTATTAACAAAAAAATTTAAGCTACTGATTGATTATAACAAGAAAATCTAATTGACGGAAAAATTTTAATTTAAAAAAAAAATATTTTATGCACAAGTCCGAATAAAACTATAAAACAAGTTGATTGACAATTTTTTTTACATTTGGCTTAAGGCATTAAAAATGTGGAACATTTTCACAGTTCGAGCATTTTATAAATTTTAAAGATATTAACTCATTACTAAATAAACAGTTATTTGTCAGTTTCTTCGCATAACTATTTTAAAATATGTGGGTCAATTTTTTGAGATGATTTTTTTTGTCACAGACATTGTTTTATCAATCAATTGAATTTTTGTCAAAATCTAATAAAAATGGGAGCAAAATCAAAAAATCTATCAAGTTTTTTTTTATTTAGCTTAGTTTTCTTAAGGAAGTCATTTGAATTACCGAGACATCATTATCATTTATCTTTTTATTTCTTATTAAACTTCAATATAAGTTTCAAAATGTTCTTTATATTTTCAACCCGATTTAGTATTATCATTAACTTTTGCTCTTAATTTAATATTTTTGACCAATACTGATTTGGCAAGCTACTATATAGCAACTATTACTTTTTTAATTCAAACTCAATAATAAAATTTAAAAGTTTTATTTCATTGAATAAAATTTTGGAATTATATCTTTCCGCATCCGCATTTTAGGGATAACCGAGGATGTCATTTCTAATTGTAAAACTTCTAACAATTTACTTCTCCAAATAGCATATTAATTTTCAAATAAATAAATTAATTCATTTCCTTTATTATTTTGTATAATTTTAAACAAATTTTCGAACTTAAAGCTGGGATTCGAATGTCTAACAATAAAAAATCAATAAAAAAAAGACAGCAAAAAAATACATATTAAATATAAAATTTTTATTCATTTTGAGTCAAAATTAAAATAAAAGATTAAAGACAATACAAAAATGTTTCATTTTTTCTGCTTAAATTTCATTGATAAAAAAATTATTCGTAAGCTAATACACTAGATCCATTGGTCAGTTTGATGACATGGTCGACTTTTCGACTAGTCGGCTTTATGAAGCCCATGAACTGCAATTCCGTAATTGTTCTGAAAAACAATGCTCTGAAAAAAAATAAATTAAAAAAAAAATAAATTTAAAAAAAAATAATTCCATATTTTAAAAAGCATACATTAGCTGTTTTTTTCTACTTTCACTTAATTCATCAAGTCCTACATTATCCAATCTATCCACAAACGCCTGAAACCAATCGAATAAATTGATCATGTGTCCACATTCAAGGTACAATTTATAGGCAATGTTAAGGGGCAAAATGGCCGAATCAAGGTCTATCACATTCACAGGACTTGTACTGGCACTTTTTCTCGAATTTTTCATCTTTTTCCTAGGCGATTCACTCACATTTTCAGGTAAAATACCATTCAGTTTAAGATAACCAAAAGAGTTAAGTAAACATTCGTGCATATTCAAGCGCTGCTCATCAAATATTCTTTTTTTCACTCGGTCAAAATTGGAATAGCAAAAATAATCACTGAATGGCAAATCAGCAGAATAGTCATTATCAAAATAGAAAGAAAATTTCTCACTAAGCCAGTCGATCATACATTGTTTAAAGTTATTTAAAATTTTAGCCGTGTGCGCCTTTCTCTGATGCTGATTTAACTTTTTTGTCTGAACGTCAGACTTGGGCTTAGATGGCGAATTTTCAGATATGACTTTTAGGGTTCGGACTGAAGATTTTCTACTTACAAGCGATTTCGGCGACTCATCAGCCATAAATTCAAGCTGGTTTACCTTTGAGTCTATGTCGTATATGTCATCAGTGTTAGAAGCTGTCAATACTTCATCATCCTCATTAAAACTGGTGTCACAATTTTGAATGGTAAATTTTTGCTTCATTTTTTCCATAAGCTCATAAAAGTCGTGTAACTCGTTCAAAAACTCGGCGTTAAAATTGCTCTCATGGTTAAAGCACCTGGTTTTAATGAGTTTTATAAATGAACATACTATGTCATTTATAGTGTTGAGTGAAGATAGTTGGAGAAGTTTTTTTAGGTCCATAAATTGTTCAGAATTGCAGAATTTTTTGGTTTTGTTCTTGGTACAACTAAAATTACACATTTTTACATACAATTCAATAAAGCTTCGGTTATTGTACAAAGAGCTCTCGTCTTGAACACTTGGAAAATTTTTGACTATCTCATAGAGCAGGTGACACATCAGCACAAATTGGTTGTTGAATTGGTGCCATTTTTTTTGGACCTGTTGAACACAAATGCTTACACAGTTTTCATTTAAATCGCTGCAAATAGATTTTATCAATGCTTTATTCAAGTCATTTTGGTTCAATTTTTGAATCAGAGCCTCGAATGTGTTGATGTCTTCGAGTTCATTGGTAACAAATAGAGCGTTTAGGTCATTTTTTTGTATGTGATCAAAAAAACAATACTTAAAAATTTGTTTAAATTAATCTTCATAAAAAGAAAAAAAATGAAGTATTTACTTTCAAAGCATGGATAAAACTTGATATTGAGTAATTGTAATCATTGTAAATTTCCATTAGAAATTTGAAAATATCACCGGATATTTTGAACAACATTGATTCATCGATGAATAGCTAGAAATTAATCAATTTTCAAAAAATTTTTATTAAAAAAATGTTTTTTTTTGTATTTGTTTATCTGTATCGAGCTAAAGCTCTAAAAAATAAAAAATTTGATTTTTTTATTTTACCAAATTTTAATCTTTAATCTTTTTTTATTCTATTTTTAATTAAAGTAAAAATAAAAATGCTTTTCTACCAGTAAAATATTTATTTCTTTTATCTTAAAATTTCTGATTTATTAGTAAAAATTTCTTAAAACAATTTAAAAAAATCTTTTAAATTCAAATATGGTCATTAAAAAAATAAATTATTTGCCTGTCACTCATGAAAAATATGACTCAAAAAATTTTCAAACCTACAAAAACTTAAATAAAATAAATTTTTGTGCCCAAGGAAGTGTCAAAGTTTTTTTTCGTTTTCGACGACGAACTAAAACCTTATAAACTCAAAAATTCAACATTTTTACAGATTGATGAATTTTGAATCATCTTTTTAATTTTTTAAAGAGTGACATACAATTGAATTTAGAATTTACTAATTTTAAAATTACTAAATCTGAAAAAATTACCGAATTTTATACATGAAACGAAAACAAAATAATCTGATTCTTATCTAAACAGAAGAATCAAAATAATTAACGCACTAAAATAAGTTATTGTGAATTTTAAATACCGTAAACCCTTGCGCATAGGCGCAGCAGTTAATACCTAGCTCTGCCACTAACGCAATGCGGCTAATCCCAGTCATTTCATGTTAAAAAAAATTAAAATTGAATAAAAAAGATTTTTCGCGCCTAAGACAGGATCCGGTAATTACCATGTGGTAAACCCAAGAATTTGTCGTTTTACCGCACCATAAACTGATTCATAACCGCGAAAAAAAAAATTAAAATAAGCATTTAAATGCCGTTATAGGTCGATTTTAATTTATTAATGTTTCGAAATAGCCGCATGCGGTAAAATTAAGTTTTTAAGGAAAAAAAAACATTTTTTAAAAAAAGAAAAAAAATTAAAAATATTGGTTTTGCAATTTTTCTTTCTTCTTTTTTTCTACGCTTTTCTTTTTTTTACTATTTTGAAACATTAACATTTGAATAGTAAATTTTTTTAATTTTGAAAATGCTAATACTTGAAAACTCTATTTCTGATTCATCATCAGCCTCAAGTAATTCATCATCCGTTGGACATGAGCCTCAACCAGAAATAATTAAAATTTTTATTTTTATTTAAAATATCGAATTTTTTGAACAAATTTTTAATAAATTTTTTTCTCTTTTTAAAAAATTTTTTTTTTCCTTAAAAACTTAATTTTACCGCATGCGGCTGTTTCGAAACATTAATAAATTAAAATCGACCTATAACGGCATTTAAATGCTTATTTTAATTTTTTTTTTCGCGGTTATGAATCAGTTTATGGTGCGGTAAAACGACAAATTCTTGGGTTTACCACATGGTAATTACCGGATCCTGTCTTAGGCGCGAAAAATCTTTTTTATTCAATTTTAATTTTTTTTAACATGAAATGACTGGGATTAGCCGCATTGCGTTAGTGGCAGAGCTAGGTATTAACTGCTGCGCCTATGCGCAAGGGTTTACGGTACAAATTGAACAAAAATTCTTCATTATTTAATGAATTAAAATCAAAGCTAATAAAAAAAAATACTGCAACCTATTGCAACATACTTTTTTTCACTTATTTAGTTTAAATTAATTTTTCTCAAAAAAAAATGGCAAAAAATAAAGAATCAATAAGATTTTAATAGATTATTGATTGTATAAACTTAAAAAAAAAAGAAAATAGCAATTTTATTTTAGGTATAAAAGGTGCAACAAAGTATGTTGCACTTTTTTGCTGTATTTATTCTAAAATTTTATTTTAATATTTATGAAATATTTTTGTTCAATTTGTATTTTAAATTCACCAAGCCTTAAAATAATAATTATTCAATTTTAAAATTATGCTCTATTAAAATTAATTTTTTTTTTAATTTCTTATTCGTCTTATAAATTATAAAACAAAATATTTTTTACAAAAATTTTTCTTTAAAATTTTCTTTTACATTTTCAAACAATAAAAAATTAAATTAAATTTAAAAAAATAATAATTATCCAGTTTATGCGTTAATTTTAAATCTTAAAGCTTACTACACAATCTTAAAAAAAAACTAAATTAGAAAAGTAAATTATTTTTAAAAATTATTTTTTGAACTTTTCCTCCAAAATATTTATTAAAAGCTTAATTTATATTATTAATCATTTTTTTGATCCAAGAAAATCGCTAAATTCAATTCTAACTCTTTCTTTTTTATCAAAGTTTGGCAATAACGAAAAAAAATTTTACCTTTTCGATAAACCTATCTACATACTGATCAGGAGACATCAAATAGAGCTTTTTAATACAGAGTTTTGAGATTACACTGCTACTTAACTGTTCTTGGATAATATTTGTTTGAGAAGCCAGTTCTATAACGAAATAAATTGGTAAACTCTCCATGTGACAGCTAGGAAAAAAAGTTAAAAAAATCCAAAATAATTTTTATCATGAATTTACCTTATCAATGAAACAAAGCACTCAATTGTTTCTTTAGGTATAAGTTCAAATTGTTTAAAAAAAAATATGACTGATTCAGAACGAACATCATCCTAAATAATATAAATATTTTAATCAGTTTAGAAAAAAAAATTTTCAAAAGTTACATCATTTACTGATTTTATACTGTCGAATAGATATCTAAAAGTGAAAAGATTTCTTTTGACCAATTTTTCTTCCATATCCACAATTGACTCCCATTGAGAGAAAATAGAATTAACTAAAGTTTTGATATTAGCCGAGTTTTTTTCATTAATAAAAAAAATATTTTGAGTAAAATTCTCTTCTAATTTATTCCTGATATTTTGGCACAAATAGGCATAATCCTGAGTATTAATCCCAGTAAACAAAGCTATGGTTGGTATCACATTACACACTGGGTTGAAAATTATGTCCTCGGATGAGCTGGTACAAACTGCTCTCTTGAATGCATAATAGTCAAAATACTGAACTATGTTATCATAAGTCGATTCGAACAAATCATGATGAATCTCCTTTTGAAAAAAATTGAAATCTAGCACCATCTAGTTTAAAATAAACTGTTTTTACTTGCTTAGTTTTTTTAATTTTTTCCTCGAAGACATTAAAAACTCCGATGAGGATATCAGTGTTTTCTTTTAGATGAACTGTTGATTGTCTTTTGTTTTTCTTTGTAGATTGGGATACCGATTTTCGGCGTGAATTACGCGGAGTTTTCGAATTGGCAGTGACCGGAATATTCAGATAGCTTGGTTTATGTATTCTGATGTATTCCTAAGAACAAAAATCAAGCAATTGGTTTCGTAATTATATTTTTACTAGTCTTCTTGATACTTACTTCACTCATTTTTCAATTCAATTTTAGATTTTGCTAAAATTTTAATTTGTTTTTTTTTTCAATGTGTGTCTAATTTATAGCTTGTAAATGCAAAAAATTTGGCTTCAAACTAGTTCAATTAAATCATATGGTAAAAGGACAATTTTCTCATTGGAAAAATATAAAAAATATCACATTATTTAAATAACTTATAAATAGTTGAATGTACTTAGTATTTATTCTTATCATTTGGTCAATTTACTTAAATAAACATTATGATAGCTTTTTTAATGGAAAAAAATATTTTTTTATCATCCATTCGAATTTAAATGCCAAAGTAAATTTTTAAATATTAAAAATATTAAAATAGCTTAATTCTAAAATTAAAAAAAAACTCTTGAAATTTATCATTTTTTATTAATACTGGATTATTCCTAAATAATATCATAAATTAAAAACATTTATTTATTCTAATAATATTACACATATTTCGAAGATTTTACACAGATAATTTTACACAGATTCGAAGTAAAATAAATGAAATTTTTAATTTAATTTCGTTGTTCATCTATCTAATTATTAAATTTTCGGATCAAAATTAGAATCATCAAATTTTTTGGACACTAAATTAAGTCAAGATTAATTTGCAATATTTTTTTTTGCAAAATTTTCCAAAATAATTTTTTTTTCAAATTTTTAAAAAGGAAAGCTGGAGAAGTGACTGTGCTCTAAACACAGAACACGCTATCACCCTAGCCAACAGGAGCATCGGACCCGACTCAACATCGAACCAAATTACCAAAAGCCAACGAGTTCTCCACGACACTCTTCTTCCTCTTCAAACATTATTATCATCTTTTAATTAATTATATACTGACATAATAAATTTTACTGATTAAGTGTACATACAACAGTTACCATAGATGGGATCTTACTGTTTCCCATCCTCGCAAGCCTAGTTTGCTAGCTTGTTGTTACTTATTTTATTATTATTATTATTATTTAAAGGCCTCATTTCCTGAGGATTATCATTTTAATTTATTTTAGATTTTTTATACAAAATTTTCACTTAATAATAAATAGATTTCAAAATAAATTGAGCATCTCTTAAATAAATTTAGTTGATTTTTGCATTTTTGTCACTAGTTTTTTTATAAAACTTAACTTGAAACAGCAAATATAGACTAAGGAATAAAAATATATTTTGATTTCAAATTTCTGGCTAGTTTTATCATTTGAAACTAAGGATAATTTCTAGACTAAGAAAAAAGCTTGTGAATATAAACTATTTTAATTTTCTTTATTAATGTTAATCATGCGTTTGCTCGATTTTTAAGACATGTCTTAATAGTCGAATAAGTATTTTTTTAAATATTATTGTTCGACACAAACACACACAATTCTATAATAAATTAAAAAATGTACTTACAGGCCGATGTACCATTAATTCGAATCTGTAAAATTCTTTTTTTTTTAAGAAATCTTCCAAGCTTTTCAGTAGGCTATGTTGACTTAGAAAAAATAATTCAGAATACATGTGCTAAAGTTAGTCATAGATTCCAATTATGGCCCCTTATTTTTAATATTTATAGATAGTCAAGAAATATTTTTTTGTTTTAGTATTTCCAGGAATAATTTGTTGAACAAAATAAGCAAATTTGGCACAATTTCTTAAATTCTCTTAATGTTTACTTTTTTTTATTTAGACATTTTCGAAGCTAAGTCTAATACTATTTACAATATATTCATGATGGTTACCATAAATTTTTTAAAAAAATTTTAATTTCTTTTAAAAATGTTTTGACCATATTTACAATTCAAAAATATTTTTGAACTGTATATGATAATGATATTTTAAATTAGTTTAGTTAAAAATTGTTTAAATACAAAAATTTTGTATCTTTATTATTCTTATTAAATTTAATCGTATTATTATTAATTTTTAAATATTGAAAATAAGTAAATTTTCAAAAATTTTTTATAATTTTTTTAAAATAAATATGATTCATTAATTTTTTTCACTCGTATTTCAACTTTGAATTTCTTTATCAAATTTTGCCTTAAAAAATTTCGGCAATAGTCGAATATGTGATCGCTCGATCACATAATTTCTTAACAAAAAAAATGTGATCGCAAAAATTATACATTATTATTTTTTCTAAAAATGAGACATGAAATTGATAAACTAGAATAAAATTATATCGAACGATTTCAAACAAATGGTATTTTAACTAAAGATCATAATTGTTATTTTTGTTGTACAAATTTGAAACTTGTTGGACGTCGTCGTAACCAAAATGCTAGAATAATGGCTTCTTTTCGTTGTCCAAAATGTGAAAAATACCAAAGCGTCTATAGAAACTCATTTTTTAGTCTGTTTAAGAGCCCACTGTTGTTGATCGTTGAGATAATAAAGTTTTGGTGTGCTCAAATTACAATATCAAAAATATATTTTTTTATTAGATAATTGACTTGTTTGTAAATAAAAAAAAATAATCTAATTACGATCACATATTTTTTTATCAATTAAAATTTGTGATCGCGATCTTAACAGCGATCACAAATTAGACTTAAGTCCACATGACATTTTTTGTCCGATCTCATATTCGACTATTGCCAAAATTTCTTTGAATTTTAAATAGCATAAGTGGCTCAACCTTTCTCCTGAAGAGATAATTCAAATAACGACTTATCATATACAATCTCAACTTTTCAGCAAATCAAATTCCGAATTTCAGTTAAGCTTTTAGTAACATTTATGTAATTAATTAAACTGTAAGAATAGTTTTAGATAATTTATGACTAAAAAGTATTTCTATAAATTTATTAGTTAAAAAGCAATACATTATTTTTTTATTTCATATTTTTATCTATAGAAATTAAACAAAAAAAGTATGTGTTTTGGAAATTTACTTTTTCATGTATTTTTATCTTGGCTTTTGCTGTTGGTTTTTATACCTAGGCTATGTCTGACTTTAAGATTCTCTAGTGCAGACAATTTTCATAAAGTTTTATAATGTAAAATAAATATTAAATTTTCTAAATAAATCAAACTATTCTAAATTTTATTTCTCAAGTGATTCAAAAAAAAATAATTTTCATCTGTTTGTCTTGTAACATTTTCAAAATTTTGTTCACTTTTTTTTATTATCAAAACTACTAAACACTGGGCTGAAAGAGAGGTTAATTACCATTCCAAGCTTCCCGGGATCCTCCCCTTACTATATTTTTATTTAAAAAAAAAATAAAAAATTGTATTAAAGTTTCAAACGTTTTATTGATTAAAAATTATTGATTTGAGAATTAAATCTAATTGTACAATAATTGTTATTAAAATATAAAGTAAGAATTGTCAGACATATCGTAAATTGCTACAAAAATATAAATTATAAATTATAAACTAGTTATATGATTAAACAAGATAGAGACTAGCTCTCGCGTTTTGGCTGTTGGATTCGTTGCGAAGTTTTCGAAGGAACTTCTGTAAGAAGCTGTAGCTTCTGTATTAAATTCTGTATTAAGTATTAAATAATCGTAGGGTCTATTTGAGTTTTCTTTATTATGTTAGCAGATGATCGCTATCACTGAATAATCATACCATTAGAGACTTTCTATATTTGTAAACAATTTTTTTACTGTTCATTTGTATTTTTTTTTCTTTTTTTATTCTCTTTGTAACTTTTTACTTTTACTTCTCCAAAATGGAGATTAATTCAATTAAATAAATAAATTAATTAAGAGCTGTATGTGACAAGATAATTAACTTGTTTTGAATATTAGATATGATTCAAAGAGAAAATATGGTCAAAAGATATGTGTTTCAATAAAGATAAATAGGCTGCTTTTTGGACGACTGATTTATAGATTTTAAGAATCCTATCAAGTTATTAAATAAATTGTTAGAAAATCTACTTATTTTTAGTAAAAAACTTCTATCTTTTTGGCTTCTATATTTCAAATGGTAAAAATTATTTTTTTTTTATAAGAGGTTTTTAATTTTACAAAAAATGGCACCTAGGATATTAAAACTGAAAAAATTGAAATAATTTTATAAACTTAACAGAGTTAAAATTACCAAAAAGGTGGAAGACAAATCAATGGAACATAAGCGTGGAAGAGCTCGCCCAAAAAAAAGCAAGAAAAGCTTTAGAATATGAACCGACTGACATGAATGAACCAAGAGTTGGTATGAAGCGGAAAGCCACTGAGATTGTAGAGAAAGCAGACACAAAAAACAGCTGTTTCAGCTTCAAACTTTGATAATTCAACAATTTCTGCCGCTGCTGCTTCACAACAAAAATAGAGACAGGAAACTAAAAATCACTTCTTAAAATACTCAATGCTTTTTTTGCTCATAAATCTTTTTTTATTACTTTATAAATATTGAATTTTTTATTTAATCGTTTTCTTTTATTTTTCTAAACCCTTTTTATTTAAAATATTAATAAATTTTGATGCTATTCTTTTTTAAGCATCCAATATAAATAATTCTGAAGCCGAAAAATATTAACTTATAAGAAAATCTATTTTAGTGATTAGTTTAATAATTTTAATGCCAAATAAAATATAGGTCCATAATTTTCCTCATCGCTAATTCTAATAATATTATTCTTGATTTTTCAATTCTTTAAACTTTGATGGACTTTTTCAGAATCTTTTAAATCACACAACGATTGATAAAGTTTCCCTTTTTCTCTTCTATCAACATAAAATTTATCATCACCATCATCGGCATCCAATATTGAGTCGCCATTGTTACTCTAGAGAATCCTTTCTTGCTTGACGTTTTTGGAAATTTTTGGCTATTTGTAATTTTAGATTCTAAAAAGAATGTTAATATTTGTAAATATTTTCATTTTTGCTAAAAGTGCAGTTTTTTGATCGAAGAACAAAATAAATTATTAATATTATTTTATTATTTATTGATATGAAAATCAATCCGAATCTAAGCAACTTCTTGGATTCTCATATGCCTCTCTATCTTTTCTTATCATTTCATCTATTTGCTAAAAAAAAGTTTTAATTTACTTTAAATGAAAAAGATTAATCTAACCCTTAAAACTTCATGGGAAGTTGGTCTTTCGTTAACTGGCTTGATTAACCTTTAAATGAATTTGATAAAAATTAATTATACAAAAAAATAAGGCTACGATAAAAATAAATTTTGGATTTTTTTTCGACAATTTATCTCTGGTCTGGGAAACTGGCAGTTAGAAATAATATGTTTTAAATCTTTGTTTATGAATAAATGTTCTAATCTAAACATTTCGTATACGACACAACCAATTGACCTTTTTTATTTAATAAAACATATAAAAAATTAAAATTTTAAAAATAAAATTAAAGTACCAAATATCACATCTATTATCTGGTCTTAGACTAATTATTATCTCTGGACTAAAATAACATGGCATCTGATCTCTGTTTTTATCCTCAATAAGCAATATCTCATTTTGCAGAACAAAATCAAGTCCAAAATTTCCGATTTTTAACCTTTCATTGCGTAAGTATATATTTCTTAAAAATAAAAAATTAAATTTAAATTTAAACTGATTAGTATTTACAAACGCCGGTCTAATATCTCTATGTGTTATTCTATTTTCGTGTAAAAAGCACACTCCATTAATTAAATAGAAAATAAAGTCAAATATTTTTTCCTCGGATATGGTTCGCTGTTCATTACCAAATTTTCTTATAAATTCAGCAAGAGTTCCCTCCTTAGAACAAAATTTTCAATAAAAAAGCATCAATTTTTTTCACTAACCTCAAAAAATTCAATACAAAAGCAAAGCTTGTGACTTAGATCAAAAAATTCATCATTTAAAGCTATAAATGGATTTTTAAAGTCCTTTATTCGTTTATGAACATCCCTGACATAAGTTAAATCTTTTTTTAAATCAGAATTATTGTTATATTTTATAATTCTCAGCAGTCGACTTTAAAAAAAAAAAGATATAAAAATAAATTTTGAATAATTAAGTAAATATACCGTTTTTTGTTTTTATTAATAGTTAAATAATCCAAAAAATACTCGCTGCTTTGAACAATTTGTTTAACTTTATAATCATTTAATTTTCCTTTAAAAATTTTATTTTTGTTTTTGAATTTTTCGGATCTAAAATAAATTAAAACAAAAATAATGGATAATTTTTAATTTTATTAATTTTACACATCAAGATCCATGTCTGATTTGGAACAATTATTTTCCTCATCACTGTCACTAAGGTGCTCATCCTGGTCCTTGCTTTCAAAATCTTTTTCAAATCGCTGATCGAAAGCTTTGAGTAAGTAATCGCGAAAATTTAATGATTCTGATATCTCCTCACTTTTTTTTCGAATCTAAAAAAATTAAATCTAAATCTCTCTTTTAAAATGTAAAATTACTATTTTATCTCTGCTAAAAAACTCATTTGCTATTTTAATTAGTCTTTCAGGCTTTGATCTACTTGTCGGAGATAATTTAACCATTCTTTTGAAAAATTTTAAAATCAGAAAATTGGTAAATTTTAATTACTTTTTAAATAAGTTATTCAATGACTTGGAATAATTATCCGGCAAACTTGGGGCTTTCCAATCATCAAAATTTTGATTTAATAAAGAAAAATGCTTCCACTCGCAAGTACAAATTTCATATATAATCCAACCAATGCACCTGAATAGGCCAAATTTAGCTTAATTATTTAAAATAATGGTAACAATTACCAAACATGGTACTTGAAGTTAATCTTTTGGCGCTTGACAATTTCGGGAGAGTTAAAAATTCCATAATTGTCGTTCAAATTAATTTCTAAAATTGAGTTGTCATCTTGAACTTTTTGGGCATATTCGAAACCGTCAATCTTCAACTGGCCATTGTGTACAAAAATTGTGCTTTGAAGAGATTAAAAATTAAATTTTTGGTTTCACAATTTTTTTTTTATTCTACTAAGTGCATAATTTCTTGTGTACAATTCTATTTCGATTTAAAAATTCAATTGCTCTCAAAAGTTGTAGGATCCAATTTTTTATCTGCTCGCCATTATCTTGTTTTTTGTAGCGGTTTTCAATCAGAAATTTGTTTAAGTCCCCTTCCTATATTTTATTTAAAATATTAATAAATTTTTTTTTATTTTTTTTAATACTCTGCAGTATTCCACTAAAATGAAACTAAATTCATCAATAAATTCACGATTTTCATAGAACAGAAAATTATTTTTAAAATTGTTATTCGGATTTTTAAACAAAATGTCATTAATTTTATAAGAGTCTTCTGCTTTTTGATTTTTTGCCATAAATCTGTTTAATACATATCTAAAAAAGTTTGAAGGTGTATTTAAAAGAAAAAAATATTTTTGAATACAATTACGTTTTGCCATTTTCGTCGCAGAGAAGCCATGATTTTGGTCCGATTTGTTTCAAATTGCTGAACTTTCCGTTTAAAAACTGGTTAAGCGATGACGTCATGTCTTTAATTGAAGTAAATTTAATTTCTTTTATTTAAGTTTTGAAATTTTCAAAAATAATAATTTAAACAGCAAATTTAATTGTAACCAAGTTACCTGAAACGATAAGAGAAAAGTTAGTTTAATGTTTTAATATTATAAAATCGATTTTTAATTTTAATCCTCACAGGAATTGAACAAGAGGGTCTGTGGCGCAATGGATAACGCGTCTGACTACGAATCAGGAGATTGCAGGTTCGAATCCTGCCAGACTCGGATTTTTTTTTTCTAACAATTAGTTCTAGAATATTTTTTTGTTAAATATACAAAAAATATTAACAATTAAGGGCCATTTTTTAAAATAACAATTTTTACTAAACATCGAAACTTAAAATTTTTAGTGAAAATAAATTATTAAAATTTTAGATTTAGAAAAAAAACTTCGAGTCTGGCAGGATTCGAACCTGCAATCTCCTGATTCGTAGTCAGACGCGTTATCCATTGCGCCACAGACCCTTATACTGCCATATGTGATTCAATCTTTTTTTAAAAATTACATTACTAATTCTTTAATCCACTATAATAAAGAAAAATAAATTCGATAAAAAATAGAATCAAAAAGTAATTAAATAGTGAAGGTAGCATAATCTGAAATTTCAGGTAGATACATTAATGAAACTAACAATATTTTGTTTTGGAATACGCTTTTCTGGAAAAATTGTATTATTAGAATATTTTAATTGAGTAATCACATTGATTCAAGCATTTTTTTGGTTTCTTAGCTTATTTATTTAAAATTTAATTTTCAACAGATTCTCTGAATGACTAAAATAAGTCCTGATATGACATGAGTCAAAAAAATAATTTTGAAATTTTAAAAATTTATTTATAAGCTTACTTTAAGATAATTAAAATAAATTATTTTCAAATTTAATAAATTTCAAAAAATGAAAACAAAAAACTTCGAGTCTGGCAGGATTCGAACCTGCAATCTCCTGATTCGTAGTCAGACGCGTTATCCATTGCGCCACAGACCCTGTTTTCTTTGAATTTAAATTAAACCTTATAGATTTTTTTAAAAAAATATGAAATTTTTTTTTAAAGCAGTTTAATTCTTAAATTAATTAGCTGTGATTTTTTTACAGTTTTTTTAATGTTTATTAAAAATCACAGTTGTTGAAAACGCTCAATTTTATGATTATAAATTTCAAATTTTAATTAAATAAACTATAAAAAAGACCTAAAAAAGTTTTTAAAAATAACAGACTGAAATTAATTCTATTGATAAGTATAATAAGAGAATCAAATAGAGATTTATCAGTAATAATAAAACTTATTATAACAGGGTCTGTGGCGCAATGGATAACGCGTCTGACTACGAATCAGGAGATTGCAGGTTCGAATCCTGCCAGACTCGAAGTTTTTTTTGTTTGCCAAATCAAATTCAATGTAAGAAAAAAGTTTTATTTAATTAATTGTTACTTAAATTTTATTTTGATTTAATTTTATAAAAGATGCACAAATTTATATTAAGGCGTTCGTAACTTAAAATTTAAATCAATAATTTTATGTTGACGAAATCAGGATAAAAATATTAATTCAAAATTATATTTCGCTTTGGATGAAATCGCTGATTCATAATCAAGTGACTAATTTTTAAAAAATTGAAATGATAGATCATTATTTTAATTTAAATTGGACTTGTTATTGTTTAATTCAATCGATTGACTCATTTTTAATAAAATAATATTCTTTTATATTTATTTATATATTTGAATTTTATTTTTTAAAGATATATTTTTTTTTAATTTAAAAAAATGCTTTATTGAAACTATGCAGAAAAATAAATGTATTTGGTAACAGAAAATTTCACATTTTATCTAAGTCATTTAATTTTTCTTTCTACTTTACTCTTCTTAGCAGGTTTTAATTTTTATAAATTGATCACTGCTTGATTTGGAAGGAAATAACTAAAATAGGTCAATAGATATTCAATTACATAAAATCGCTTCATTAGCCAACTCCTCTTTTTTTGTAATAATGATAAAAAATCATTTACAACGATTGTAGTTTATGTAAACTATTTAGAGATAGTAAATAATCAAATATTAAGCAGAACTTAACTAGCTTAGTTATTGTTCTATTCGAAGATCTCTTAAATGGATATTAATAATTTTTTTTTGTAAGTATTGTATTATAAATTCATTCTTATCATTTGAATTAATTACTTAACAATAAATATTTTTTCTCTCCAAAATTTGTTTTTATTGTACAATTTATCTTTACTTTTTATTGTTGAAAATTTCAATCATTTTAATCATATTTGTAATTAGAATTTTCATAAATTAATATTTTATGATATTTTCTAAAAGTTAAAATTTTGGTTTTTATTCATATCTAAATGTAAATTCAAAACAAGTAAATAGTTTTACTAATTTAACCATTTAAATAAAGATTTTTTCCCTTAAGTAAAATGTGTATCATACTTCTGAACTCGTGATAAATTTAAGGCCATCAAGAGTCGATTAAAATTATTCTCATAAACAGTTCTAAAATTTCTAAAATTTTTTTATTGATGGTCCCTTTTAAAAACTGTAACAATTAAAAAAAATTTAATTCAAATGTTTATCCAAAGAAAATTATAAGAAAATCATATTCAAATTTTTGGTCAAATTTTAATGAATACTAAAAAAAGTAATTAGTTAAAGATAGTTTTAGATATTTTTCCAGAAACAAAATTTAATGATGAAAAATATTTACACCAAATACCTAATTGTTTTGGTTTGTTACTACCGATTCAACAAAATTTCTGAAAAATCACCAATTTCAAATAAACATCATAAAAATGACAAGGTTTTTTTAATTAGATTTTTAATAATAAAAATTAAGGCAACCTAAATAAAATTATGTTAACATGTTTTAAAAATTTTTTTTCCTCTTTTTATTTTTTTCTCTTCTGCCTTTTTATTTCAAATCGGTCGATCACAAAATAGCTTAATAATAATGAATGCTATAGCAAATTTTTTTTCGATTATTAATTCTGTCATAAATACAATCTATGAAATTTCAGTTTAAATTTCTATTAAGAAATATTGGTAAAAATTAGAGTTGGTAAATTCCCTTTTTAATTTAGATATACTTGAGAACTTGTTTTAATATAAAAAGAAATATTTT
This sequence comes from Brachionus asplanchnoidis, assembly GCA_025491095.1. Lineage (NCBI taxonomy): Eukaryota > Metazoa > Rotifera > Eurotatoria > Ploima > Brachionidae > Brachionus > Brachionus asplanchnoidis. The sequence continues at coordinate 1,814,471 of JAILYF010000027.1, read as the reverse complement.
CGCTGCACCCTAAAAAAAGGATGCGATTCTTTTTATTTTTGACATAATTAGTAAATTTTCAAATTAAATTCACAATTTCTTTGCAGGGAATTGAAGATTTTCAGATAACCATTTTAGTAAATTTAGTAGATAGTAAATTTAGTAGATAACCACAGAAGTGAAGCAAATTTTGTACATTTTTAGAAATTATTTATACTTTTAAAACAATTATATAAGTCAAAATGATCACATTCAGAACATGAGACCTATGATCACATTTTTTTGCGAACATAATCACAAATCACAAAGTCCACATGACCCCTTTGAATTTATCACAAATATTTTTTTTCCATTTTTCTTTTGTTCAAAAAAATATGAATACAAATTTAAAAAAAAATTTTTATGCGATTTTAAGGACAACCGAATGAGTAAAAATAGTATTTTTAATTGATGAAAAAAAGAATATAAAGTACTTATACCCTAAACCTAGACCTCGGTATTGGTTAGATGTCGCACAGCATTAATTTTTTTATAAAGGGTCTCTGTTAATGAAAGCTGGTTGAAAGATTCCAACAACTGTAATCTTTCATCATTTTATCAAAAATAGATCCGTTCTTAATCACAGGAAATAATTATTTCATCAGGACTCTTTTCAAAAAGTTTTATACATATTTCAATAATTCAGCTAGCTTGTAACAAAGCATAAAAAATATGTTGCTTTTGCTAGTAGGCTTTTATTTTGCTATTATCAGGATTTCAAAATTTTATAAAAATTATTTTGACAATTAAAGAAATTTAAAGAATAACGAAAAATGATTGTTTTAGAGAAATATAATACTAAAAATAATTTTAAAGGGTATGTTATTTTGTAGAATCTAAAACATAATATGACTTCAAATTGAAGAATTGCTTAAGATGATTATGAATTAAAAAAAACTAACCATATATCAAAAAATTTCTAAATATTTTGACTCATTCAAATTAAATTAGCAGCAATATTTAAAAAACAAAAAACAAATTCGTGAATCTAAATCAAATAAAATGAAAATTAGCTCAAAACAAAATCAATTTAACTCAAATTTAGTCATCAAAAAGGAAGAATGATAAAAATTTGAAATAATTTTACATAATTAAACCATATTTGTAAATTAACCATCAGTCAAAATAAATGAATTTATTCAAAAATTTCTTGCTTGGAGAATACTGATTTCGGTTTAGTTGAAAATTCAGTTAATTTTTCAATTCTATTTCGGTTAATTTGTTTCTTAAGAAAATTTTTACAAATTTACATTTCTATTCTGTCTTAAAAATAAATAAATTAAATTTATCAATAATTAAAACAAAACTAAATAAATAGCAATAAGTAAATGTAAACATTTTGAACATTTCGAAATCTAAAATAAATTTTATTATAAGAGTCTGTTTAATTAAATAATTTTTTCCCGAAAGAATTTATAAATTCCAAAAATCAATAAGTATTCTTTGATTAAATAAAATAAAATTTTTATTTTCTATCTGAAGAAGAGGAGTTTTGGATTTTTATAAATCACACCAAGTGAAACATAGATAATTATCACTCATCTAGTCAAGACAATTATATAAGTTCTAAGCGATGTACGTTCTTTTAAAAACTAAGCAAATTTTAAATTTTTTGTTGGATCCCTATACACAGCTGAGAAATTTTTAGCAGATCTTTAGGTTTTATTGAAATTATAAATGTAAAAAAACAGTCCCAAAATCTTCTATATTTTATACATTAATACTTTTACGCATTAAAATTTTTAATTAAATTCATGAAATTAGTAGAAATAATTAAAAATAAAAGTTTGATAATTTGATCTTTTATTTTTTTTTTTATTCTATTGATTCAATTAACGCCAATTCTGGTGATGTATAATATATTAAAATACAATTGGATAACTATATACAGTGGTTCTTGCTAAAATGAAATGGTCTGTTTCCGAAAAGGAATGTAATGGAGACGCATTCCATAAAAAACCATTCCCGTTCCGTTCCATTCCAACCGTTCCATCCGTTCCATTCCATTCCAACCGTTCCATCCGTTCCATTCCAATCCTTTTCGGGAACGGACCATTTCATTTTAGCAAGAACCACTGTACTAGGTTATCATTTTTTTCTTATTATTAAATTGTATTTTTTCTATTTTATAAACTTTTTATTGTATAATATTTAAATTTTACTTCTCCAAAATGGAGGTTAATTGCTAATCAATAAAAATAAAAAAAAATAATATAAACTAAAAATTAAATTAAAAAGGATTAATATTAAGAAAAAGAATGAGTTAATACAAATTAAGATTTACGATTTTTGATAATTTAATTTAGAAAAATGTAAATAAGGAAAATTTTTTTTTTATAAATAGATTAACAATAATTTAAAAATATGTATTCTAGTCTAAATAAACTAAAATTTGTATCTTAAATATTATGTAAGAAAACATATCTGTAGTTAAACATAACTCTTAAAAACTCAATATTCTATTATTGATTAGACAATTTAAAGCCTAAATAAAAATTGAATTCCATAATTAAATTTGTCACGAAGTAATCATTATTTTTTTCTAAATAGATAACTTGAATTTGGATAAAAAGATAATTTATGTAATTGATACTCTACTTGGTTAATACCGATTAGCCTACTTTGCCTTTGATTTCTTTCATTTGCGATAAAATTTTTAATTAAAAGCTTACTTAAATTAGATTTGGTATATTCAATTAATTAATACAGATTTTGATATTGTTTTTGTAAATAAACGTCATGTATAATGTAAAAAAATTGATTTTAAAATGTTTTATTTGCGAAAAAAAACTGTTTCCGCTTTAATTTACACTCAATTATAATTTTTTTTAGAAGAATATTTTTGGCCTCTGATTATAAAATTGTTATCTGGCTGATTTCGTTTTAGGATTTAAAAAATCATAGAAAAAAAAATTAATAGATACTTTTTTCGTTAGAATAAACTACAATAACTTTATAAATAATTATGAAAAAAAACGATTTAAAATTTGACTTTATTTTTCAGTAATTAATAAAAGTTAAAGTTGTAAAATCTTAGTCAAATAATTAATTTGAATAAAATTTAAATAATAAAGAGTTTTTTTTTATTTTTTCTAAACTAAACTTCATTGTAATTTAATAAAATACGAAAATTGATATTTGAGTTATTGAATCAGTATTTTTTTAGTATTAACCTAGTTCAGCTAAAAAAAACGTCATTTGTTTAAAAAAAAATTCTCACTAAGCCATTATAAAGATCAAATTTCTAATTAAGTATAAATTATTTTATTTTTTGGTTATAATAATTAATTATCTTGACAAGACAAAAATACGATTTAAAATTCTAGTATGCTAAGAGCTAAAAATGCGATTTTTAAAATGTACTGTATTTTTCCAATGTAGAAATAATTAATTTTTAAATCTTTGCTTTAAGTATTACTAATTACAAAAACAAAGTCTTCAGACTCTAAGTGACTTAATTGCAAATTTTTAAATAAAAATACAAGTTTAGATTTCGAAGAGGAAATTAAAATATGGAAAATTTCACTCGATATCTAAACTATCTATTTTAAATTGTAATTATGAAAGTGAGGTGAAAATTACTAAAATTTGAGGAATTAAAAAAAAAAATGTAAAAAAACATTAAAATTTTATTAAGAAAAACCATTAGTATCATTTAATAATAAGCAGAGATAAAAATAGCCGAGCTGAATAAACCATAAGTAAAAAAACTCTTTTTAATCAACCCCAATATGCTGCATTTTGGATTCGCTTCAATCCGCTCTCTCTCTTTAAATCTATAATAAATTTTTTTATAATAAAATTATAATAAACCAAAAACAAAAAAATAAAAATAAATATATATTTTTTTAATGGATTCTGATTTTTTTCTAATTAAAAAAAAAAAAGAAAAATAAACCACGAATCCAAATTCGAATTCAAAATTGAGCAGCAACTAGCTTGAGTCCGGGCTTCATAGCAAGGTGTCATGCTTGACTTTAAATGGAAAATCTAACTTCCACTAATTGTACGGCCCAAAACCGCACATCCAAACTGTCCAAACTGCTCGAGCCAAATCTTTCTCTCAATGACGCTCGGCACTCGCGACTAGAGCGCCAAGTGTCGACCAACTCGGACTCGTGCTTGCCCAACGTCAGCTCAGGCTACAGCTCCAACGAGCCCGAGTCGTTCACCGCCGACGAACAGCTCTACCGCGTCCTCTACGACTACAAGGCCAACCACTACGACGAGCTCACACTCACCAAAAATTGCCTGGTCAAACTCTTGTCCAAAGATGTGAAGATATCTGGCGACGAGGGCTGGTGGACTGGCGTGAGCCTGAGCGATGCCAAGCGCGGCATTTTCCCCTCCAACTACGTGACCCCCTACGAGCCCGACGACGAAACACGGCCCGACGACGAAACGCGGCCCGACCGCAGTCAACTGCCGCCCCAGGTCGACTACAGCCAGCTGGAGATGCAGGAGTGCATTGGCGCGGGCGGCTTCGGCAAAGTGTACAAGGGCTTCTGGCAGCAGAAGGGCCATCAAAAGGAGCTGGTGGCGATCAAAGAGGCCCGGGTCGAAGTGGACACCGACGACCTGCTGCACAGCATCAAGCAAAATGTGCTCAACGAAGCCAAGCTCTTCTGGGTGCTCAGACATCCCAACATAATCCAGCTGAAGGGCATGTGCTTGAACGAGCCGCACTTTTGTCTGATAATGGAGTGTGCCAAAGGCGGCTCGCTGGGTCGTCTTTTGAGCGTGCGCAAAATCGGCTTTCCGCCCAACATCTTGATCCGCTGGGCGCTCCAGGTCTCCCACGGAATGTACTACTTGCACGAACAAGCTTTGCCAAACAAAATTCCAATCGTTCACAGAGACCTTAAGTCAAGCAACATTTTGCTGAGCGAGGACGCTCTCAGCGGCCACCACAAACTCAAAGACATAGTGCTCAAGCTGACCGACTTTGGACTGGCGCGCCAGCTCGAAAAAACCACCAACGAAATGAGCCAAGCGGGCACCTACTCGCACATGCCGCCCGAGGTCATCAAATCGTCCAAGTACTCGAAGGCAAGCGACGTGTGGAGCTTTGGCGTGCTGCTGTGGGAGCTGCTGACCGGCGAGGTGCCCTACAAGGGCATAGACCCGCTGGCCATCGCCTACGGTGTCGCCGTCAACAAACTTACCTTGCCCATACCCAGCTCGTGTCCCAAAATATTCTCCGACTTGATACACGGATGCTGGCACACTGATGCGCACAGTCGCCTCTCGTTCGAGCAAATAATCGCCTGGCTCACCGACATATCCAATTCGGCGTTTGCGGCCACGTCCAACGAGCTCTTTTGGACCATGCAGCAAGACTGGAAGTCGGAAATACAGGAAATGTTCGACGAAATAAAGGAAAGAGAGAGCGAGCTGAGAAATCGGGAAAAAGAACTGGAGAAAATATCGATTAGGCAGCGGGCGTACGAAAATATGCTGAGGGAACGGGAACGCGAGCTCGAACAGCGGGAAAAAGAGCTGGCTGTGCGCGAGCTCACAATGGCGCTGCAAAAGTTGAACCAAGTGCCGCCTGAGCCAAAAAAAAGACGCAAAACAAAGTTGTTGAGCAATTTTTTGCGCTCGTCATCGTCGTCCTCGTCAAATTCGCATGCCATCTCGTCAAATCCTCAGCTGACCAAATCGTTTGACATCAGTTCGCCAAGCGACTTTCAGCATTGTTTGAGTGTTCAGCCCGAGCTGTTCGTGAACAATTCGAGTGCACAGTTTTTGAACGCTGGACCATCTTCGTCGTCGACTCCCACCGACGATTTTTATCTTCCACTAAACACCGCCACTACATCTAGCTCTGGTCATTTTGTTCTCTCGCCAATTAGTCCCAATGCGTCGCCCAGTCTAAGACTCAAAATTATGCTGCCCAATGGCCACAACAGCTCTCAAAAGACCTTGTCGCCAAAAAGATCTCGTCAGCCATTTCAAATGTCCGGCGCCAACTCTTCCAGCATTGACATCACTAGTGAAAAGAGAAAAAGTCGAGCTAAAAATTGTGCCATGGAGGCCAGCAACGACTTGGAATCTTCTGGCAAAAAAATAAGCAAGATATTGTACGAAATAGGCAGCATGCTGAGCTTTGTTGGTCTTGGCAAAGACTACAGAGTTCAAAGTAGGCGAAGTCAGGAAAAAAAATGCCACAAATTGAAGCCAAGCGAGAGCAGCGCAAACCAGTCGCATTCGCTCACCAGATTTCACAAGACATGTCCGTACAGATTCAAGTCATTGAGCAACCATGTGTCTGAGAACAATGGCAGCGCGAACACGCCACCAAATGTTCTTGTTGTACAATCAGCGCACGCATCCAATTTGAGCTCGAGTTCCAGCAATTTACTCTCGCCCAAATCGGCCTTGCTTTCCAATGCCAAGCTCAACAACCAAGAAATGCTCAAAAAATACTCAAAAAGCATTGACTGTCCCAAGTACTTGGCGTCCAGTGAGAACAGAGTGGTCAATTGTTCACCGTTGATACCGAGACGCAATGACTATGAGCCAGTGGCCAGAGTGACCATACAAAGACAGCAGAGAGTTGAGCAGTCGCCGCCCAAGTTGAGGAATTTTTTGTCCGTAGAGGTGCCCGACGGTCGTTTGCCAAGACCGTTGACTCTGGACTTGAGAAAATCGTTTCTAAATGAGCCATTGTCGACCACCAGCACCAATGAAGATGAATGTGTGAGCTTTGGAGTGAAGGACACGTCCCAGGTCAACCCGATGTCGGTGTCCAAGTGTTTGCCTCTGAGGGATTCGTTGTCGTTGTCGGTTTCGTCGGTGTTGTCCTCGTCTCAGCCGTCTTCAATCTCGCCAGTAGCTTCACCAAGGCTCAACAGCAGGCAATCTCATCTAATCAAGCAGATAGCTGGTCAGAGAACGGTCGATGAGACCAATTTGGACCAAAAGTAGCCAACAAAACAAATTCAAGTAGTCATTGGATTACATGTAAATTTATTTGGATAAACTAAGTCATGTGTGTTTATTTTATTTAATTTAAAATAATGTTGTTAATACGAAAGAGATTTTTTTTGTATGAACGAATCTAGTTTTTTTTTTTTATTTAATTTTTTTTTAATTAGAATGAAAAATTAACAAAAAATTTTTTTCGGGGTTTTATCAAAACGAAAAAATTTTAATAATAAAATATGAAAGATAAATGAAATTTTATTTTTTTTTTTAAATCATCCTCAAATCAAATAATAAAGTATATTCAGATACTCAGAATCTTATGATGACTTTATAGAGATTAACATTGCGATTAAAGCGAGACAGATGAAACCATTTTCCTTAGAGAAAACATTTCAAACTCAATAGAAAATATTTAACGTAGTGATGAAATGGAATTAGTTATTTGGACACAATTTGAAACTAAAATAAATTGGAAGTTTGAAATGATCTTTGAAAAAGTAGTATTTTCGAATAAAATCTTAAATTTAAGATTTATTTGAATTTAGATGTGATTTTTTTTTTCCAATTTAATTTAAAAAATAAGTAACAATTTTTATAGTACTGTTATGATAAACTGTTTTTTCCAAATTTTACGTCATTTTACGTAATTTTACTAAAGTAAAAAAAGTTAATTTCCGAAAAATTACAAAATTTTACGTAATTTTACGAAAATTTTAGTTAATTTTATTAATTATTAAAAGGGCCAAAAAAATTGAGAAATTGGCGATTTTTAGGAATTTTTCTCTTTATTTTAGAATGATTAAAAAGAAAATTGAAAAAAAAAATTACGAAATTTTTCGCAATTTTACGTAAATTTTTATTATAAAAAACGGGAAAAATGGTAAATTTTAGAAAAAAAAAAAGAAAAAAAAATCGTTAAAAAAACACAACTAAAATGAAATTATTATTATTATTATTATTATTATTATTACAATGAAATTATTAAGGGAATATTATTTCAGTTCAATCAATTTCTGATTAGCACAATGAAAAAAACATTCAACACAATTCGATTTCTTCTCAGCACAAAAAATTATATTTAAAAAAAAACATTTAACACAAAAAAATTTGTGTTTAAAAATAATTCTTAAAGGAAATTTTTTTTCAACACAAAAATATTCATAATAAAATAAATTATTTTTTAATTTTAAATTTTATTTAATGATATTTATAAGTGGAAGTTAGGTAAATAAAGTAAATTTCGAAGCTTAAAGAAAAGAAATTAAAAAAAATGAGTCTCTAGAAAACCATTTTTCCGCATTTTTTGCTCTACCTCTTTTTTTAAAATTTTAATTTTTGTGTTAATACATTTATTTTATTTTTAATTTTTGTGCTAAAAGTATTTTTTTCAAATTTTTTTTTTGTGTTGAGAAGAAATCATTTTGTGCTGAGTGTTTTGAAATTGTGTTGAATGGTTATTTTTTTGTGTTAAACAGGGAGACCAGTCACCGTTTTTCTCAATGACTATTTTAATTACTTAAAAATTAATAACTTTTAATGGAATATAAAATGAATCTCTTTCTTATTAAATAATACCTTTTTTAAGTGATCAATATGTCTTTTACATTTAAATGATTTTTTTACAAAAATTTACTAAAATTTACCATTTTTCCCGTTTTTTAGAAATTTACGCAAAATTTCGTATTTTTTTTCCAATTTTCTAAAAAAAAAGAAAAATTCCTAAAAATTGTCATTTTTTCAGTTTTTTTTGGCCCTTTTTATATTTACTAAGATTTACGTAAAATTACGTAAAATGTCGTTAAAACAGTTTATCATAGCAGTACAGTAAATTAAAATTCAAGCTAGACTTAAATTTAAAAGGCAACTTGAATTTTAGATTAATATTTTAAAATTCGAAAACAATATTTGAAAAATTAAGTATTTTAATATTTAGTTTTGTGTCCTTTTGTATAGTCGTTTTAATCAGAACAACTATTTTTGTTTGCTGAGTATGCTAAATGAGACTGTCGTAATAAAATAAGTCCAGAAATTAAAGAGTTGTGTTGACTGGTGAAAATCTAGCACACTTTTAGTATCCAAGTTGAATAGAAATTCAATTAATTCTGTAATTTTTGTTTTCGAATATTTATTTTTTAAGTTCTTGATTCAAAAATTTTCTCTTTTCGAATTTTAATTTGAATAGTTTAAAAATTTAATTTTGAATCAAAATAAATTAATTTTCAAATATATTTTTCAAAAATTAAATTCCAATCAAATTCTACTCTACTTTTTCTATTCAAAAGATTTAAATTCTATTATAATCTTCTTGTTCGAATATCGGCTCGAATATGCATATTCGATTCATCACTATTCAACATTAAAACTCAACAGCTGTCTCATTAAAATGATTAAAATTTAATGAAACAGCTGTTAAGTTGACTGAATCTATTTCAATCGTACAAATTCAACCAATTCCATATGATACCGTTTGTAGTACAATACCGTCATTAACTCGACTTGAAAAAAAAAACGATATCCACCTTGCTTTCTTAGGCAGTCATCGGAATCAAGTTTAATTTTTTTGTCAATATTATCAATAAAATCTATGAAAAAAACTTAATTTACTAAAATTGGGTCTTAATTTTTGAAAAAACTTTTTTCTTATAAAAAAACAATCGATTTAGTTTGAGAAAATATCTCTTTTTTTATCAATTATGTCGTCTACTTCATATCGTACTTTTTTTATTTAATTTTAAATTTTTTTCAAATAATTTTTTTAGTTCTTTTATATTATAATTGAAAAAAAATATTTTACAACTTAATAAATTATGCTCAGAAATAGCCATCTAAAAAGTTGTACATTTTCGTTTAAATAATTCAATTCCTACCACACCAGTAACTCCAAATACACCATCTCGTGGAATAAAACGTAGTTTGAGCACATTATCAACTCCAGTTTCGTCAAAAAAACCCAAGATAGACACAAGAAAACAATGTCAAATTCCTTTATATTAAGAAAATAAAAAAAATCTCACTTGTAGCTTTTATGAAATACCAACTAGTGGTGTTTGTTTAGAAGAACAGTAAATGAAAGTCTTATGTAAATTGTGAAAAAATATTGGAAAAAAACTTTGAAAAAAAATCTATTTTGAATTTTATTTTTTCGAAATAATTAGTTGTATAATTTTAGTCATGTGATTTAAATTTCAAAATGATTTGATAAAGAATAATAAAAATTTTATTCTTAACATTATTATACTAAATCAATGGTTTCGTCAATAAAAATAATCATTTTAAATACTTTTTCCAATGTCGTGTCAAAAATGACACGTCGGTAAATTACGGGTAAGAAAATTTTGGTAATTTGAGTGCTAACCAGAGTTGTTTTTAAGTCACAAGTCTTAAGTCAAGTCAAGTCAATGACTCAATTTTTTTTTTTAAGTCAAGTCAATTACTTAAATTTTTTTTTTTAAGTTAAGTCATAACTTTGACTTAAATTTTTGTGATTTAGACTTAAAACTGTGACTTAAAAACAAGTCTGGTGTTAACCGGTGTTAGTCGGGTATTTTTTAATTGCTTCGCTTTGGCATCGAGTCTGCTTAGCTCTCAAAAATATTAAGATACACGTATAAGCTTTGGTACCTCAAATATTAAGAATACTAGGGACAATTTCTTTTGGCTAATCCATTGAACTTGGCTCTTATCTGTTCAAGAGTACGTTAAAATTGCTCATTCTCCCCGTCATACTGTGTTTGGTACGCCAAAGTCCTTAAACACTTTTTGTCCAAAACTTCAAACAGAAATTATCAAAAAATAAAGCATTCAAAAACAGTCATTTTTCTTAATACTAGCAAATAAAACATTGTACCTTAAGAATTTTTTAGTTTTTAGGGACAAATCTAAAAAAAAATTTTTATAGGTTCAATGTTTAATTTTCTATTTTTAACAATTAGGATTTGTACTGAGCTCATTAAATAAAAGTTCTACTATTTAAACCATTAAACCAAACTATTTCTTTTAAATTTCAAACAAAATATAAAATAAATATTTTTGAAAATAAACAAGGATTGGCGTTGAAAATTAAAAAAAAATATCTAGTAGGAAATAATAAATAAGATTTATTGATTTAAACTTTTTTTGATTTTTTACAATTAAAAACAAAATGGAAAAAACAATTATAATATTGTTTTATAGTCATGTGATATGATGTATTTCGTTTTTTATATTATTTTGTAATTCATTCTTGCTTCATTCATGTTTAATAAACTAAATTCAACTTAAGCTAATTCTCTTTTGTTCGGCACTCTAATACAATATATTTAATTTTATTCGGTTAAAAATTCAAGAAAATCTGATAGGAAAATTTCTTTAAATTGTTTACAAAATTTCGACAAGATAAATTACTAATATTTTTATAATTATAACCTATTTCAGAAAAGTAACATTTTTTTTTGCTTTTTTCTTTTTAAGTTTTATTTAAAAATTGTTAAACATAAATAAAATCTTTCCATTGTAAGACGGGGATTCGAACAAAAGAAAAGTATGGTTCTTTTACCAATTTAATTTAAAAATTGACAAACTTTAATCTATTTAAATGGAGGAAAAACCTGGTCTTACATCCCTTGACCTTTTAAAGAGTCCAAAGGATGCTAACTTCTTCTCCGCTTTTGAAAACAAAAAAAAAACAAAAAGAAAAAAAACAAAATAATGAAACAAAACAAAAACTTGATAATAAACTTTACTCAAACTTAATATCTAGAACAATTTAAAAATCACACTTATAATAATAATGAACACAAAAATTGTCTTTAAAAAATAAACAAAATATCAAAACTTTTTTTTTCTTTAAACTTTTGAGGATATCAAGTCCTGATGTCTCTTGACAGCTCTCTGTGTGAGTCTTTGGCCAACAAGACTTTTACATACTTTACCACAAATTTATACATAAATATTGCTCTTAAGTTTTTTTTACTATTGTTGAGTTGGAATCTTGAAACTCTTCTATCATTCTAATCATCGTCCAATTGCTCTTGATTATTCATATCATTTTATATTTAACCATACGATCGTAATGAACCACTTGAACTTTCTGATTTTATGTACCGTAATTCCGTGTTGGGGAACGCGTGCATTAATACCCAAAGTCATATGTGAAGTGCATGCACAGACATTAACCCCTTCCATGTTAAAAAAATACTATTAAAGGTTCGACGCACTACATGTGCAACTTTGGGTATTAACGTGTGATACTAATAAAAAAACCAAGTTTAAATGTCGAGTTAATAATCAAAAAATCTTTTTTAGAGCAACCCTTTTATTTGAAATTTTCTGAAATATTAAAAAAATAATTTTGCATATTTCAACTTTTAGTGCGACCATTCAAACAAAATTATGAAAATGTTTTTTAATATTAAAAAGTTATAGATCTAGTTAAAGATGCAGCTTTTTTAAAATAATATAAAAATTAAAATAATATGACAAAGTCTTGAATTAATTATAAGAGCGGCGTTTAAAGCCAAAATTAAAATGAAAAAAAAATACTATTTGAAAATCTTAATTTGATGATTTGTTTTTTGAGCTCTTTTACGTACCAAGAGGCTTTCGAACACTCCCATCTTTGTTTAAAACTACAACTGGAGTAATATCAACTCTATTCAAGTTTAAACTTTGAAGAGGTAAACAAAAAAACACTTAAAAAAAAACTTCGTATTTATAGTCATTTAAAGAGATGCGTCTTTATTTGAAAAAGAAAAAAAATATCGTATGATTTTTTAAATCTTTAAAAAAAAAAGCTGCATCTTTAACTAGATCTATTACTTTTTAATATTAAAAAACATTTTCATAATTTTGTTTGAATGGTCGCACTAAAAGTTGAAATATGCAAAATTATTTTTTTAATATTTCAGAAAATTTCAAATAAAAGGGTTGCTCTAAAAAAGATTTTTTGATTATTTACTCGACATTTAAACTTGGTTTTTTTATTAGTATCACACGTTAATACCCAAAGTTGCACATGTAGTGCGTCGAACCTTTAATAGTATTTTTTTAACATGGAAGGGGTTAATGTCTGTGCATGCACTTCACATATGACTTTGGGTATTAATGCACGCGTTCGCCGACACGGAATTACGGTATTAGCAATTTCATAATTAGATTCATTTATTATTTTCTTGATTACAAAAGGATCCATGTATTTTGGTTCGAAGCTTTTTACATGCCCTCCAACCTGACAGGAATTAATTAACAAGACAAAGTCTCCAATTTCAAAGATAACTTTGTTGCTTGATTTCTAATGAAATTGCTTCTTTTGTGATGTTTGAGCTTGACCAATTTTCTTGAAAATATTCTCTGTTAATTCTTTTTCCTTAAAACTCTGGGAATTAATTCCTAAAGCACTATCGCTACTTGAAGGTAAAATTTTGTTTAAATACCAGTTCTTTGGTACATAACCTGTTCAATTTCAAGGTTAATCAACAGGCTAGTGCCCTTATTGTGGTCGACTGATTAACACTTTATTTATCTAATTCAAATAAAATTTTTTAATATCTAAAATTAAGATCTTTAAAAAATTAAAAAAAAAATTATTTTTTATTAAAAAAAAACATTGATAAATTTATATCAAATTTTTTTAATTTTTTTACAAAGTCAATAAAGATAAAATTGATATTGTGCCATGTATTTTGTTATTGCATGCAAAAAATACGTCACTCAATACCAAATCTCACTTTTCGTGTTGAATATTAACATTAACACATTATTGCTTTAATGTCTTGAAACTTCTCTTTACAAGACTATAATATTGAGGATGATAGCCAGTTGTCCTCAATACTCTTAACCGAGTTCTTTGAAAAAAGTTGCTCCAAAGTTGCTTCCTTGATCGGTTAACAATGATAATGGTGTTCAAATTAGTTTATTAGGTCTTCTTTTAAAAACATCACTTTAATTTCAGCTTCGGAAAGCCTTGACAACAACAAACAGTGAAAAGTGATCAATTGCAATAATAATAAATCTGTTGCTTCTTGAAGTTGACTTTAATGGACCTGCGACATTGACACAAATCGAATCTCAAACTTTGTTGACTTAGATCGATACTAAAGGATGTTTGTTGAATTTTCGGCACGTATCACATAATAAACAGAGATCAAAGACAAATGACTTCCTAAAAAGCCAACTAAACCTTGCGTCCAATCTTTTTACGGTCTTCTCGAATCCTAAATGACCTGAAGTGATCGCATCACAGTCATGGACAAAATTCGATATTTACCAATTATTCGATTATTTGATTATTCAACTCTGGGATTATTCGATTAAATATCTATAGGATTATACGATTATTCGACTATTAATGATTGTTAAATTTTCAAATAATTTCCGGTATAATTTAAGTTAAAGAAAATTAACCCTTAAATAAGCGAAAGACGACTCTAGGCGTCTTGAGCTTTGTCTTTTCAGAAAAAAGAGAGATCTTAATTTGAATTATTACCTTAAATAGCTGAATAATCGAATAGTTTTAGAGTTGAATAATGGAATAAAAATTAGTTGAA